>CM046667.1:104493118-104944909 GCA_025594165.1 Tamias sibiricus | reverse complement strand
TTCTCATTTTTCTAGTTGGACATGATGTAGAATCCTACTGTTCATTTAGTCTAATGTCTGATTTATTCTACTATCCTTCCTACCCACTTTATCTGCACTCCACCAGAAAATAAATAAATAAATAAATAAGTAAAATGAAAGAAAAAAAAAACTAATCCAGAATAGTCAAACTGGGGTCAGCACATGTTCACTTCAATTTCCTAAATGTACTCCCTCTACTTATAATGTTCTGAAAAATAAGAACCAATTTTCAATCAACATGATAGCCTTAAAACCTTCCTTAATTACAAAGTTAGGCAATCTGGCTGACACATTCCATGGGAGATAAAGAAGAAGGGGGAGAATGTGCTATCCAAGTATTAAAATGATTGAAGGAAGCTTGGTGTGGTAGTGCTCCCCTGTAATCCCAGCTACTCAGGAGGCTGAGGCAGGAGTATTGAAAGTTCAAAGCCACTCTCAGCAACTTAATGAGGCACTAAGCAACTCAGTGAGACCCTGTCTCTAATCAAATACAAAGAAGGGCTGGAAATATGGCTCAGTGGTTAAGTGCCCCTGAGTTCAATCCCTGGTACAAAAAATAAAAAAAGACTTGGGGGGAAGGCGACATGTTAGTGGGGCAAGACATATATGAGAAATCTGTTACCTTTTATTCAATTTTGCCATGAACCCAAATGTAAATCTATTAAAAAATAAATAAAGTGGCACTTTCTTCTCCTCTTTGGCTACTGTTTGGATATGAGATGTCCCTCAAACACTCCTGTTAATGCAGGACAATTCAGAGGTGAAATAATTGGATTGTGAGAGCTGTAACCTAATCAGTCCATCATAGTTTGAATGAACTGACTGGGTGATAACTGTAGGCAGGTGGCTAGAGTAGGTGGGTTACTGGGGGAATGCCCTGGAAGGGTACATCTTCACAACAGCCCCTCCCCAACCCATTTGTTTCTTGACTCTGCCATGAGCTGAGCAGCTTTCCTGTGTCATGCACTTCCACCATGATATTCTGCTTCTTGTAGGCCCAGAGCAATGGAGTAGGCCATCTGCAGACTGAGACATTGTTGCCGCCTGAAGCGCTTGGAGCAACGGAGCCGCGGGAAAAACTTCAGAGGCGAACTGGAGACAAACAGCTTTTTATTCTGATAACTTTTCTCTCTGGTTCTAACAACGACTAACACACGACAAACACACCACTAAAATGGCGCTGACCCGATCAGCAATTTTGGCCAAGTCACTCGAGATCCCGCAACAAGTCCCGTGAGACTACGGGAGGCAACAAAGCCCAAATCTCCACGGCTCATAGTCAACTGCAATTCAAGTCAATCCCCAAACAGGGCTCCTGCATTTCCCCCTTTTTGTTTTAAAAGAGGTAATGCTCTAGGACGTCTATGTGGGATATATTGAATTTTGCGCAAAACTCTTTGAAAGATGAGGACGTATATGCGGGGCCATTATCTGTTTTAAGCATTTTGGGGATGCCCAATGCAGCAAAAGCTTGCAAACAATGAGATGTAACATCTTTAACTTTTTCTCCAGAATGTAAGGAAGCAAAAATCATGCCTGAGCATGTATCTATGTCACATGAATAAATCGCAATTTTCCAAAACTTGGCTCATGAGTAACATCCATCTGCCACAAAAATGATTGGGCATTAATCCTCTAGGGTTAACTCCGAAATGAGGATTGGGCAAATGTGTCATACAAGATTTACAATCTTTTACAATTGTTCTGGCTTGCTCCTTTGTGATTTTAAACCTACGTTGCAAGGTGGTGCTGTTGACATGAAACTGGGAGTGGAATAAAGTAGCTTGTTGTAGCACTGAAAGTATAAATATTGTTTTTGTAAGTTCATCAGCCTTTTGATTACCTTCATGGAGGGGACCAGGCAAATTAGTATGTGCTCTAATATGGCCTACGAATAGAGGTTCTTTTCTTGCCCACAAAAGTTTTTGTATTTGATAAAACAATTTAAAGGCAGGAGTATGAGATGCTATTGGTCCTGCTAACTCTAATTTTGGGACGGCTTGTACAATATAGTGGCTATCTGAAAAAATGTTTACGGGCTGGTCCCTAAAATTTTCCAGAGCTCTTACCACAGCTTCCAGTTCCACTAGTTGAGCTGATTTGTGTGCAGTTATGTAAGTCATATTTTCTTTTTTAGTGACTACTGTAGCAGTACCATTTGAGGACCCATCTGTAAATACATTAAATGCCTTAGGAATAGGTTGATTTTTTATTACCTGTGGAAATATAATAGGATGATTAATACAAAAAGATAATATAGGGGACTTAGGAAGAAGATTATCAAAATTTGCAGAAGTAGAGCATTTAGCTATAGCCGAATCATTATCATTGAAGCATAAGTATTCAATCTGTGATGATGAATAGGGAGTAATAATAGTAGCAGGGTGAATGCCAAATATTTTAGTAGAAGTCTTAAGTCCTTGAAGAATAAGTTTAGCCACCATGGAGGTATAAGATTCAATTATACTTTTAGGAGAGACGGGCAAATGTATCCATAATAAAGGCCCTTGTTGCCAAAATACTCCTGTGGGTGTATATTGTGAAGAAATAATAATCAACATCAGCGGTTGAGTTAAATCAAATCTATCACAATGAGCTCCTTCGATGGCTTTTTCTACTAACTTTAAAGCTTTCCTAGCATCAGGAGTCAATGTTCGTGGTGAAGATGGATCAGGATCTCCACGAAGGATGTCAAATAAAGGTTTTAGTTGGCCAGTAGTGAGATTTAGTGTAGGGCGAAGCCAATTAATGTCTCCCAGTAGTTTTTGGAAATCATTGAGGGTGGTCAAATGTTCTTTATTTATTAAAATTTTTGGGGGTCTAACAAAAGTATCCATGATTTTAAATCCTAAATATAATATGGGAGATCTGGTTTGAACTTTTTCTTCTGCTATATATAATCCATATTTTTTAAAATTTTCTACCACATCACTGAGTATATTAAATAAGATTTTTTGATTAGGGTGGGCCAATAAAATATCATCCATGTAATGTAGACACATGAGGTTTGGATATTTATTTTTAATGGGTTGGATAGCCTTGTCCACATATATTTGGCATATGGTGGGGCTATTAGCCATTCCCTGTGGTAAAACCTTCCATTGATATCTCTGATCAGGGCCATTATTGTTCATAGAAGGAATGGAAAAAGCAAACCTGGGGGCATCCAGAGGATGTAGGGGAATAGAAAAGAAGCAATCCTTTATATCAAGAGTAATAAGATGGAAATTTTTTGGAATAGCTACGGGACTAGGAAGTCCAGGTTGAGTAGGGCCCATAACTTGCATGGTTTTATTGATTTGTCTAAGATCATGTAACAATCGCCATTTTCCTGACTTTTTCTTGATCACAAATATGGGGGAATTCCAGGGAGAGGTGGAAGGTTCTATATGACCTGCTTCTAATTGTTCCTGAACTAGTAGGTGGGCCGCTTGTAATTTCTCTTTAGATAGGGGCCACTGAGGGACCCACACTGGCTTATCATAAAGCCATGGTATTTTCAAAATTATTTTCTCAGTGGCCCCGAAAAAAAAAATCTTTTTCCTTTATGATAATGATTACTTTTAGGGTTAAGATTACTCTGTACTTTTTGATAATGTGTTCTTTTAGGGTTAAGATTACCCTGTAGATTTTCACATTTAACATCTGCAGGCTTGGTTGCAAGGTGTACTCCCATTTGTTGCAAAATATCTCTTCCCCATAAAGTAACCGGTAGATTAGGTAAAACATAAGGCTGAAATGTTCCTTTATGGCCTTCATCATCCTCCCATTTTAAAATTACCGCACTTTTATCTGGGAGGTTATTATATCCCAAGCCTCTTAAACTGGTTGAAGCTTTTTGCAGAGGCCAGTGCTTGGGCCATTGGCGTAAATTAATAATGGAAGAGTCAGCTCCAGTATCTATTAATCCCTCCATTTCTATTCCTTGGATTTTTATTTTACACATAGGCCTCCTTGAACAGTCTCGAACCCAGCAAGCCATGGGACTTGAGTCAGTGGAACAAAATCCTCTATTGTTCCCTTCTTGAGGCATACCCATTTTAAATGAATTATGTAAATTGGGAAGGAGAAGCAACTGAGCAATTCTATCTCCTTGATTAACAGAAGTTATACTTTGGGGTGAGCTAAGCATTATTTTTATTTCCCCTTTGTAGTCTGAGTTTATTACATCTGGGGTCACTTGCAAACCTAATAAGCTTTTAGGACTACGCCCGATAATAAGTCCTACAGTCCCTGAGGGAAGAGGTCCCCTGACTCCTGTGGGAATCAGTTGAACCCCCATTTCAGGTGTTAACACTATTCGGGCGGTGGAACAGAGGTCTAATCCTGCATTTCCTCTTGTTCCTCTGGCGAGGGAGTGGATGGGTAGTAGGGATTGTGTCGGGGAAGCATCTGAGTGGATGCTTGAGGATACTCCTTCTGCAATGCCCCGTACATTTGTGGGCCCCGGGGTATTGGGCCCCGTGCCCCGTTTTTTGAATTCCTGAACAAAGGATTTCCATGGATGTCAAATTTTGAATGGCATTTATTGGCCCAATGATTTCCCTTTTTACACCTGGGGCAACGGCCTGGGGCACGGTATGAGCTTGGTCTTATTTCTCTTTTGGGATTTTGCCTAGAATTGCCTGATTGATTATGATAAATTTGCCTGGAATATCCTGATTGATTATAATGTCTACGTTTAGCCTTTGTGAAATTTCGAGAGGAAGCACCTCTCATTGAGGCTGCAATCACATTTCCTGTGACTAAGGCGTCATTTATATCTTTACATAGTTGTATATATACGGAAAGATCCTTTTTAGTTCTCCATGGCCTGATGGCTGCTTGGCACCATTTATTTGCATTTTCATAAGTTAATTGAACAACTAATGGCATAGCTTGGTCAACATCTGCAAACACACTACCTGCAGTTCTCAAAAGTCGATCAGCAAAGTCGGCATACGGCTCATTAGGTCCTTGAATCACTTTTGACAAGCTACCTTGTAGATCCCCAGGTCCTTGTACAGTTTTCCATGCCTCTAAGGCAGCTGCATTTATCTGAGCATATACATCTGGGTCATAATCTGTTTGAGCCTGTAAGTCTGCGAATTGCCCTTCTCCTGTGAGCATGTCTATATTATAGTTTTCAAACCCTGCAGCCGCGTTTCTTTTAGCCGTTTCTATACAAAGTTCTTGGAATTGCGATCGCCAAACCAAGAATTGCCCCCCGCTTAATGTTGCTTTACATAGACTTTTCCAGTCTGAGGGGGTTAAGCTAAAGGTGTTAAGGGACTCCAGCATACTCAACGTGAAAGGAGCTTGGGGCCCATAAGTCATTACTGCCTCTTTGAGATTTTTTATTGTTTTGAAATCTACTGACTGATGGACACTCTGTCCATTTTTCTTTTCAAATGCTGGCGGTTCCCAATGTATCTGTGAGTTGTCCTCGAGAGCGCATAAGTGATCAGAAAGACTTTTTATTTCTGTTTCTAGGGTATGCAAATGCCTAGTAATACCCTTCATATTTTCTGTAATGGATTCCACCCATGGGGGAATAGAGGACACAAGTGACTCCTCTACCTGACCGTCCTTTTTCTCAGTCTTTTTTAGTTTCTTTTTCCTCATTTTCTCAGGATCACTTTTACTAGATTCCTCACCACTGCTAATTTCACTGACAGCAATATCCTGAGGCCCAGGTTCCAGTGAGAGCAAGTATCCTTCAGCTTTCGCCAATAACTCCCGAATAGCTTTAATAGCTTGGATTTTTGTCATTTTGGGGTCTCTTCTAATACTCTCTTTACTGGTCTCAGTTGGCCCAGTGGAATCTATACTTTTTTGATCACTTTCACTTTTGTCTATATACTCCTCACTGAGAACAGAGTCAGGTATATCAAGGAGTCTTTGCATAGCCTCTATCAATTGGGATTCAGTTATATTCGAACCCATCTTTAGAGACCTTCAGTTCTTACCTGTCCGCTCCGAAGTCCCCGTACGGGCCGCCACCTGTTGCCGCCTGAAGCGCTTGGAGCAACGGAGCCGCGGGAAAAACTTCAGAGGCGAACTGGAGACAAACAGCTTTTTATTCTGATAACTTTTCTCTCTGGTTCTAACAACGACTAACACACGACAAACACACCACTAAAATGGCGCTGACCCGATCAGCAATTTCGGCCAAGTCACTCGAGATCCCGCAACAAGTCCCGTGAGACTATGGGAGGCAACAAAGCCCAAATCTCCACGGCTCATAGTCAACCGCAATTCAAGTCAATCCCCAAACAGGGCTCCTGTAAGACATCTGAAACTATGAGCCCCAATTAAACTTTTCCTCCTCTAAATTTTTCTTGTCAGATACGTTGATCACAGTGACACAAAATCTGACTAAAACAGCGACCCAGAAATTTAAAAAGATTCAAAGCCCCACAAGTATGTCCCAGTTAAATTAAAAATTTCCCTGTATTTTAAATAAAAAATTATAATTATCAGCTCTCTGTGCTCTACCTACAAGCTCTACATCAACAGAAATTGTTAAAGAATTCTCCTGAAGGCTCATGAAGCTGTATAACATTTGGTAGTGATAAATACATTTGGCTGACAGTAATAGAGACTCATCAACACTTGGATATTGAGTTTCATTCAACTGACACTCAGAGGAGGAACAGCTTCTAAAACACTTTTCCATGCAGTTGTGTTTCTGCGTCAGTGAAAAAAAAAAAAAAAACATTCTGAGTATTTTTGGCTAACTCATCAACAGGTACAGAAAGCTCTTGTTTCCCAAATTTAGGAATCCATTTTAGAAATCACAGTTCTGATGTTTCTTTCTTTCCCTGATAGCTAAATATGCTGTTTGTTTCTTGGCATTGCTTCTGCTTTAGCATGGGAGAAGCCTCTTTATTAGAAAAAAAGATTAATTAATATTAATGCCAGCTTTCAGACTGGTAACATGGGAAAAATCAAAACATATAAATGAAAGGAGGAACAATAAGAAACTAAACATCTATTTGTGGAAACCCATACCCTAACTTGTGGGAATGAATAGGGTAGCACATACTCTTGTAGTTGAGAAAGCCTATGATACAAAATGATTTCTGTTCTCTTTCCTTGAACTATTCTAATGGACAAAACCCTTGCCATATAATTGGTTTTAAGAATGGCAGTCAGGAAGCTGATTTTTGTCAAAATGTTGTTCTAATTCTAAAGCCAGGCCAATTTCCATGGAAGCAATATAATAAAGACAGTTGAGACTATTTTAAAACAATATTTGAGATTAAAAGAGTATGGTAGAAGAAAAGGACCAAACCAATAATTTCAAAGAAAAATAGTACTAATTTTTGAATCTTCTTTCTTTCAGAAAGCATGTGAATGTATAGTGAAATAAAAGAAGAAGAAAAGCATTTGTATCTCTTTCAGGCAGTCTAAAGAAAGAGCCAAACAGAGGTTGCTGGCAGATGTTTTGTCTCCACTCATTAATCTGGACAGAAACAGATTTTAGCAATTGAATTCTATGTGTGCTTCCCATAATCCTGCAAACACATTTCAAAGTACTGTACTTATATTGCACTTCCAGGGTTGTTGAGGAGAAAATATGCCTGGCATGCTTTAGAGCTGGCATAGCCAATGTTTTCCAAAAGGGACTAAATCCCTGGCATCTTTCCTAAGCTTATTAAAGTGTTGTACTTCCTTCCAAGTGTCACTTTTTAAACAGCACACTCTCGTAATTTTACCCTGACTCTGTGACAGCTCCCATTTTTCAAGACAGCTAGAATTTTAATGTTTTGTACATATGACAGGGGAATAAATGGCCCCACCAAGAATAATTTTCATCTTTACAGGATGAGGTGATTAAACAGAAAACTGCATTAGATTTGCCGTCATTGTTTTAGAGATGAGAAAGAAAAATAATATTCAAGGTGACATGCCTAACTGCCACTGAACCACTATAATAATCCTCATTAATTTCCAGTGAGTGGACATAGATTTTCAAATCCATTCTAATAAATTAGGGAAAAGTCTGTTCTCAGTGGATTGTCTTAAAGAAGCTTAGTCATGTCACAAACATAAGATAAACATACAAAAGGAACTGACAAAAAAGGTTCTCAGACAAATAAATGAGACATGGAATCAAACCTCTTACAATGTCTATGTTTGGATAAAAAAGATAGCAGTTACATTAAAGATATTCTATACAGCAGGAGTTGGGGGTAAGAAAGAGAGAAAAGCATACAACTAGGTGTTTAGTTGTGGACTGTATTTGACCTGTAGCATAATGAGACGTGGAAAATGAAGTTCTTTATATTAGGGGTTTATTATATAGTCATGTACTGCATAATAGTGTTTTGCTTAGTGACAGACCACATATAAAACTGTGGTCCCATAAAATTATAATGTAACTGAAAAATTCCTATTGCCTAGTATTCTACTATACCTTTTCTATGTTTGCGTATGTTTAGACACACAAATTCTGACCATTGTGTTACAGTCGTCTACTTATTCAATACTATAATGTTCTGTACAGGTTTGTAGCTGAGGTGCAATAAGCTATATCATTTACCCTAGATGTATAGTGGTCTACACCAACTTCATTTGTGTAAGTACATTCTATGATGTTGGCATAATGGCAAAATTGTCCAATGTCCCATTTCTCAGGTTGTATCCCTGTCATTATGTGACACATTACCGTATTCTCATAATATTAACAAGAAACAGCACATACAAAAGGTAAGAATAAAGCCTTTTAGGAGAAGTCCTAGATAGCTATAAGGTCCTGGAATCAGGAGGAGTCATAGAGGTCCCCTGTTTTAATCAGCCTTATTTCTTACAAAATAGAGAAATTGAGGTGTTAGGATTGTACAAAATGACTCTGCTCATTAGTAGTAGGATCACATACTTCCTGATAACCAATCCAGTAAGATATCCCACTTTTCCACTTTCTCTTCCAATGTTGGTGATTACCTAAACATGATCTGCAACATGAACTTCTGCTTATGGAATATACAGTCTTTATTTTTAAATATTTTTTAGTTGTCAATGGATGTTTATTTTTATTTATTTATATGTGGTACTGAGAGTTGAACCCAGTGTCGCACACATGCTAGGCAAGTGCTCTACCCCTGAGCCACAACCCCAGCCCCATGTCGTCTTTCTATTGAAGATAAAAGAGTGCATATTGTAAGATCAAAAAGAACCACATCTTTTCCCTAATGACTTTCTTTGACCATAATATTTTCATATTCTACAGAGGCTGAATTGAATAAACCTCAGTGTTTAATATTAAAGTGTTTCCTATTATTCACTTGTTGATTTAAGGTTTCTTAATGGCATGACTCATTTTTATTTTGAAGCCCGATGACCATGAAATCCAAAGAATAGCACTATTAAATTCTAAAAATGGGAAAACATAAAATACGTAATTTGATTTTTGAGCACTGGTCCATAAAATATTTCACAGTGTTTAGTATTAGGATTTAAATGACAGATCTACTTAAGTGCTATTTGCATTTTAATAAGAACTCAAATTCAGTTTCCTAAAATCTGTTAGTTTAAAGCAGGGTAAGGTAGCTCATGCCTATATTCCCAGCTATTCAGGAGGCTGAAACAGGAGGATCACTTGAGCCCAGGAATGAGACCAGCCTAAGCAACATAGCAAGATTTTATCTTAACAACAACAACAAAAGTGTTATTCTAATGTATACTTTAATTTTTTTTTAGTTGTAGATGGACACAGTATCTTTATTTATTTATTTTTGTGTGGTACTGAGGATTGAACCCAGTGCCTCACACATGCTAGGCAAGCACTCCACCACTAAGCCACAACCCCAGCCCCTAATGTATACTTTAAAAAAAATAGAACCCATGGTGGTCTACTACTGAGCTACATCCCTGAACCTTTTCATTTATTTAGTTATTGATTTCAAAATAGGGTCTCCCTAAGTTGCCTAGGCTGGCCTCGAACTTGTGATCCTCCTGCCTCAGCCTCAATTAAGTAGCTGGAATTCCATTTTTCTAGAATTTACAGATTTAATACCTATCTACAAAATAATGCTAATTTTTTTTTAAGAACATGAGACTCCAGAGGCAAGCACTCTTGGGTAGCATGATAAAATTCACCAGATATCTGATCTTGCAGAAATTACTTTACAAGACTGACACTCAATTTCTCACCTATAATACTGAGAAAAATGCCAGTGATTATGACCACCTCACTAGCTTGTTGTGAAAAGAGACTTTGGTGAAATGTCCAGCACATTGCCTGCTCAATGCAATGGATGTAAGCAATGTATGTTCACTTCCTGTTTTCTCCATTTCTGCCTTTTGATTAGAATCAAATAATTACATAAATAACTATAAAAACATACAGAAACAGTTTGGTCTATGAAATCCATGCAATAGGTCACTTTCCTTCAATTAATTGTTTACAAAATAAACTATCCTCACCAAACTAATTGGAGGATTCAGTGAACATAATCTAAGCAAAGTAATTACTAAAATGCCTGGTTCAAAGTAGATGTTCAACATGTGAAATTTTAATGTTAAACTTTTTATTAAACCAAAGTTCTTTATTAGCATGACCTCAATTAATTCTTAACAAATTGATCATCTAAGATTATAATTAAGAGGCAATACTGGGGCTGGGGTTGTGGCTCAGCGGCAGAGCACTCGCCTCACACGTGCGCGGCCCGGGTTTGATCCTCAGCACCACATAAACATAAATGCATTGCATTGTGTACAACTAAAGTAAATAAATAAATATTTAAAAAAAAGAGGCAATACTGACTGAATATACTTGTGGAATATCCATGGCAGAATCTGTAGTCCCTTATATTTAATGTATTTATGGCTAGCTTTCAAATTTATTTCCAGCCTATATTAGTGTGCTCTCACTTGTATATATTATCAATATAAACAAAGAACACCACTAAATATACTGCTGATGGAGATGGATTGATGAGGTACAGAGGCCAAAAGAAAGAGAAAAGGGAAACATTGAGGATGAAAAAATTAAGACTTCATCTTTCCAAACATATAGAAAAGCAGAGAGAATAGTGTAAAGAACTCTTCTACCCATATTACTCAGTTTCACCAGTTATTAAAATTTTAGGGCTCAGTGGTAGAGGGCTTGCCTAACATGTGCAAGGCCCTGGCTTCAATCCCCAGGACCAAGGGGGAAATATAAATATATATATATATATAAATACACACACACACACACACACACACACACACACAATTTTGCCTTCTCTGTTAAGTCCCAATTATATGTGTGTGCTTGATTATTTTAAAAGAATACCAGACATGTCAATTCACCCACAAATATTTTAGTACAGTTTGTATATGCCATTTTCACAATTCCCCAAATCAACACTAACCAACATATTATCATCTAATATCCAATCCGTATGTAAATTTATCTGATGACCTCAAAATTTTTTACAGCTGATTTTATTCCAATCAGGATTCCATTAAGGTTCATATATTACATATAGTTGTTATTTACCTAAAGGCACTTTGATTTTGGATGAATCATTTCATTTTCTTTGCCCATTTGAACTGGAATGTGAATAAAGTTGTAGCCCCAATTCAAAGGCTTTGTCAGCAACTGGAAAAAATAGAGACCAAATCAATTGCAATGGCTCATTCTAGATGCTCAAGTATGGTGACCATTATTAGCTATGTATATTCAGTGAACACTAATAAACAGCAAACAATTGAGTGTACCTGCTGAACTTTGATATCAGGTACACTCTAAATTAGAAGAACAGGAAAACAAACTAAAAGCCATCTAATTTTTGTTGCTTCACCTTATTCCTATGGCTTACCTATTATTTCACTTTTTAGATGGTCAATGAGATTCTTTCTCTAGAATGATAGTGTGTCAGTAATAATTTTTTTTTCAGTTTCTTTCTTTTCCCTAGAACTACCCTCTGGTGAAACTTAGCTCCATGCTTTTATGCTGAAGCATGATCCAGAGTTTCAAGGTGCATTTAATTGATAAACCCCAAAATGATCTGCACTTTTCACTGTTTAACACATTAGTATATTTTTCTTAACCATTCTTTATTGCCTTTCAGCTTCTATAAGCTTGGAAATGCCATGCATGATATTATTAATCTGTATCAAGCACTTTACTGCAAACTGAGATAGTAGTCATTGTCTTTGTAAATACCTAAATATTAGAGTACAGGATCTGAGTATGGTAATGAGTACCAAACTATCATGAATGATTAAATATATATAAATATGCCATTAGCAAAGTTTTAAAAAATATTTTGTGCTTTCTCTATTCTCATTTACAGAAGCATATTCTTAGAGATAACAGAAGTTCATCCCTAAAAGAGCATTTGCTCTTTAGCCACTAGCATATTACCTCTTTTTTTTTTTTTTTTTTGGTACTAGGAATTCAACTCAGGAGCACTCAAGCACCCATATCTCCAGCCCTATTTTGCATTTTATTTAGAGACAGGGTCTCACTGAGTTGCTAAACCCTTCACCATTGCTGAGGCTGGCTTTGAACTCACAATCCTCCTGTCTTAGCCTCCTGAGACACTGTCATTAGAGGCGTGTGCCACCACACCTGGCTAGCATATTACCTTTACAGACATTTATCCTTAGCATTTACATTTTAAAAATTCACATAGCATTTTATATTCCTTAGCTTCTATCCATTATTCAATATATCTCACTCCTTCAACCAATATATCTCTTAGGGTTACTTTCCTCATCCTGGCACCCAAAATACTCAAAGATCTTACCCAGAGGTAGAATTTTTGAGAAGCTAATAAAGCTTAATATCTGGGACCCTCGCTTGCATAAAGCCCTGTTGAGATCCTATGAGACCCTTAGCAATGTATTCACATGGTCATATATTTCTGGAAAATTTGCACATGCATTCAGTTTAAACCACTGTCTCAATCAGCTCTGATTTTGCCTCATATCAGATGGCATTACTGGGGTCATAGTCATAAGATTTTTTTGCAGTCTGGCTAAAGGGAAATTGACAATCTAATGCTGGCAAAGATAACATAAAACTCAGAAATTTTCATTGCTATGAGGACACTGATGACAATTTATAAATAAGCATCATCAATTGAAAGAGTGTCTAAGATTAGTCATTGCACTAGAAAATTTGAAATGCCAAGAAAGTCTGATAGTTTTACCAAATTTGATAAAATAATTCTGAAAATTTACATGACATTGTTGATAATGAGTTATGAAGCTGAAAGAACCTTTTTAAGCCAGCAATGATAAAAGCTAAATTTCTTGAATCATCTCTATTCTTTCCATGCACATTTATATTACAAAACCCTTGTCTTATGAAAAGGCAATCAAGAAATATCAGGCAAAACCTGTATGAAGAAAAGTATTACAGCAGTGTTCAAGCCACATTTTAATAAGTATATGCTATTTTTCTGTTTTTCCTTTTAAAATGCTTGTCAGCTTTCTGAAATGTGAAATTTGTAATTTGCTATTTCTAAATTGTTTTGTTCCTACCTAATATTGCATTCATAATTGTATAATTATGACTAGATGTGTGTCTCTGATGGGACCACCCCTTATACACTTAAAATCATCTAACTACACAAATATTCTTAGTTCATAAAGACTTTACTCAAAAACCATCATCTAGCCAGGCACGGTGGCACATGCCTGTAATCCCAGCGGCTCAGGAGGCTGAGGAAGGAGGATCACAAATTCAAAGCCAGCCTCAGCAACTCAGTGATGCCCTGTTTCAAACTAAAAAAGGGCTAGGGATGTGGCTCAATGGTTAAGCGCCCCTGGTTTCAAGTCCTGTATGGGGGTGTCAGTAGGGGAGCCATCATTTACAGGAAATTATTCTTAATAAGATTATCTCCCTAGATGCAATTGGTCTGTCTTTTCTATGATTCAGCTTTTACTTTATATTTTACGTAGGAGTTAGGAACTTTAAGTCAATCCCTCACTACATTGTGATTGTTCTCAGAACAGGAGGAAGCTCCATTAAGTTAGTGTCTGCCAGGATGCATGGTACATTATTTTCTTCACTGTGGGCTTTCAATTGATGATGGTTGAATCAGTAGGTGGATGCCTAGTAAAATTCTATTTTTAGGATACAACTGAATTCTACATATATTTTGAAGCTATTTTTTTCCTGTCTGCTCAAGTCCAAATTGATTTCTCTTAAAAGATTCCCTTTGCATTATGATCCATGTTAACTTGATCATTTATAACATCATAATTGAGACTAGGAATAATGACACAGAATTTTTTGGAGCACTCTTAGACCTTGGCTGTTCAATTGAATTGCTGAGCTGCATTTTAAAGTACATTATATTTATTTCTCCACCACAAAATGTTCTCCTACCTATATTCATTGCTGATGGCATACAATATTCATAATCATTGTCATGACCTTCCAAAACCTGTACACCCATTTACTAAATGTTTTCGTAGTGAGTTCACATCTTTTTAAAATTGCGTGACTTTAGTTTAAAAGAAAGCCGCGTAAATAGAAATTTAGGATTGTTAGTGATGAAGAGCAGATAAAATTTCCAACTATGGTTTTCTTCTGCTAAATATTATCACCCCAAACTTACTTCCACTCTATTAAAACAAAACAATTAACAAATGGTAGAAAGATGTTAAAGACTCACAAGTACCAAATTGGGACTCTTCTTGAATATAATCCACTCATTCATTCATTGATTCATTCATATAATTGGTATTTGTTGGACATGGATACTCAAGATACCCAGTCTCATTAAGATCCTACATTGAGCTTGGCATGGTAGCATACCCTTGTAATCCCAGTGAATCAGGAAACTGAGGCAGGAGGATCACAAGTTGGAGGACAGCCTGGCAACTTAATGAGGTTTTAATGAGATGCTATCTCAAAATAAAAAAATAAAGAGCTGGGATATGGCTCAGTAGTAGACTAACCCTGGGTTCAATCCTTAGTACCAAATACCACACACACACACACACACACACACACACACACAAAAACCCTCCTGGGTGAAGATGGGGGGTAAGTGATAAATACAAATAAATAATACACCAATTCGGACAGCCAACATAAGTTCCCAGTTCAGCCTGCCTGCCCTGCGGACTGTGGGTGGAGCTCCCAGTTTGGACTGCCTGCTTAAGTTCCCAGTTTGGCCTGCCTGCGTGAGATCCCAGTAGGGCCTGCCAGCCCTGTGGATTGCGGGCAGAGCTCCCAGTTTGGACTGCCAGTGTGAGTTCCCAGGTTGGCCTGCCGGCTTACTTTCCCAGTTCAGCCTGAGGGTGGGAGCTCCCAGTTCAGCCTGCCAGCCTGCATTCCCAGTTCGGCCTTCTGGCGTGGGTTCCCAGTGGGCCTGCCGGCGTGAGTTCCCAATTTGGCCTGCCAGCTTGCCTTCCCAATTTGGCCAGCATTTGGGTGCTCCCAGTTAGGACTGCGGGGCGGGAGCTCCCAGTTCAGCCTGCTGGCGTGGATACCCAGTTGGCCTGCCAGCATGGGTTCCCAGTTTGGCCTGCTGGCAGGAGTTCCCAGCTGGATCTCCCAAAGTGAGTTCCAGCTGGGTCCATATGCAGGCTTTCCAGCTCTGCCAGCCCACCTCAGAGAGGCCATTCCAGCTGAGGACAGCAGGGGAAAAAGCCCCGACCAACTGCATCCATTCTAGCTCAGCCCACCTACTAAGGAGCCACAGTGACAAAAATGTAAATATAAAAATAGAAACTAAATGATATATGGATATGTATTGGGTACATTGAAAGCTCTAATATTGATATTTCCCTAAAAAGGGAGGTTTTGGGTAACCTGTAGGATCCTTATAAGACAAAAGGGCAGAAGCTATAATACCTCAGACTTACCTTGCAAGAGAGGGAAATACATAGTCATCATGAAAAAAGAAAAAAAGGGAGGAAAATACCCCAAACAAACCAAGATACTATAACAATAGAAGCCATAGAAAGCACAGTAGGTGAAATGTCAGAGAAGGAGTTCCAGATATACATAATTAAAATGATAAGAGATTTGAAAAATGACCTAAGTGAACAGATACAGGCAAAAATTCATCTCTCCAACAAAGAGATAATAGATCAAATATAGGCAACCATCGATCATACCAACAAAGAGATAAGAGAACAAATCCAGGTAGCAAAAGATCACTTCAAGAAAGAGATAGAGAGTTTGAGGGAAAAAAAACAAACAGAAATCCTTGAAATGAAAGAAACAGTAAGCCACTTCAAAAATTCAATAGAAAGCAGCACCAACAGATTGGACTACTTGGAAGATAGGACCTCAGACAATGAGGACAAAATATATAATCTTGAAAATAAAGTTGACCTCACAGTAAAGATAGTAAGAAACCATGAACAGAATATCCAAGAACTATGGGATACCATCAAAAGACCAAATTTAAGATTTATTGGAATAGAGGAAGGTGCAGAGATTCAAACCAAAGGAATGCACAATCTCTTCAGTGAAATAATATCAGAAAATTTCCCAAGCAAAAAGAATGAATTTGAAAATCAAATACAAGAGGCCTACAGGATGCCAAATGTACAAAATTACAACAGGTCCACACCAAGGAACATTGTAATAAAAATGCCTAGCATACAAAATAAAGATAGAATTTGAAAGGCTGCAAGAGAAAAAAGTCAGATTATCTACAAGGGAAAACCAATTCGCATCTCAGCAGATCTTTCAATCCAGACCCTCAATGCCAGGAGAGCATGAAACAATATATACCAGCCTCTAAAAGATAAGGGATGCCAACCAAGCATTTTATATCCAGCAAAATTAAGCTTCAGATTTGAGGATGAAATAGAAACCTTCCATGATAAACAAAAGCTAAAAGAATTTACAAAAAAAGCCTGCTCTACAGAACATTCTTGATAAAATATTCCATGAGGAGGAAATGAAAAATAATAATGAAAATCTTCAAAGGGAATAACTACAATATAGGAACAAACCAAACAAAGGAGTAACCAAGTCAAGCTAAATAACAAAAATAACAAAAATAAATAAATAAATAAAAATGACTGGTAATACAAATTATGTTTCAATAATAACCCTGAATGTCAACGGCCTAAACTCACCAATTAAAAGACATAGGCTAATAGATTGGATTTAAAAAACAGACCCAACAATATATTGCCTTCAAGAGACACATCTCATAGGAAAAGATGCCCACAGACTAAAGGTGAAAGAATGGGTTAAAATACATCACTCACATGGTCTATGTAAACAAGCAGGGGTCTCTGTCCTCATATCAAATAAAGCAGACTTCAAGCCAAAGTTAATCAAAAGAGATAAAGATGGACATTTCATACTGCTCAAGGGAATCATAGATCAACAAGATATAACTGTTATAAATATATATGCCCCAAATAATGGAGCATCAACATTAATCAATCAAACTCTTCTCAAGTTCAAGAATCAAATAGACCACAACACAATAATTCTAGGTGATTTTAACACACCTCTTTCATCACTGGACAGATCTTCCAAACAAAAGTTAAACAAAGAAACTATAGAACTCAATAATACAATTAATAACTTAGACTTAACTGACATATATAGAGTGTATCATCCATCAATGAGCCAATACACTTTCTTCTCAGCAGCACATGGATCCTGCTCTAAAATAGACCATATACTATTCCACAAGGCAACTGAAGCAAATATAAAAAAAGTAGAGATAGTACCCTGCATTCTATCATATCATAATGGAATGAAATTAGAAATCAATGATAAAAAAAGAAAGAAAAGCTACTCTAACACCAGGAGACTAAACAATATGCTATTGAATTATCAATGGGTTGCAGAAGACATTAAGAAGGAGATTAAGAAATTCTTAGAGGTAAATGAGAACAAAGATTCAACATATTGAAATCTCTGGGACACTATGAAGGCAGTACTAAGAGGAAAGTTCATTGCATGGAGCTCATTCCTTCAAAAAAGAAAAAGCCAACAAATAAATGAACTAACATTACATCTCAAAGCATTAGAAAAAGAAGAAGAAACCAAACCCAAAAGAAGTAGAAGACAGGAAATAATTAAAAACAGAGCTGAAATTAATGAACTTGAAACTAAAAAAACAATTGAAAAAATTGACAGAACAAAAGGTTGGTTCTTTGAAAAAATAAATAAAATTGATAAACCATTAGCTATGCTAACGAAGAAGAGAGAAAACACAAATTACCAATATCTTTGATGAAAAAGGAAATATCATGACAGACACTATAGAAATATAGAAGAAAATTAGAAATTATTTTGAAAATTTATACTTAAATAAAATAGAAAATAAAGAAGGCATCGACAAGTTTCTAGAAACATATGATATGCCCAAACTAAATCAGGATAATATACATAATTTAAATAGATCAATTTCAACCAAAGAAATAGAGGATGCCATCAAAAACTTACCAACCAAGAAAAGCTCAGGACCGGATGGATACACAGCCGAGTGCTACAAGACCTTTAAAGAAGAACTAACACCAACACTTTTTAAACTACTCTATGAAATAGGAAAAGAGGACTCATTCTATGAGGCCAATATCACCCGATTCCAAAACCAGACAGAGACAAATCAAAGAAAGAAAACTTCAGACCAATATCTCTAATGAATATAGATGCAAAAATTCTTAATAAAATTCTGGCAAGGGCTGGGGTTGTGGCTCAGCGGTAGAGCACTCGCCTAGCACACGTGCGTGGCCCGGGTTCGATCCTCAGCACCATGTAAACATAAATGTGTTGCATTATGTAAAACTAAAGCAAATAAATAAATATTTTTTAAAAATTCTGGCAAATTGAATACAAAAACACATCAAAAAGATAGTACACCATTATCAAGTGGGCTTTATTCCAGGGATGCAAGGTTGTTTCAATATAAGAAAATCAATAAATGTAATACATCACATCAACAGGCTCAAAGATAAAAATCATATGATCATCTCAATAGATGCAGAGAAAACATTTGAAAAAATACAACATCTCTTCATGTTCAAAATGCTAGAAAAAATAGGGATTACAGGAACATACTTTAACATCGTAAAGGCCATCTATGCTAAGCCCCAGGCCAACATCATCCTAAATGGAGAAAAATTGTAAGCATTCCCTCTAAAAACTGGAACAAGACAGGGATGCCCTCTTTCATCACTCCTATTTAACATAGTTCTTGAAGCCTTAGCCAGAGCAATTAGACACATGAAAGAAAGTAAAGGGATACAGATAGGAAAAGAAGAACTAAAATTATCACTATTTGCAGATGATATGATGCTATACATAGAAGATCCAAAAAATTCCACCAGAAATCTTCTAAATCTAATAAATGAATTCAGCAAAGTAGCTGGATATAAAATCAATACCTATAAATCAAAGGCATTTCTGTACATCAGTGACAAATCCTCAGAAAGAGAAACTAGAAAATCCATCCCATTTACTACAGCCTTCAAAAAAATAAAATATTTGAGAATCAACAAAAGAAGTGAAAGACCTCGACAATGAAAACTACAACATGCTAAAGAAAGTAATTAATGAAGATCTTAGAAGATGGAAAGATCTACCTTGTTCATGGATAGGTAGAACTAATATTGTCAAAATGACCATTCTCCCAAAAGCACTATACAGATTCAATGCAATACCAATCAAAATCCCAATATCATTCCTCATAGAAATAGAAAAAGCAATCATGAAATTCATCTGGAAAAATAAGAGACCCATAATAGCCAAAGTGATTCTTAGCAGAAAGAATGAAGCGGGTGTCGTTACTATTCCAGACCTTAAATTGTACTACAAAGCAATAGTAATAAAATAGCATGGTATTGGCATCAAAATAGACCAGTTGACCAATGGTACAGAATAGAAGACACAGAGATGAACCCACACACCTACAGTTATCTTATATTAGACACAGGTGCCAGAAACGTTCACTGGAGAAAAGACTGCCTCTTCAACAAATGGTGTTGGGAAAACTGGAAATCCTCATGTAATAAAATGAAATTAAATCTTTTTCTCTCACCATGCACAAAACTTAACTCAAAGTGGATCAAGGACTTGGGAATTAAACCAGAGACCTTGCACCTAATAGAAGAAAATGTAGGCCCAAATCTCCATCATGTTGGTTTATGACCCAACTTCCTCAATAAGAACCCTATAGCACAGGAACTAAAACCAATAATCCATAAATGGGATGGATTCAAACTAAAAAGCTTCTTCTCAGCAAAAGAAACAATCAGTGAGGTAAATAGAGAACTTATAGAATGGGAGCAAATCTTTACCACAAGCACATCAGATAGAACACTAACTTCAAGGATTTATAAAGCTCTCAAAAGCCTTAACACCAAAAAAAAAAAAAAAAAAAAAAAAAAACAAATAATCCAATCAATAAATGGGCCAAGGAACTAAATAGACACTTCTCAGAAGATGATATGCAAACAATCAACAAATATATGAAAAACTGTTCAACATCTCTAGCAATTAGAGAAACGCAAATCAAAACTATTCTAAAATTTCATCTTATTCCAGTCAGAATGGCAGCTATCAAAAAAACAAACAACAATAAATGCTGGCGAGGATGTGGGCGAAAAGACACACTCTTACATTGCTGGTGGAACTGCAAATTGGTGAAGCTAATCTGGAAAGCAGTATGGAGATTCCTAGGAAAACTTGGAATGGAACCACCATTTGACCTAGCTATCCCACTCCTTGGTCTATTCCCAAAAGACTTAAAAACAGCTTACTACAGGGACACAGCCACATCAATGTTTATAGCAGCACAATTCACAATAGCTAGATTGTGGAACCAACCCCGATGCCCATCAGCAGATGAATGGATAGGGAAACTTTGGTATATATACAGAATGGAACACTACTCAGCACTAAAAGATAATAAAATCATGGCATTTGTAGGTAAATGGATGTAGTTGGAGAATATAATGCAAAGTGAAGTTAGCCAATCCCAAAAAAACCAAAGGTCAAATGATCTCTTTGATATGAAGATACTAACTTACAAAGGAAGAGAGTGGGGATGAGAGGAATGAAAGAACTTTAACTAGAACAAAGATGGGGGGAGGGGGCAAGGGATAGGAATAATAGCAGACTGAGTTATCCATGATTACCCTAAATACATATATGAAGACACAATTGTTGTAAAAATACTTTTTATATAAAACCAGCAACTTGAGAAATTGTGCTCTTTATATGTAATATGATATGAAATGTACTCTGCAAACATGTATAACAAATTAAAGAATTGAGGACACAGAGACTAATACATATAATTTCAGATATCTTATATTAGGCAAGGTGCCAAAAATGTACAGTGGAGAAAGGATAGCTTCTTCAACAAATGGTGCTGGGAAAACTGGAAAGCCATATGCAACAAAAATGAAATTAAACCTGTATCTCTCAC
This sequence comes from Tamias sibiricus, assembly GCA_025594165.1. Classification (NCBI taxonomy): domain Eukaryota; kingdom Metazoa; phylum Chordata; class Mammalia; order Rodentia; family Sciuridae; genus Tamias; species Tamias sibiricus. The sequence goes on along the minus strand of CM046667.1, from coordinate 104,923,541 downwards.
CATGCACAAAATTCAATTCAAAGTGGATCAAGGACTTGGGAATTAGACCAGAGACAATACACCTAATAGAAGAAAAAGTAAGCTACAATTTCCAACATGTCGGATTAGGCTCCAAGTTCCTTAACAAGAATCCTGTAGCACAAGAATTAATACCAAGAATTAATGAATGGGATAGATTTAAGCTAAAAAGCTTCTTCTCAGCAAAAGAAATAATCAGTGAGGTGAATAGAGTGCCAACTAACTGGGAACAAATATTTAATACATGCACATCGGATAGAGCACTAATTTCTAGAATATATAAAGAACTCAAAAAACTTGACACCAAAAAAACAAATATTCCAATCGATAAATGGGCTAAGGAATTGAAAAGACACTTATCAGAAGATACATGATTAATCAACAAATACATGAAAAAAATGCTCAACATTGCTGGCAATTAGAGAAATGCAAATCAAAAGTACTCTAAGATTTCATTTCACTCCAGTCAGAATGGCAGCTATCAAGAACACAAAGAACAATAAATGTTGGAGAGGATGTGGGGAAAAAGGCACACTCATACATTGCTGGTGGGACTGCAAAATGGTACAACCACTATGGAAAGCAGTATGGAGATTTCTTGGGAAAATGGGAATGGAACCACCCTATGACCCAGCCATCCCACTCCTGGGTCTATTCCCAAAGGACTTAAAAACAGCATATTACAGTGACACAACCACTTCAATGTTTATAGCAGCACAATTCACAATAGCTAGGTTGTGGAACCAACCTAGATGTCCCTCGGTAGATAAATGGATAAAGAAAATGTGGTATATATACCCAATGGAATTTTACTCAGCAATAAAAGAGAATAAAATAATGACATTCACTGGTAAATGGATGAAGTTGGAGAATATAATGCTAAGCGAAATCAGTCAATCTCAAAAATCCAAATACCGAATGTTTCCTCTGATACAAGGAGGCCGGTTCACAGTATTGTTGGATTGGAGTACATAGGAGGATTAGAGGAACACTATAATGGTCAAAGGGAAGGGAGGGAAAGGGAGGGAGCAAGGGGGGAAGGGGGGAAAAAATAAAAAGTGGTTGAATAAGATGGATATCATTATTCTAAATGCATGATTGAAGACTTGAATGCTATGAATATACTTTGTATACAAACTGTTTTGTGTAAAAAGATGCTCTATATGTGTAGTATGAACTGTAATACATACTACTACTATAAATAAAAATTTAAAAATATAAACTCACCCACTTATTAAAATAAAAAAATCAAAATAAATAAATAATACCAGTTAATTTGAGCTATCCCAGATTAATTAAATAAAATAAAAGATTAATATGAAATAAAATTATTTGAATTGAATATAAATCATTTTTTATATCTTCATTTTATTTGTTTTTATTTTTTTTATGTGGTGCTGGGGATTGAACCCAGTGCCTCAAGCATGTTAGGCAAACGCTCTGCCACTGAGCCACAACCCCAGCCCCAAATATAAGTCATTTTTGATTGGGCAGTCATAAAAACAAAAAGAATTATAAAAATAGCTTTCTGGTATATTATTTTTTTAAAAACTATGTCTGTGTATTACCTGAAATAACCCGCGTATACCACCAAGCTACGAGTCTTACATTTTGGCAAACAGCAGCCCATGTTTACATTTTGAAGTAGATAGATCTAAATAAGAATCTTAGCTCTAAAACATTCCAGTTGGGAAATCTTGGCCAATTTACCCAATCTCTAAGCATCAGTTTCCTCATCTGAAACATAAGGATGGTAAAATAAAAAGCACAGGATTACTCTAAAGATTAAGAGAAAGTAGGCAATATCCTTAGCAGAATGACTACAACATTGTTATGAGTCTGTTGTCAAAGTTTAGCAATTTTGCTCTTGAGCAATGATCAGGTCTTTTGGGCATTAAAGAGTCTTTGGTAGTTTGCATTTTAGTGGAAGCTATACATTTCCTACCCCAAAAGTTCACCACCAAGTTATGCTACATTGAATACAAGTCCTAGCCAAATTTCTAACATATGAACAAAATATTTATAAACCACAGAAACATTTGTAACTTGCATGTAGTTCAGGTTAATTCCCATTCTCTGCCATATAGACTAACCTCTTGCAAAAAAGTTCTCCCCTTGGGCAGACACAATGATTTCCCTAAAGCAGGAACAGCCAATATGTTACTTACATCAGGTAGTAGAGTCTTCTGTATAGAGTCTTCTGTGGGATACAGAAAGAATACAGAATCAATGAGGTCCTTGAGATACTGGGCTATGCAGAGAATCATAGGTTGCTGGACTTGCCAGATTCTTATACAGTATCTGATTCTTGCAAGGTCAGTGGGACCACTATTATCTTTCTGGCTAGCCATGTCTCTTGAATATCAGGATGAAATATACTTCTAACATCTCTTATTCTAATTCCAAATGCTCAGGTGTGAATTTTGATAATAATATTTGAAATGCTAAATAGCTTTTCTTGCTGATTCCAACTTAAAGTATTTCAAATGTGAATTAACTACCCATACAAGGAAGCTTTCTTAATTTACATACACATTTATACCACACTGGATCTACTAAAGTATTTTTAAAGTAAAATACCCTTTTGTATAGCAATGTGGTAATATTAATTGCTGTTTTCATTATAATAAATGAAAGTGGAAACTTTGGACAATTAGAAATCCCAATTATCCTAGTATTGGCTAATTATCCTATTCTTTATCCCTAGTTAGTTTGTGAAAGTAAAAGAGACTATTAGGAAGAGTGACTGGACTCTTTCTGGCCACTAATTAGACAGAATCAGTAAGCCATGTTGGGCAAACAGTAGGTGTTTAATATATCCTTACTTCTGGATAAATGAGAATAGTCCCCAAATGCTGATTATTGATATTATTATAATGAATTCTATAATTTTAAATGAAAAGAGAAAATAAAAGTCAATCCATCTCTCTTTTTCTTTCCCCTCTGCTTTTCTTTGTTTCTGGAAGCAGCGGCATGGTATACAACAGCAATATAAAAGGCACTCATTCCAGCTCTGTCACTACTTAGGTGTGTGCTTATGAACAAGTCACAGCTTCTGTGCTTCAACTTCCTCATTAATAAAGTGTGGATCATACCCGCTCTCCCTCACTGGCAGAGCTTTTTCAAAAAGAAAATGAAGTTGTAGAAATGGACAGGTATTGAAAAATTTAAAAGCTCTATACTAATTAGACTGTTATTCTTCTTATTATTATTTTTCTTTGGCTTTTTTTCCCAGTAAGAGAACATAATAACACATTGGCCTACGATAATAGCATTAGTGACAATAGTCCAATTAGACATCAGTGGCAGAAAGTAAACTACAAAACTATATCAACATATATAGAAGTCATTCATTTTTCATAAATGCCAAAGAGGAAGAAAGTTTTGTTTCTTTCATTGAGAAGCTGATGCTATTATTTATAGAAATGTAATAAGTTATTCACTAGTTTTTCATCTCCAACTCCTTATATTTATATCCAACATATAAGCCTAGCAGATACATTTTCTTGATGTTTTTGAGTTCTATTCAAGTTCACCTGTCAGTTTCAATTCTGTTGGATAGGTAGCTGCCGAGAATCTTTACTTTGAAAAATGCCAAAGGTTCCTTTATCTCCAGTTTTACTTCCACCTTCTTGAAAAGTCCAAGACCATTTGCATTGACTTTTTTGAATTTTGTTGAGAAAGTTTTGATTGAATTAGATATTCTCTTTTTGTTGTTGTTGTTGTTTCCTTTTTTATGGTTCTTTTTGGTTATACATGACAAAATTCATTTTTATATAATTATACAAGCATGGAATATATTTTATTCTAGTTAGTATCCCATTCATACAGATGTACATGACAGTGGGATTCATTATAATGCAGAGGTGAAACATATTAGCAACCATAGGAGTAGCGAAATTTGTTTTCTTGTTCATGTAATGTCACTATCTAGGGAACAGCTGTCCTGACATATTAATGACAATGGAATGGGTAGAAAAATGTAGAAAAAGCTCTAAACATGATGATCTTTCTTGGTCTAGTAAGATGCAGGGTAATAGAGGAAGAGAGGTGGGACAGGAGGGAATTGTATGAGAATGCCAAGGAATATGGAATTGGGTACAAGCAGGCAACCAACTTAATATAGTTAACTATTTTACCTGATAAAGGTTGAAAACAGAGTTAAACAATAAATTGAGAAACTATGTGTGTCCAGTCTATGCTACTGCACTAGCTCTTGGCTTCTGACTAGATCCCCAGCTTGTTCATTAGAATTGAAACCTTGTCTGGAATCTGAATCTTGGATGCTACAACATGTTTGGGGCCTTGAAAAACTTGCCACATATTGCCAGTAACCTTTGTCTCTATTTCTTCCATGTGCAGTGAGTCTTGCTCCAAACTGAACATACCACCTATAAAACATGGTGCTGCACTAAGATTGAAATTTCTTCTGGGTGTGGTGGCACATGTCTGTAATCCCAGTGATTTGGGAGGCTGAGGCAGGAGGATTGCGAGTTCAAAGCCAGCCTCAGCAACTTAGTGAGATCCTGTCTCAAAATAAAAGGGCTGAGGATGTGGTTCAGTGGCAAAGAATCCCTAGGTTCAATCCCCAGAAGGATCCTTAATCTCCAGAAACTCACATGTCTTATGACATGGTCTTAGCATTGCTCATCTGTAGGCATGTATATTTTCATATTTACTGGAGGATCTGAAGCCAATCCTGACCAATGCAAACTGGACATAAAGGAGACACATCTCTGCCACTCAGACTTTGAATTAATTCTATTGCTATTGATCAAATATGTACCATTCCCCAACTTTTCTTTTAAAACTATATATGTCTGGGGCCCTGAGTGTACCTCAATGGTAGAGCATGAACTTAGCATGTGTGAGGCCTCATGTTCCATCCCTAGTGCAAAAATGAGGAAGGGAGGAAGGTAGGGAAGAGAGAAAGAGAAACTGTGTGTGTCTAATCTGTGCTACAGAACTAGCTCTTGGCTTCTGACTAAATCCCCAGCTTGTTCATTGGAATTGAAACCTTGTCTGGAATCTGAATACTGGATGTTACAGCAGGTTTGGGGCCTTAAAATTTTTCCACATATTGCCAGTGACCTTTGTCTGTATTTCTTCCATGTGCAATGAGTCCTGCTCCAAACTGAACCACTACAAACATGGTGCTGCACTAAGACTGAAATTTCTGCTGAGTGTGGTGGTACATGTCTGTAATCCCAGCGACTTGGGAGGCTGAGGCAGGAGGACTGCAGGTTCAAAGCCAGCCTCAGCAACTTGGTAAGACCCTAAGCAACTTAGCAAGACCCTGTTTCTAAATAAAAAAATGAAAAGGGATGGTAATGGGGCTCAGTATTTGAGTGCCCCTGGGTTCAATCCCCAGTACAAAAAAAAAAAAAAAAAAACTGAAATTGCCAATCACCACTTTTCTGAAGCTTCTTGTTACTGTGATCTTACACACTAGAAAAGACTCCTTAGGACTCAGGTGACATCCAATATCAAGCACAAGTTAAACACATTTGATCGACTATACTAATTTAAATGACCGATTGTACCTTTTGGGAATTAGTCTTATACTTATGTCAGTAAAACAACCTCATTCTACCTGCTTACCTACCATTTCCCCACTAGCCTTGAAATTGAGCCTGCTTGGGTCATTGGAATTCATCTTAACAGTCAGTTATTTTCCAAATCATAGTCACAGTATGCACACAAATTTTCTACTGTGCCTCGTCTGTTCATACAACCCAAAAGTATATGTTATTTTTATTTTCTTCACTTCCTCAAATCAAACTATTAATTTATGATGGCAGAATCACCTGTTATTACCAATTATTCTTTTTTAAATAAATATACATTTTATTAATATAGTAAGGGGTGCTCACAGATGGCAAAAAATGTGCAAGTTTTAAGACAAGCAAGTTTGAGCTACAGTGAAAGGTATCTAAAAAATAAAGTATGGCCAATGGAATGTAGGAAATACAACCACAGAAAAATTCCCTAGTCAAAGGCAATGATAATAGTCTAAAGTTTTAAATTTACTGATCAAAAAAATCATCCCCTATTGACATGGTATATAAGGCCAAAATCTGTCTGCCTCCTTGAGTAACAATTCCTCATGAATTCCTGTACTGTGGTCTGAATGTCCCAAAAAGCCAAATGCCAAATGTTTTCTCTGATATAAGGAGGCTGATTCACAGTCAGGTTGGGATGGGGAGCATAGGAGGATTAGAGGAACATTAGAATGGCCAATGGGGAGTGAGGGGAAGGGAGGGGGTAAAAGAAAAAAAAAAGATGGTAGAATGAGATGGATCTCATTACCCTAAGTGCATGTATGAAGTCACGAATGGTATGAATATATTTTGTATACAACCAGAAATATGTAAAAATGTGCTCTACAAGTATAATATGAAATGTAATACATTCTGCTGTCATTTCTAACAACTTAGAATTAAAAAAAAAAAAAAGGTCCCACCTCCTAATACCATTAAAGTGGCAACAGAAGTCCAATTACCAAGAATTCTCTAATGAATTTACTGGTATCTTCACAAAAGCAAAATCAAACAAGGAAGGAAGGAAGAAAAGAAGAAAGAAAAGAAGGAAGATCTAGTTAAGCACAGTGAAAATTCAGTATTTTGACTTGTTGGCTTGAATCTCCAAGGATATGTCAAATGGAACATAAAAATCCACAATTTGTGACACTACTGTGAAAATTTCTCCCTTGATGCAAACTCTCTTTGGTGTTTGTCAGCTGGAACTAAAAACCACACTATTCTCTAAATAACTGTTCAATGAATATTCTTATTTATTATGCTATGTAAGAAACTATTAGTGCAGAAATAAAAATTCTTAACATTAAAATTTATATTTGTGATTTACATGAAATTCTCTACATGGTGAATACCATCATACACTCCTGTGATTAAAACATGTATATTAAAAACACTGCCCTGGATGGCAGAGGAGAAAAGGCTAGCCCATGGAAGAATACAAATTAAAGTATGAAGGTATAAATTACCTCCAGAAATCAAATCTAGAAAAAGAGGTTAGAAAACAAATTTGAGCCAGCCTCAGCCATGGTGAGGCACTTAGCAACTCAGTGAGACCCTGTCTCTAATAAAAACCAAAAAAAGGGCTGGGGATGGCCCAGTGGGTGAGTGCCTCTGAGTTCAATCCCTGGTACCAAAAAAAAAAAAAAAAAAAAAAAAAAAAAAAAAAGAAAACAAATTTGATAGTACTGGTTGGAGTGGGATCCGAATTGAGGTGTAATTACAAGACAATGAAAGCTATTTTCTGTGTGATATGTCAACTGGCTCTGATGACAGCACCCTCAATTGAAATCCACTCAGATTTGCAGCAACATCAACATTGTTAGAGTATGTGTATGGTCACGCAAGGTGATTGTATGAAATGAGCAAAGCATTTATTTGGTTAAGAATGCCAATTGTATTATTTATTAAAAATCATTCCATAAACCATTAAATGATGTAAAGGTGGAGAAAGTATATATGGACAAGATTACAAGCTTCTCATGAGAAATTATGAAAATATCAATTTTAAAACTATGTAAAAAATTAGGGAAGCATCACAAAAGCAATACATGAAAAGACTTAAATAATTCCTCTTCTTTTATGTTATACGTCATTAGTTTTTCTACTACTGAGAGCAGCTTAGCATCAGCTAAAGTAAACATTATATGTAAAAGGAAAAACTACAGATTAGAGTAACTATTTATTTGGTAGCCCACAAAAACCAAAAACCAAAACATAAACAAAAAAACCTTACTTTCTCTGTGGACAAAAGAAAGACCAATTGTGATTGTAATATAACCAAAGTAGAGGGCATAGTACATTCCAAGAAAGAAAATAACATAAATTTGGGTTCATAATACCATTCCCTCTCAACAGGGGACATAAAATGGACAAAAAGGACTCAAGTATGATTGAAATGTAAGAAGTAGCACAATTCTGAGGAATAGCATCCAGATGTAAAATATATTGAATGAAATTAAAACAATACACTTAGAATCACCTGTAGAGGGCTGGGGTTGTGGCTCAGTGGTACAATGCTTGCCTAGCATGTGCAAGGCACTGGGTTCAATCCTCAGAACCACATAAAAATAAATAAAATAAAGTTATTGTGTCCAACTACAACTAAAATTTTTTTTTTTTTTAAAAAAGAATCACCTATAGAGAGACCAATATAATTTGGTGGAATATAAGATGAAGAAAGTATGAAAAAACTCACTGCCATTTCTCAAATTGGATGGACAGCTGAGTGTATATATTGGAGAGGAAACAGACTGAGATAATACAGTAGTATCACATAATATCTAAATTAAAGCAGAAAATTAGATTTCTTCCTTCCCTTCCCTTCTCTTCTCTCTCTCTCTCTCTCTCTCTCTCTCTCTCTCTCTCTCTCTTCTCTTTCTTTCTTTCTTTCTTTCTTTCTTTCTTTCTCAGTACTTGGAATTGAACCCAGGGTCTTATGCATGCTAACCGACTGCCTTCTCACTGAGCTTTATCCCAGCCTTTCCTTTTTTGAGATATGGTCTCACTAAGTTACCCAGGCTGACCTTGAAATTGTGATCTTCCTGCCTCAGCCTCCTCAATAGCTGGATTACAAGCCTGTGCCATCATGTGCAGGCCACTGATTTTTGTTTTGTTTTGTCTTAGATCTGTAAGAACCCAGCTATGGCATTGGAGACATAAGTACACAACAGATAATACAAAAAAGAATGAAGAAGAAAATTCATTAAGAAAACAGTGGATAGGTACTCTTGAAACAGATTCAAAGTCTGGATAACTGACATGCTTAAGGGGAAATCAATAACAACCACAAAAAAATTCACAAGCATAAAAGAAGAAAATCTTTCAGAAATAACAGTCCTAAATATACAAATCAATGCTTCACTTTTGCAAGAAGAGTTTATACTGGCAAAGATGTAGATATTTCTCATTATTTCACATTTTTTAGTTTTTGATGTACCTTTCATTTATTTATATGTAGTGCTAAGAATCAAACTCAGTGCCTCATGCATGCTAGGCAAGCACCCCACCACTGAGCCACACCCCAGCCCTATACTCACTTTTTTAAAAAAATAATTTATTTTAGTTAGGTATATATGACAGCAGAATGTATTTTGACTCATTGTACACAATTGCAGCACAACTTTACATTTCTATGGTTGTACACCATGTAGTGTCACACCATATGTACAGTCATACATATACCTAGAGTAATGATGTCCATCTCATTCCACTTTTGAGATGGAGAATGAGTACCATAGATAACCAGATATAAGAAGAAGGTCACTATAGCCGTAAAAGAAAACTGGCTCAAAGTGGTTTAAAAATTGGTGTCTGATTTTTTTGGTCTGGATTTTATTTTGGTCCAGAGTTGGCACAATAGCTCAATGATATCCACAAAGATCTGGGCCCTTTTTGCCTTTTCACATCAGCATCCTCAGAATGGAGACTTTTGTCCTCAGGTATGTTCACTCATAAACCCAGCCCAGTGCACACACTTATAATCCCAGTTGCTGTGGAAGCTGAGGCAGGAGGATGGCAAGTTCAAGGCTAGCTTCAACAACCTAGCAAGACCCTGTCTCAAAAGTTGAAAAGGGTTTAGTGGTAGAGCACTCCTTGGTTCAATCCCTACTACTGGAAAAAAAAGAGAGAGAGAGAGAGACAGAGAGAGAGAGAAAGGTTTGTTCACTCATGGTCGCCTAGCTACCACATCATCACACATCATGTCCTCATAAAGTCATACCCAGGGTCACCAATGGAGTTCAGACACTTTCACCTCATTTATCTATTATTATTATTATTATTATTATTATTATTATTATTATTATTATTATGGTACACAGGATTGAACCCATGGGTGCTTAACCATCCCCAGCCACATCCCCAGCCCTTTTTTATATTTTATTTTGAGACAGGGTCTTGCAAAGTTGCTTAGGGACTCTCTAAATTGCTGGGCTGGCTTCAAACTTGCAATTCTCCTGCATAAGCCTCCTGAGCTGTTAGGATTACAGGCATGTACCACCATGCTTAGCTCTTTTATTTTTATTATTATTATTATTATTGTAATTGTAATTATTATTATTATTTACTTGATTTTATGGTATATAATGTTTTATGAGATTGGTCCCAATGTTGTTCACACTGACTTGAGGCAGATGTTTTGGATTTCTGTGCTCAAGGTTGCTCAAATGCTGCTGCTGCTGCTGCTGCTGCTGCTACTGTTGATTTGTTTTCTTTCAGAATAAAGGTGGATGTTTTCATATAAATCTTATTTTTAATTCCTTCTCTGGCAATTCTTTCCTGGATTCTTGTCTTTGCATAATTATACCAACAGTGGGACCAGCATCCTAAAATCACCAAGATGAATCCTCCTACTCCAACATCACACACATGATCTTTTTTATATTTGTATTTGTTTTGGTACCAGGGATTGAACACAGGGGCACTTAACCACTGAGCCACATCCCCAGTTCTATTTTTTATTTTGAGACAAGTTCTCACTAGGTTGCTCAGGGCCTTGCTAAATTGCTGAAGCTGGCTTTGAACTTGCCATCCTCCTTCTTCAGCCTCCAGAGCCACTGGGTTTCCAGATGCATACAACCACACCCTGCAATATCACCTGATCTTCTAATTCTAATAGTTAACAAGAAATGTCCAAGTCCAGCCCCAACATATCCTAATAAACCACATAATATCGAATTCTGTGCACAAGGAATGTTTCCAATGTCTAAAATTCCTAGGAGCTTGAAGGGCTAGGATAAAATAAAGAAAACCTTCCTCTTCTCGAGCTTGCCCTGCCCTGGAGGCAGCAGTCTTGGAAACTAGTAGGCTCCTCCAGCCCCAACCTGTGTCCTTCTGCTGAGAGCTGCTAGACATCATTCCCTTTTATATTATTTAACTAATTAATTTACTTATTTATTTTTGGGTGGGTAGCAGGGGTTGAACTCAGGGGCACTCAGCCACTGAGCCATGTCCCTGACTCTATTTTGTTTTATTTAGAGACAGGATCTCACTGAGTTGCTTAGTGCCTTGCTTTTGCTGAGGCTGGCTTTGAACTCGGGATCCTCCTGTCTCAGCCTCTGGAGCTACTGGGATTACAGGCATGTGCCACAGCATCCAGCTTCATTCTCTATTTTTATAAAGAAAGAAACAGCATGTAAGAAGAAAAATGGAACTGGCTAATGGGTACCCAACCAAAAGTGTGTCCTACAGTTATCTACCATGGGGGAAAAAATGATTGGGCCATTCTTAAAGAGTTTTTTCAACAATACCAGATGCCAAATATAGAAAGCATAACAATTCTTATAAACTTTATGCATATTATGTGTATACATAAAATCACACAAATTATAAATATATATAATTTAATTAATTTTAACACAATACTCTTATGAGGTCACCAGCTAGATCAAGAAATGGAATATTACAGTAAATTTAATAAAAGGAATTGTTTTAAATAAATAAGAAAAAATGATTTTCTGATAGAAATATTTGCAAAGAGTGAGAACAGATAATTCATAATGAAAACAAAATCATTGCCCATGAACATATGAAAAGATCTCTGACTGATCAAAATGTGCCAAAAATAAATCAAAACAAAAAGCAAAATAAACAAAAAAAAGCAGTGAGGTGCCACTTATCTTTTATTTTTGCAGTGGTGGGGATCGAACCCCAGGCCTCATGCATGTTAGGCAAGAGGTCTACCACTAGGCTATATGTCCATACCTCATTTGTCTAATATGAAGCTTGCAAAGATGGAAGAATAAAATTCTTTCTCTATGGACAAAAGCAAGACCATTTGTGATTGTAAAATAACCAAAATAGAATGTAGGGTACATTCCAAGAAAAAAGTAGTATAAATTCAGGCTCATAACACCACTATTGATGATGGTTAAGAAAATAAATACTTGTTCTTACTCTTTTGAGTTGCAAAATAATATAAACTTTCCAGAAAACAATGTGTCAAAAAATATAAAAGTTCTTATCTACATATTTAGTCACCAAGCAATTCCCCTATTAGGAATATAGCTCTAAAAATTATTAGGAAAGTAGAAAAATGTTCATAATATCATTGTATTGTTTCTAAATGCAAAACGAAATGCTCATCTATAGGGACTTATCCATATCATATCTATAGGGATCTATCATATCATATCATATCATGTCCATAGGTATCTATTCATATCAGGATATTTGAAAGTTGTTTACAAATGATGCTGTTTTAAGTTATTACATAAAATTCATTGACTAGAAAAAATGTAAACACCACAATGCTGTGTGTAAAAACAGATTGTTAAACAGCATGTAAAATGTGGTAGTTACATGTGGTTGGAAGAATTTCATAGGTTAAAAAATATCATGCTTATAAGTTTTTGTTTTTATGTGAATTTTTGTAAGCATTTATTTTTCTAAAAAACAAAAGAAGCAGAAATGGTAGGATTGACTTGGTCTTAAGTAGCTGGTGAAGAGTGAATATAGACTTTTTATGACTACAAAATTAGAATTAAAGTGGTGCCTTCGTGAAAACTTACTGTCACAGCATCATATAGGTGAAGCATTTGTAAGGAGCATCTTTTTGGAGTGCAGGTCAAAATATGTATACCTGTGGACTTAGGAAAATTTGGAGAAACATGGAACCAGTCAATAACATAACTTGATTCTTAATTAATTCTGATGACTAAAAAAAAATTTAAAAAGAGTATTAAAAGAAAAGGACCCACCAGTTGTGGTGGTGCATGCATATGATCCCAGAGATTCAAGAGACTGCAGCAAGAGGATCACAAGTTCAGGCTCAGGTGTAGCCTAGTGGTTAGTGCCCCTGGGTTCAATTGCCTGTACACCTCCCCACCCCTGAAAAAAAAAAAAAAAGAAGAAGAAAGAAAGAAAGAAGAGAAAAGAGCACAAAGATTCTTGCCACTTGAATCTAACCATGACTGGTGAGCAATGCCATTACTAGTTAGAAATCAACTAGAAATAAATTCAGACTTTGTGTGATTTTAGGAGATGAGGGATGAGAGTTTTAAAAAAGAGAGAGAGAATAATGTATTAATGTATTTAATCCTTACAACAATCCTATGAGGAAAGGATAATGACTTTTTTTTTTTTTTATTTCTCAGATGAGACCACTCTCAAGGTACAGAGGATCAAGTAACCTCCCAGGGTTATATAATTACTAATTAAATCTCTAGCCTGAGGTGTTTGGGATGGATATATACTGGTACTTCACAAATTTAATTTGTAGCATGTGGAAGAATTGGGAATGTTGGCAGAAGTCACAAACAGGTGGTCCAGAGGCAGATCCAGCATGCAGATTGTTTTGTTTGGCCAGCACAGTTTTTTCTGTTTGGTCATTTATTTCATTTTGTTTTTAAAATATGGTAGATATTTTAAAATCAGAAATTTCCACATAAAAATTCAAATCACACACTTGTTTGCTTGATTGCTTTTGGAAAAGAAGAATAAGAATAAAATCTGGCAACACTCATTACCATATTGCATTTGCCAGGTCTAAATTGAGGCAATTCCCTCTAGAAGAGCCATGTACCCTCCGCTTAGCTGGCTTCACTCCTCTATATCTCCTGTTTCACCACTGTATGTATTAGAACTTAAGGCTTCTGCTGTAGAACAAAGATCTTTTAAAGTACCCATAATTGTCTTTAAAAGTTTAAAGGCGGCAATCCCTGGGTGTGGTGGTGCATGCCTGTAATCCCAGCACTTGGGAGACTGAGGCAGAAAGATCGCAAGTTCAAAGCCAGCCTCAGCAACTTAGCAAGAACCTGTCTCAAAATTAAAAAAAAAAAAAAAAAGTTGGGGATGTGGCTCAGTGGTAAAGCACCCCTGGGCTTAAACCCTAGTACCAAAAGAAAATAAAAAGAAAAAAGAGGCAATCCACTCTTTTGTAGGTCAGATAATAAATGCAGTAGGATGAAGATAGAAACTATGCAACTGACCCTAGAATACCTCTTTGCATTTTCTTCATCCTGAAAAAAATACACTCTACAAGCACTATGAAGAAATTGATATTTTGCTAATGATATTTTAGGAGAGTGTAGGTCAGGGTTATGACACATCCCCAAAACATAATTATTTTTTAAAAAAATCAATGAGGCAGCCTGGTATGGTGGCACACACCTATAATCCCAGCAGCTCGGGAGGCTGAGACAGGAGGATCCTGAGTTCAAACCAGCCTCAGCAAAAGCACTGTGCTAAGCAACTCAGTGAGACCCTGTCTCTAAATAAAATACAAAATAGGGCTGGGGATGTGGCTCAGTGGCTGAATGCCCCTGAGGTCAACCCCCTGTACCAAAAAAAAAAAAAAAAAAAAAAATCAATCAATGAGGCATGTCTGCTGTTCCTCCAAAGTTTCCTTTAGCCACCAGCATCCATACCAGGCATGCCCCACTGGTTTGGGTTTCCCAAATCAAGTGCATCCCACCTCCAAGTTTTCCCTTTTCTTATGCAGACCGGTTTAGCTAATTCTTTTTTTGGGGGGGTGGGGAGGGTGAATGTCCTGGGGATTAGATCCAGGGGTGCTTTACCATTGAGCTACATCCCTAGCCCTTTTTACTTTTTATTTTGAGATAGTCTCTTGCTAAGTTGTTTAGGGCTTTGCTAAGTTGCTCAGGCTGGCCTCCAACTTTCCATCTTCTTGCCTCAGCCTCCCTAGTCTAGCTCATTCTTATTTTTTTATCTTCACAACTATAATGAACTGTTTTCAAAGGGCCCATTTTAGGAACAACTTGAATTAGAAAATATATGATCCATCCTCATTTCCATTTTTTTTACCCACTTTCACACTTGTACTTCAATTTCTCCAAACTTAGAACTGTCTACACCACTAAGGTAGCAGTTGTCTGAGAACAAAAAGACCCACGCTTTAGTCCTGTCTGCCACTTGACAAATGGATTGGTTTGGACAAGTTGCATATGTTCTGGGCTCTCAAGATTTTTCATTTGTAAGTGAAATAATAAGTGCTTTCCACACAGAACAGGATCATTAATATCAAATATACTTTCTAATCTGAACATACTTAGAAAATAAAATTATGAATTTTTTACAAAGTACATTTTAAAATGTTCTGGAACTTAAGTTTCACACAATAAATATCTTTTCTTGAATACTTAGTATGTTTCAAGCACTGTGCCAGATTTTTTTAACTGATTCACAAAAACATAACATTTATACATCTTAATGGGGTACCATGTAATGTTCCATACATATAAAGACTGTGTAACTTTTGTTTTGTGAGGAGGCATACTGGGGATTGAACTCAGGGTAACTCAACCACTGAGCCACATCCCCAGCCCTATTTTGTATTTTATTTAGAGACAGGGTCTCACTGAGTTGCTTAGTGTCGTGCTTTTGCTGAGGCTGGATTTGATCTCACAATCCTCCTGCCTCAACCTCCCAAACTGCTGGGATTACAGGCATATGCCACCACACTAGGCTACTGTGTAACATTTAAATCAGGTTAGGGCCTGGAGTTGTAGTTCAGTAGTAGAGCTCTTGCCTAGCGTGTGTGAGGCACCAGGTTTGATTCTCACCACCACATAAAAATAAATAAAAAAAAATTAAAACCCATCAACAAATTAAAAAGTATTTTTAAAAGGATATCAATTAAATTGGGTTAAATGTTATTTATCTCCTCATTTATCAATCCTCTGTGGTAAAAATTTTCAAAATCTTTTCCTCTAGCTTCTTGAAATGCAGAGTACATTATTGTTATCTAAAGGCACCATACTGTGCAATAGTACCCCAGAGTGTGCCAGATATTTTGTAAACACTTTCCACTTTAATCTCTGTAACCCCTTGAAGCAGCAGTGATATGCATTTTCCACCTAAAGAAACTAAAACTAAATACTTGCCAAAGGCCATCTGTCTAGTCAAAAACCCATATTCTTTTGATGACACCACACTGTTTCTACAGCTCAGTTCTTCCCCTTGGATGCCACACTGCACCGCCTAACTATCAATTTGGAACTCTCTGGATGTAACTAGGGAGGATTAAAAAAATCATCTGACCTTGCAAAAACATTTTTGGATACTCATATACACAGCCTCAGGGTTAAAAACACTAATCAGCTTGAGAATATTTTACATCAAGGCCTTAATGTTTAAATACAATATTTAGGGTCTGGGGCTGTAGCTCAGTGGTAGAGCACTTGCTTAGCATGTGTGAGGTACTGGATTCAATCCTCAGCACCATATAAAAATAAATAAATGAAATAAAGGTATTGTGACCATCTACAACTAAAAGAAAATTTATAAAAAACAAATACAATATTTAGTAGAAATATGGTATTTATATAGCAATCAATTACATTTACAAATAGTGTTTTCTGTTCAGACTTACCCCATCAGTTAGTGCTAACTTCTTGCAAATGAGGAAGCAACCACAGAAAATTTAACTCCCCAAGGCCATGGGAACAAACTATTATTTACAATTGATTATTTAATATGCTAGAAAAAGATAATTTGATCCAAAAACTGATGGAGCTGGTAGATTGGTAAAGACTGAAGTTAAGTACTTGAAATGTCAAAAATGCCAGGCATGGTGGTGTACAATTATAATCCCAGAGACTCAGGACACTGAGGCAGAGGGATCACAAGTTGGAAGCCAGCCTCAGCAACTTAGCAAGGCCCTAAACAACTAACGAGATCCTATCTCAAAATTAAAAATGAAAAGGACTGGAGATGTAGCTCAGTGGTTAAGTACCCCTGGGTTCAATTCCTTGTTCCAAAAAAAATGACCACCAATACACTAAACCTATCTTGATTCTTTCGTTTAATTTTCCTTTTCAAATAATATTGAACTGACATGGCAATGCAGTCTCAGAGTGTAGCCTCTCCTGCTCTCTTCTCTGAATAAGTGCTTTGTGATACTCTTTGAAGGGCAGTGTTAGAATGAGACAGAGTGATGTAGCCAAAAGAACTAAAAAGAGCTCCCCTTGGATTTCTTCCAACACTGTGGAAGAGAAATTTGCAAGGGGAAAGAAAGAGTTTATTTCTTTTTGGTAGATGACATTTGAGTTTTCAATTTGGCAGTGTTGTATTATCAGCATAAAATTACATTTTTGTGATAATAAAATATGTTGCCTATATCAGAGAAAACATTCGGCATTTGGATGTTTGGGATTGGCTAACTTCACTTAGCATTATATACTCCAATTTCATCCATTTCCCTGCGAATGCCATTATTTTATTCTCTTTTATTGCTGAGTAATATTCCATTGTGTATATATACCACATTTTCTTTATCCATTCATCTACTGAAGGGCATCTAGGCTGGTTCCACTGTCTAGCTATTGTGAATTGTGATGCTATAAACATTTGATATAGCTGTGTCCCTGTAGTATGCTGTTTTTAAGTCCTTTGGGAATAGACCCAGGAGTGGTATAAGGCTATAAGGAGGCTGATTCACAGTGGGGTTGGGATGGGGAGCATAGGAGGATTAGAGAAACACTAGGAAGGTCAATGGGAAGGGAGGGGACAAGGGGGTAAAAAAAAAAGACGATAGAATGAGATGGATATCATTACCCTAAGTGCATGTATGAGGACACGAATGGTGTGAATGTACTTTTTATACAACCAGAGATATGTAAAAATGTGCTCTATAAGTATAATATAAAATGTAATAATGCATTGTCATATACAACTTTGAATAAAAACATAAATAAATAAAAGATGTTGCCTATATCATTTTTTTTAGTAACATTTCTAGGCCTCTCAATTCCATTTTGTTTGAAAGCAATAACAAGGAACTAAGTAATCATTTGATTTTTCCCACTCCTCTACTCACATTCATCTATTTTCTAAGGCACTTGTCATTTGGATAGAAAATGAAATTCTTTAATCTTAAAAAGACTGGAGAGGATAATATCTTTGATCAGCTACTTGATGTGTATTTGTGACAAGTGGCTCCTCTTTCAAACTGAATCTGGGAAAACTCCCAAACACTGGCTAATTCTGTAGTTATGAGGAGGAGGCCTCTGAGGGACCTGTTAGTTTGGCAAGCATAAAAATAATACAAGTGAGCCTGGATGGTACCGTGAACCATCAGCCATCCCCTGTTCCTACCTTCCTCAGGCTTGAGGTCACAATATAGTCATAGAGAGGAACAAACATGTTCAGTTAAAAATACTTCAATTTGTTGAAAGTAAGTACTCTAAGGCTGGGGATGTAGCTCAGTGGTACAGTGCTTGACCAGCATGCATGAGGCCTTGGGTTCAATCGCCAACACCACAAAAACAAACAAACAAACAAAAAAAACACCCAGTCTAGGAGTACACATTGACACCATGTAGGCATATGGAGAAATTGACATTTCTTGGAGGAAAAAAGATCTGAGATGCTGACTATATCAAGAAAAAAGCTGAATCATGGTCTCTAAAATAAAACAGTTAAAATAAGAAAGTCAAAAGGGCTGGTGTTGCTTTTAAATACTTATATTTAAAATATAATGGTAGTGAAAAAAGCAGTACTGTCACAGAGATAATGGTCTCCTATAGCTGTATAAATGTCAAGGGGTAATCAGCGTATCTATTTCCTAGGAAAAAAAAGTTGGATTGATCTTTTGTGAAAAATTGGTGACAAAGATTATCATTATGCCAAATGATAGATGTACACTGAGCCATTTTGTCTGATTATATAGGTGTGGTTGAGTAACAACTGTACCAAGGTCTATTAATAATTACCTTTTTTGAATACAGAGGGACATGGAATTATTCCCTACAGTGGCAACCTATTAACTCTGGAGAAGAAAACAACAGATTCAGTCCTTTTGCTATTTTTCTCTTTTTAGGGCATCTTACATGCATTAATACAAGGTATAACTCTAAAAGACTAAGACCAGCATTTAAATAAATATGCAAGCATAATTGTATTTCAGTGAATTTTGTCCTCTTCAAAATAATCATCTTGGCTCTGTGCATGATAATTATCACTTCCAAATTATTCAGGACAGAAATTCCAGATGTCCTCTAATTGTATTATTGTCAATAAAGGTGATTCATTAAAGGCAGAATGAAATATTACTTAATCTGAATAATTTTATAAGACTTTTCATGGATAACTATAAATCAGGAAAAATCCTTGGTCAAACCACGTGTTGTGAATTGGGGTTCAGTAATTATGGCTACGTAAGCTATGTAGCTCTTCTAGCAACATGTAGAACTCTTTCTGGCAACTGCCTCCAGAGTCAGCTTATGAGTCACACAAGGAAATCACTGTTATTACTTTATCTCACTGTGGGATATGTTCTTACAGCTGAACATAAAAGCATTTCTGCATCCCATTTTCTTTGCACAGGTTTCCCAAGATGACCCCTTGAGTATCGTGCTTCTATTTGAGACTGAAATGCTAAAATGTTGTAAAGACTATGGTTCCCATTCTTAGAGGTTGCATTACTAAAATGCTGCAAATGTGGGATTCTGAGGACAGTACTATGGTAAAGTATAGTATATTACATGAAATACAATGAAAGATTTTATCCCAGGGATTTAAAATACCCTCCACATTTCCACACGTAACTATCCTATGGATTAATGCATTAACCTGAATGATTTATGTGCACCTAGTGCTATTGTAGGTACGGCCAACTAATTTGCAGAAGAGCATTGTTAGTTTCAATTTTAATAATGGAAAAAAGACAAACCCCAAAATTAAGTCATTAGCCTGAATTCATGCAATAACACACGGTAGTCCCAGTCAAGGAAGCCAGCTTTCTTAACCTGGCTTAATGATCTTTTCGTGAATAACTCTCTCCCACCCTCTTTATCTTCCTACATATACACCACTCTGTGGTTGTCTTTACCAAAATACTTTAAATCATGACAATTCTTGGTTTTTGTTCTGACAGTCTTGTATCTACTGGAGGGTGTTCAGAGTGGGGTATAGGAATGTAGGATGTAGGAAGTGAAGGGTACCAGAATTTGCCATCCACAAATATGTCACTTTGGCATGAATATAATTTTGAAATAAATTCAACTAAGAACTAGCAGAAGCAGAACTCTTTACTTCTCCTAACTGCCTAAAAATAAAGTAGAAATTCACCACCCCCATTTTTTGCTGGAAGGCTATTTGTGGTCTTTATCCCATCTTAATATGAATATATTTTTATCATATAAGTATTAATGTGTTTGATTCCCCAGACTCACTGAATATGTTATGTAACATAAAGTATATGCCAATATTACCTTTCAAAAATCAGAAATATTCTAACTATCAAACATCTGACTCACCCAGAAAGTTTTCAAAAAAGTGGCTATCCACCTGTATTTTCTCTCTTAACAAGCTCACAAACAAGATACAAATTTAATCCATAGAGATTATTCCCAAAACATAATTTCCAAGGCCTTAGTTTTCTAAATTATTATTCTAATTACATCCTCCTTTTATAAAGGAAAATTCCATTTACAAAGGAAATTTCCATCTGTAAAGATGTCTCACCAGGAAGTGAGCTACTTTTCAGGACAGAGACTGATCCGAATAACAAGACAACTCTTATTTATCATCTTCCCATAAGTTCCCGTAAATTCTCTCCCTTGCCCCAAAGTCCAATACCCCTTTTCCTTTGTTTAAGCCATGATTGTGTGTGTGTGTGCGTGTGTGTGTGTGTGTGTGTGTGTGTGTATTTGTGGTGCTGGGGATTGAACCCAGGGCCTTGTACATGCAAACTAAGCACTCTACCAACTGAGCTATATCCCCAACCCCTGATGAGGGTATATAAACCTCAATCTGACCATCTCCACTAACTCCATTCTTTTTCCTTGTGGTCCTCCACAGATTACATTTCTTGTTCATTTGTTCTCTAATCACACAGTCCCCATCTATTGAATCTGAGAAGATAGAGAAGATTTTTCCTGCCTATAGAAACAAGGATGGAATCATAACATGATTTATTCCAGATCTGTTAAAAGATGTTTAAAAATGACTGTGAACCCACAAATAATCCTATTGGGCTCACCCACTTGAAAGCATAAGGAGAAGAGTTCTCTTTTACTTCAGTTGAGACAGGAGGAGAGAGGATTATTGATAGCAAGAAAATGAAAATTGATAGGAAAGAAAATGATAAAACCACAATCTATAATGTGAGTTTGCAGTTGTAATGCAGGGTTGGTTGTGTGAGTTCTTGTCTCACACACTTGAAGAATGAAGTACACAGAAGACAGAGGGTAAGGATATAGCAGCAGATTTGTGAGAAGCAAGCAAGGGAAACTCCCACAGCATGGGATGTGTTCCAAAGAGAGTACCATTGATGGCTCTTTGTCTAGGGTTTTTTATACTGTTTTGATGAAGAGATAACCTTCCTTTGGAGGGTCCTCCTTGATTGTTTTCTTTCTCTGACTCAATTGAAAGTGCAAATTTCTTATTCCCGTAATGGGAATAGGCTTAATATGTTTGTTAACTGGAGTCTGTCTTGTACTTGTTCCTGAAAACAAAAGAATTGCTTGGGTTCCAAACATCTTGTTGGGTTTGACTCATGTTAGGGTAGTCAAGGAAACCTGGGACAACAACAGAATGTGTGGGCATCTGAGTATGAATGGGGCCTTCCAGACAGGCAGCCAAAAACAAACAAAAAACAAGCTTTAGCCTAGGGTTTGGATCTGGAGTGGTGGTACTGCTTCACTGTTTGCTTACCTCTGGCTGACAGGCCTTCACACTGTACTCTGAATTCTTGGCTGAGTCATGTATTGCTTATGGATCATTGAAAAGTAGATAGAGGGTTGGGATAAGAGCTTCAGTCTCCTGGTGTCCACTTAATGAAAAAGCCTAAATAAGCCTGTGAATAGTGTGTTAGAATCCCAAAACTTCCTGCCAAGATGCCAAAGGCAATTTTTCAAGCCTCTTCCAATCAGTAATTGTCCTTTGGCTGGTGGTCCTTGAGCCACAAGGAAAATGTTTATTTATTTGACTTAAACAATCATCATGTTGCTGAAAGCTTGGTCCTTGTCCCCAATGCCAATCCAATAATGAGGACATGGTTTGGAGAAAAAGGAAAAAGAAGTTTTATTGTTTTGCTAGCAAAGGAGAAACACAGGGGACTCCTGTCCCAGAGGCTGTGATTCTGCCCATCAACAGGAACAGGGGGCTTTTAAAGAGGTGAATCAAAGGCTACATTTCACGTGTTCTCTGTCTAGAGATGTAATTCACTTGTTAATTTGGGAGATTGTCATTTCTGAGATCTTCTGGATTACTTCATTGCTATGGTGGATGTGTTGGGGGGGGGGGGGCAGATTAACTCTGTGTAGGATAAGGAAGAAAGATAACCCAGTCTCCTCTGAGATTGGGAAAGGGGAGTAGGGAGGAGCAGGGAGGAAGGAAGAGAAAGAAACATACTTTTATAAAATTCTAATTTGTTGTGAAACGTGTACTTTTAAAAAATAAGTAACAGTGGCAGAGCAGCAAGGGGCAATTCAAAGCATAAATTGGTGGGCTACTATTACAGCCTCAGCAACTTATCAAGGCCCTCACAAACTTAGTGAGGCCCTGTCTCAAAATTAAAAAAAAAAAACTAAAAAGGGCTGGGGATGTAGCTCTTGGTAAAGTGCCCCTGGGTTCAATTCCTAGTACCAAAACAAACAAACAAATAATCTTTTGCAGAGTGGTAGAGTATACACTTAGCATGCATGTGTGAGGCCCTGGGTTCTATCTCTAACACCACCATCACCACAACAACAATAACAAAAATAATCTCCCCACCCAATAAACATCTCAGCAAAGGTAACAGAGGAAGAAAACAATTTTTTGATTTAATAAGCAATAAATCATAATATGATGCACATCACAGGCAACCCACTGAAGAGTTTGCAAAGACAGAAAGAAATCTGACTCATTTCTGTAGTTAATCTTACTTCCAGATAAAATTGCTAATTTTCTCCTATCTCTGATTCAAGCTAAACTTTGCCTTTTGGAATCAGGTACCAGCTGAAGTTCGGCTTGTATCCTCCTACGGAAACTGAGAGAGAGGGCACTGTCTTCTTTGATGATTACATTTCCAAGAGATGGCTCGCAAGTCCTTGAGGAAATATTCCTGAGTTGTGAGATTGGCGAGAGGCTTATTTAGCTATTAAAAAGATTTACATGCACTTGAAAAAGACAAAGAAATTCTGAAAGGAAAAGGAGGGAGGTCTCTTATTTCCAATGAGGATCTTTTAAGCCTTTTATTTTAATTTGTGTTTGCCCTAACATCTTTGGATGGGGAATGATAAACAATAAACAAATACTTGCATAAATTTATAATTATGTGTCTGATAAAGTCTATGAAACGAGTAAACTGTGAGAGAAAAATAATAAATGTACCTTAAACTAGACTAGGGATTGTTCCCTAAAGAATTTCCTTTCAGGAGGCATCCTGAGCAATGAACAGAAATTAATTTCCTGATAGGTAGGAAGAAAACCTTTCCAGAGGCCAACAACATGCATGAAAGTTCTGAGTTGCACTGCTGGTGGCATATACCTCTAATTTCAGTGACTTGGAGGCTGAGGCAGGAGGATTGTAAGTTGGAGGCCAGCCTCAGCAACTTACTGAGGCAATTTAGTGAAACCCTGTCTCAAAATAAAAAAAGACTGAGGATGTAGCTCAGTGTTAAAGCTTCCCAGGGTTCAATCCCCAATACCAAATAAATAAATAAACAAATACATAAAAGAGAAAGGAAAAAAGTTCTCAGTTGGGAGAGAGCTTGTTGAATTCCAGAGCAAGTGACATGGCTACAGTTAAAGCAAGGTATCTCCCGACCAAGGAAAACATGGAAATAAGGAAAACACGAATGCCATCTGAAACTGAAACTTTAAAATTAACACCTACTCATTGAGGACAGAAAGTAGTACATACAACTGAAAGAAAATGTCTCCCAGACCTGTAAGTTTTGGCAGTGATGAGACTGAAAGTATAAGTACAATCCAAAGAGAAAATTTAGCCGAAAAATAGAAACCAAACATTCCTAGGAAAAGCAAAGATAATCCTAAATAAACAGTATTCAGAATGCTCATCCCAAAGATAAAATACTGTGTTCACCAATTAAAATTTTGATAACAGTTATCTTACATGGTGCGCCTATGGGGACAGGATCAACTGGGGAGTGAAGCAGAGTCTGATCCCTTGTGGCAGTTCTATTTAATTAACATAAGTCTGTTTTGCTGAGAATTATGATTTTTATGTTTGCGAAGCTGAAAGTCCCTCTGTAAGTGCCTATCTGGCAGCTCCTGGCATTTTTCTTTATTGCTATTCATACCACCATTCAATTTTCAGTGGAAACTTCTTCTTTTTTTTTTTTTTTGTACCAGGATTGAACTCAGGGGCACTCGACCACTGGGCCAAATCCCCGGCCCTTTTTGTATTTTATTTAGAGACAGGGTCTCACTGAGTTGCTAAGTGCCTCGCCATTGCTGAGGCTGGCTTTGAACTCGCAATCCTCCTGCTTCAGCCTCCCAAGTGCTGGGATTACAGGTGTGAGCCACCGAGATCCAGTGGAAACTTTTATAGGCTATGATGAGGGGTCTGTTCACCTATTTTTCTTCACTTAGAGGGTTTTGATCCATCTCTATCTTGGCTGCCATTTATTTCTACATCTAGAGCCTTCTCTCCTGGGTGGCCTATAAAATATTATGAGTACATTGCCATCTTTCCCCCATATGCAATCTTTGATTAAGATTGTTATGATAGAGAAGAATTATTGCTACTTGATTTAAAGAGATGAGTTCTTACCAGGTTTGCTTTCCATCTTTTCTCCATCACCTGGTTTGCATTGTTTACTCATGCACAGAGGAATAATATCCTCTCTTTCCTAGTATCCATATGGATTCTCACTTGCTCATAATCTCAGAAGGTGACATCTTTCTCAATACCCTTTTTAACCACAATTTTTTACATTACTCGTGTTATTGTAGTTAAGTGTGGCTATAGACATATAGCCAAGCCTAATGGACAAGTATGTATATAGGTAGGTAGATAGGTGGGCTTCCTTAGGTTCAAATCCAGACTCTAGTCTTAGGATTTGGACAAGCAAGTTGGCCTTTTGTGCCTCAGTTTCCATATCTTCAAAACAGGACTAGCACAACTATTTTCTTTGTAGAGGATTAAGTGAGATAAAACACAAAAAGCACTTGAATGTGCTCAAATGATAACTAGTAGTGTACTTTTCTATATCTATTGTTCTCTGCCAACACTTTTCATAGTAGACAAAGAGTCTTAAGGTGTGGGATATACCTCTAGCAGGTAATCAGATTTTTATGATGTCTTTCCCTTTCCAAATGGCAAGGAAGTAAAGCATTCTTAACATTTGGAATTTCTCAGTGATTTACATCAGTAGTGGAAGTGTATACAGGCTGTGGCATAGAAAAAGATAGTCTTTGGGTTCTGGGTAATTGTTTTTTGAAATTTAGGGGAGGAAAACTTTTTCCTCTACCCATGGGGGTTCTGTAGTTACCACTTGGGAATTAAACTGACAAAAGGTGGAGTCACTCCCAGTGGCTCAGGAGGCTGAGGCAGGAGGATCATGAGTTCAAAGCCAGCCTCAGCAACATCAAGGCACTAAGCAACTCAGTGAGACCCTGTCTCTAAAATAAAATATAAAAAGTTTTGGGGGTATTGCTCAGTGCTTAAGCACCACTGGGTTCAACCCCCAGTACCAAAAAAAAAAAAAAAAAAAAAAAAAAAAAAAAAAGAAGAAGAGAGAGAGAGAGAAAGAAAAAGAAAAAGAAAAAGAAAAAAAGAAGGTGGAGTCACAGGAGAAAAGACAAATAAATTTTATCTTATGTGCGTGGGGGCTTCAGAGAAAAGCAGAGGAAACCCAAAGAAATCATTAGACAGAGGGACTTTTTAACAAAGAGCAACAAATTGTGGAGAAGTGACTAAATAAAGGAAAAGAAGGTTTGGGCTTCTCAGGGCAATGAATTGTGGGAAGGTAGGTATATAAAGAAACCAAATGGGTTATATATATATGGAAAACCATAAAGGTTATTTAGTAAGATTTGTTTCTGCAGTCTAGTCTCATCTTAGTACCTTCTGTGTCTCTGCTGATAAGGGGTCATTCTCCTCTTCCTGGTTCAAGAAATGGGGGTACCTTCACAAGGGAAATTTATGGCCTACTTTTAGGCTGATGGAGGAAGAGCAGAGAACTCTTCTTGTACCCGTTTTTTCCTAGTTGTCTTCAGTTCAAAATAATCTTTTTACTGAAGTGGTATATTTGGGGGTAGCATATTCTGATCCCCTTCACAATCAGCAGATAGTTTTGCACTATTTTTTGTATGCCAGACACTAGAGCTCATAGTGCTGACTTTTTGGTTAGAGAGACAGAATATAATAAATAGAAAATGTATATGGTATTGGAAAAATGAAAGAGGGTAAAGGGATTGAGAGTGACAAAAGGGGAACACTATTGGGGGGGTACTGGGGATTGAACCCAGGGATGCTCTACCACTGAGGTACATCCCTAGCCTTTTAATTTTATTTTGAGACAGGGTCTTTCTGAGTTTCTGAGGGTCTTGCTAAATTGCAAGCCTGGTCTCAAACTTTCCTGCCTCAGCCTCCTGAAACACTGGGATTACAGGTGTGCACCACCATACCTAGCTGCTATAGAAAATTATTAACCTGAGTTAACAACACAATTTTGATCTGGTAAGCTAATGGACTGACTAGAAGCCATATTACTTAGTGACAAAGCTAGAAATTGAAAATAGAATCCCTCCTAAAAAACAAGTACACTGAACTCTAAAACAGAACTGCAGTCATCCTTAAAAGAAAAGAAAACAACAGAAAGTTTTCTCTGAAAATTTCCAGTGTTTGGTAGATTCCTCTCAGTATGTAGGACTAGAATAGTCAGTATAGGACAGCAGAATCTGATAAATTGGAAAAATTCTTCTGGTTCAGGTATCACTTCCCATGTGGGAAAGAATATTATTTTCAAGTTGACACAAGATTCATCAACTCCTCAAATCCTTGGTCACATCAAATCCAACCAAAGACCCAGCTAAGGTCTTCATTTTTACCAAGATAAAGTTGTCACCGTGGACATTTCCCATAAATTCTGTAGAATGAAGTGGCCAGTTTCCTTATGAAGGGGGAAAAGAGCATCACTGATACAGGAAAACGAAATTAATTGAATCTACACTTCATTCCAGACCTCTAAGTCATTGCTGATAAAGGAGTCTTTCATCTCCAATATAGGACAAGTCTGTATTGCAAGCATAATTGAAATCTATTCACCAAAACTCACTCTTTGAAAAATGTACCCTTCATAACCTTACCAGCATTCAAGAGAATAATTTCTTACCACCTGCATTATCAGCCCGATCCCTTTTATTAGGAGATCTGTCAAAAAATAAAGTCTAGTAAGATAGTTATGATTTTAATTTCTCTGGCAATTGGAACAGGAGGACAAATGATTTTGATTGCAGCTAGAAGGGTTTGCTAGAAATCATTTCAGCTTCTGCCTCTCACTCTCTTAAGAAAATTAATAAAACTTGATTTAAAAAAGCTAAAGTCTCAATATTGCTTTTGTAACACCAAGGTAGTCTTTTCAATAATGAGACTGTTCTGAAACAATGACTCTTTCCTAATTGTCTGAAAAAATGTATGAAAGTCAAATAACCATGTTCTCAAAAAGACATACTAACTCACAGGACAATATTTAAATATATTTAGGTGTGCTCATGTAAAATGTATGTTATACATATTACAGGATATATGGATATGTGCACCAAATGGGTCCCCAGAGTTGAGCATGTTTGTGAATTATCCCTGATAACAACAAACAGGAGGAAAAAACATCTGGAGTGTTCAAGGGCATGACAACAGATATGAAAACTACATCGGTACAAAGCACATTGTACTACATGAAAAAAGTGTCATGCCTGTGTGGCTAAATATCACAGACAGGGACAATTTTTTTCTCATGAATTTTATTTTCTCATAGTTTCTGAGAAAGACAAATGTAAGATGATTGGAGAATGAGCGTGCATGTCCCATAAATGTCGTGGGCTTTACATGTGTGCTAATACACACATAACACACACAAGATTCAGTGAGATTTTTGGAAGGCAGTGGAATTTGTGCTGGCATTGTTTTCTGACTCCCTGCTTTCTGGCATGCTGTGTTCTCTTGCAACAAATTCATTCAGTCAAGAGGCAAGTTTTTACAGATGCCCTCTGTAAGATACTTAATGGAACTCATTTCATGTGTAAAAGAGAAAAGGAAAAGAAGTTGTGTAATGGGGAAGTAAAAAAGAATGAGGGGTGTAATCCCAGCAGCTCAGGAGGCTGAGAAAGGAGGATCACAAGTTCAAAGCCACCTCAGCAATGGCGATGTGCTAAGCACCTCAGTGAGACCCTGTCTCTAAATAAAATACAAAATAAGGCTGGGGATGTGGCTCAATGGTCACGTGCTCCTGAGTTCAATCTCTGGTACCAAAAAAAAAAAAAAAAAAAAAAAAAAAAAAAAAAAAAAAAAATGAGGGTGTGAGAGGAAAAGCTACTCGAAAACACTTGGATCCCATGATTCTCTTAGTCGTATCTGTGTCAATGATACTTTCTCCAGGTACATTAGGCCCTCTTGGGTGTCAAGATATCAAACATATTTGATTCTATTTATTAATGTAATTAACATTCATTTTTAGACCTATAGAGTATGTTCAACAATACTAGAGTTTTATGGTTATAAGGCTTTAAAAATTAACTTCTTCCACACATTCCCATTCTACTTGATTTATTTGTTAAAAGTTTCTCTCTTTCATTCAAGTTTGGTTTGAGTTGATTTTCAGTACTTAATCCTTTCTTTCCTGAATTCTTCTTGCCCATATTCCTTCATCTGTCTCCTGAATCTTCCTCCTTCTTGTCCTGGAGTATCAAGGAAAGGAGTAAGTCTGATGCACTCACTTGAATGCCACCTACATCTAAGTCATCCCCAGAACATTTTTTACTATATTTTATGCTGATTTTGATGGCTGCAATTGCAATCCCAGAGCTCCTTGTAGCCTCCCAGAGCTGATTATGCATGAAAACACATCAGCCCTTCTAGCATTTTATTTACTCTAAATATGCTGCTTTGTTGTTGATTGTAAGAATCAGATGCAAGAAATATCTTCCATGCCATTTTTTATAATAACTACATTTGTTTTATTTAGTTCATTGAATTATGTTTATCCATTGCAGAAAAGAAATCTGGTAAATCAGCTTTGAGTAACCAAATCTTTGAGCAACCTTCCAAATAACCTTGTAAATGACATTTGAGGAAACAGAGATAACTAAGGAAATTCATCACAGTGTTTTCAATACATGATTGCCATTAGCTTTCTTATGTTCTCTAACTGGAAAATATTCCATCCTGAAATGGCCTTTACTGCTTTGAAACTGGTATTCATGCACCTCTACCTGAACTATCTGTGCTGAATAAAACAATTCTTCTCAACCTTATCTACTTACACAAAGCATAGAAATCATCCCTGAAATGTGAAATTGACCTCAAATTGCTTAAGTCTATTTTGGAGGGTGGGGTACGGAGTGCTAGGAAGGTTATGCTAGGTGAAGGAGTATAACCCTTTTTTTTTTTTTGTACCAGGGAATGAACTCAGGGGATGCTTAACCAGTGAGCCACATCCCCAGCCCTTTTTATATTTTACTTTGAGACAGGGTCTGGCTAAGTTGCTGAGGCTGGCCTCGAACTTGCAATCCTCCATCCTCAGCTTCTGGAGCTGCTGGGATTATAGGAATCCACCATCATGCTAGGCAGGAGTATAACCTTTTTAAACAAGCTGTGTATAAGCAAGAAAATGAAGAAGAGGAAATAAGGTAGATTGAGAAGATGAGGCTAAATCCGTGAAAGAATATGAGGGAAAAAAAGGCACAGAAATGAGTGAAGAATAAGAGGGGGAGCTGGGGTTGTGGCTCAGCGGTAGAGCGCTCGCCTAGCACGTGCGCGGCCCGGGTTCGATCCTCAGCACCACATACAAATAAACACATTGTGTACAACTAAAGCAAATAAATAAATTAAAAAAAAAAAAAAAAGAATAAGAGGGCCAGGGAGTTGAAACAGGAAGAAATTGGACATTAGAGGAGACGCAAGAGGAAGTAGGCATGGAGAGTGATTATATTTTCAGTCAATACTTCTTTCTTTATTACTTGGATTATATGGAATAATTATGTCTCATTTACTGTGCATATTTGTGTTGATATTCAGAAATATGGAGCTCTGATCTCTAACATTTTGAACTCCAATAATATAAAAACAAACACAAGATAATGCACTATGATGAAAGCAGTTTTGTCTAGGCAATTCAAACACAATATTGGCAAGAAAAGAGGTAGTTTGGGAGGGAAGATGAAATGTTGGGTTTGGGGACAGTTTATTTGAGGTGGTTGCAGCATTTCAAAAGAGAGAGATCCTGGCAGTAACAGCAAGCCAGCAATTGGGGGGTTAGTGGCAATTTGTGGCTAGCAAGTAAATAGGAAAGTTATCAGCAGCAAATAGTCAAATCCCAGGGAGTTAGTGCAGACAAAAGACATATACTGAAAGGATGCATTAAACATATGGGACTAGACTATAATGTGGAGCCATCAAAAGAGAAAGATCATTCAAATGATATTGAAATGAATGTTTTTGTTTTGTTTTATTTTTGGTACTGGGGATTTAACACAGGGGCGCTCAACCACCGAGCCACATTCCCAGCCCTTTTTTGTATTTTATTTAGAAACAGGGTTTCACTAAATTGCTGAGGCTGGCTTTAAACTCGTGATCCTCCTGTCTCAGCCTCCAGAGCTGCTGGGATTATAGGTGTGTACCACCACACCTGGCCCTTCAAATGGTATTCCAAACACCCAACTGGTGCCTGGTACTATTCTAAATGTTGGGAATACAAAAATGGCTAAATTATTTTCTCTGCCCTTGAACTCACAGCATAGTCCAGGGAAACAACTATTCTGGTAGCTATTTGCAATATAGATTATAATGAACATTCATGACAAGAACTAAGTGGATACAGAATGTTCATACTCATACAGCCCTTGATATGTGCATAATGATGTTTAAAGGCTTCACATAGTACTGGGGTGTAGTTCAGTCCTAGAGCACGTGATCAGCATGCTCAAGGCATTGGATTCCATCCCTAGCACCAAAACAATATAAATAAATAAATAAATAAGGCTTTATGTAATTATTTATTAAATCTACACATCATGAAGCAGATACTGTCAGCCCTCTGTATCCACAGGAATCAACCAACCAAAGATAGAAAACTTTGGGGAAAAAAACATTGCAAAAAGTTCCAAATGGCAAAACTTAAATTTTCCTTGTGCTTAGTATTATGCAGAATCCATGTAAATGAATTGATGTGCATGATTGCATTACATATTATAAGTAATCTAGAGATGATTTAAAGTATATAGAAGATGTGTATAGGTGAAATGCAAATAGCATGCCATTTTATAGAAGGAACTCAAACATCCTCAGATTTTGGTATCTGCAGTGGGTCTTTGAATAGATCTCTCATGGATACTGAGGGACAACTATGTAAGAATGCCTTGCTTATTTTATAGATGAGGAGATCTTGGCACAGAGAATTTAAGTAAGTTGCCTAATATATAACACCCTTGAACTAGCAAAACTGGCAGGTACTCTGACTTAAGAAGGTTTACACATACCCAGAATTCAGAATGTGAGGTGTTTGGCTTGGTATTGAGGAATATGTTAGAAATTTGTCAGGTATTCAAGGTTGGAGAAAGGTAATTTAGACAGAGAAAGCATGTTGCAGAAGTACAAAACCATGCCATGGAATAGCAAGTTCAGTTAAAGAAGTTGATACAACCTGGCTATTAATATATCATCCTGATTTGGAACCTAGCCCTGATGGTCCCCTAAGAAAATGCTGCTTTCAGATACTGTATTATTTATAGGTTTATTAAATTATCAAAATTATTTCCTATTCAGTTGGGGTTCCATTGGACTTACCTTTAATTAAATGTTACGTAAAACTCTCTTCTCAGTCCCAGATTTTTTATAAAACTGTGTCTAAATAAAAGAAAGATAGAAAAGCAGAATAAAGTTCAAACTTAAAAAAAAAAGAACACAAACAACCTAAAGCAGCTTGGCTTATTTTGATTTATACATTAATTAATGTTACCTGTTCAAGCCCAAAACACCTTGTAGGCTCTGCCAAAACACAGCCAGAAAATTGTAATTCTAATTCAGCACGTAGCTGGTGCATCTGCCTTCCCTTGTAACCTTTATATACCAATTATGACTTCCCATTTCCCCTCTTGAGTCG
Organism: Tamias sibiricus; assembly: GCA_025594165.1. Lineage (NCBI taxonomy): Eukaryota > Metazoa > Chordata > Mammalia > Rodentia > Sciuridae > Tamias > Tamias sibiricus. The sequence goes on along the minus strand of CM046667.1, from coordinate 104,891,254 downwards.
TCATTTTCCATCCTCTCCAGCTAGTCCTGTCATCCCTTACCCTTTGCTCTTCACATTTGCTCAATATCCTTTTGTAAAGTAGCTTTTCCAAATTCCCCAGCCATTCACAATGACAACCAATAGTACCAGCGATGATAAGGCAAGAGAACACAAAACTGGGAGGTACCTTTCCATGCTGATGTGTGACAGAGCAATTATTACATTTCATTTAGCTGACTAGTACAGAGATTAGGTTGGAGATTGGCTGTCATACCAAAGTTGAAGTTCTGAAATATTTTCTATTGTAGGGCTGTTTTGCATGAATTTCTTTTTGATTTTTTTCTTTCGCCTCGGAGCAGGCAGTAGAATAAACGCTCCTGCTACATCTTTAAGCTTTTTCCTCTTTTTCAGCTTCACCAGTCTTGTTTCAACAAATTGAATTAGAGATGAATTTGTTGTGTTTGTCTATGGAAAAACACTGTTTTATAGTAGCAGCAATCATCAAGAGAGGAGAGAGAAAGGACTGCATGCATATTTATTATACTTCCAAATGACTCATAAGCTAATAAAGCAAATGCCTTCAGGTCAGTTGAGAACCTTCTGCATAGATTAGAAAAGGATTAAGAGCAGCAATTAATTTAGTAACAAGGATAAGTGAAATGGGAGTTTTTCTTATGGGAACTGCTGTTAGAAAGGGTATTCAATTCATGCCCAATTTCAAGTTTCCTTATGTTCCTTTTACCTGTTGGCTTTTAAAAATTCAGATTCAAACAGTTTGTTCTCCTACATTCAGTTGACCTTATCCTTGTGTTATATATGTTTGAATTCAAGAAAGACTTGTTGCTAGTCTCAAGAAAGTCAAAGTCTCAGGAGAAGGATATCACATCAGATTGCAAGTATCTGCTTATTGATTGTTAAAGAGCAACAGGATATAGGATGTTTCTGTGGGGCATAGGAATGCCACTTAAAGTTTCTTATATAAGCCAAGCTTGACTGAGTTAGCCAAGAAAAGTGAAGTGTAAGGCAGTAATTAAAAGTGTGTGCTTTTGCCAGGCGCGGTGGCGCACGCCTGTAATCCCAGCACTTTGGGCGGCTGAGGCAGGAGGATCGCGAGTTCAAAGCCAGCCTCAGCAATGGCGAGGCATTTAGCAACTCAGTGAGACACTGTCTCTAAATAAAATACAAAAAAGGGCTGGGGATGTGGCCCAGTGGTCGAGTGCCCCTGAGTTCAATCCCTGGTACCACAAAAAAAAAAAAAAAAAAAGTGTGTGCTTTGGATATCCAGGCATGGTGGCACATGACTGTAATCCCAATGACATGGAAGGCTGAGGCTGGAGGATCACAAGTTCAGAGGCCAGCCTCAGCAACTTAGTGAGTCCGTAAGCAACTTAGTGAGACCCTGTTTTGAAATATAAAAAAATACATAGAAATATAGAAAATACATAGGTCTAGAGATGTAGCTGAGTGGGAAAGCATTTCTAGGTTAAATTCCCAGTACCTCCCCGCAAATATGCATGCTTTGGGAAAAGACAGTGAAAGGACCTTAGTACACACATCCCTTTGTGAAAGCAACAAAAATACTGGAAGTTGGTCAAAATTATTTTCAAAACTCTGGAAATTAAATGCTCACAACAATCCAAGAAGTATTTGTTTAGGAACAATTGCTAAATCCTCTTAAAAACGACAGGGTTTGTGGTATTATTACTTAACATAGTCCTAGACCTTGAAAACTAGTAGCTTTACAAACTTGATAGCTGTGAGCACCAACAGGGGCATGCACTCATCAAAGGAAACAGCCTGGATTTAGAGCTCCTCAAAAACTCTCATCTTCAAGCCATTTATATCATTTTGACCTGTACAGCAGTTCCCTGGGCAGGCAGTAGGCAGTAGGGAGGACCCGTTTATAAAGTGTTCCTTTATCTGACATCCTCACTTCAGCTGAATCCATAGGACAAAGTATCATGAGGCAGTTCTTTACCAATATCAGTTGCCAAAGTCTTCAGTATAAGTTCAAACAAACAGAAGGCTAACCAAAATGGAAAAAGAATAACTGGAAAAAGACTTGTCTTTAAAAGACTTTGAAAAGCTCTGGCACATTATCGAGAATCTAGAAATCTGTAAGCCTGAGAAGGGCTGTGGGCATGCCCTTCAAAGACTTTAGAAGACCCCAGTCTCTTGCCTTGGGCTTGACTTGAAGACCCCTGTACGAGCAGAAGGAAAGGCTAAATAAAAATTTTGAGAACATTAAAAGGCATACCCCAATATATAAACAGATGTCCTCAGAAATTAATGAAAGAACTATTGGCTCAAAGCATTTTAAAATCTATGTTCAATTGCTATCCAATCACTTATGGTCACTAAACAAACAGAATTCAGTGCCTGGAAAAGACATGAAATACAGAAATCACGAAGTTAGTCCATAAAAATTACTAAACAAACAACATCAAGAACAGCAACATTAAATCCTAGAAAGGGGAAACTCCTATTTTGAGAGCTGCTACATTATGTTATTTTAAACGTCCAGTTTTCAATAACAAAAGCTATTGCAAGAAGTACATAGAAACAGGAAAGTGTGGTCCTTCCCTGGGGAGAGGGAGTGGTGAGAAGACAATACAAACTGTTCCTGAGACAGTTATGATATTTGACTTACTAGAAAGAACTTTAAATATAAATACCAATAAATACAGATAAATTATATTTGAAAAATTACCAAATTGAAATTCTGAAACTGAAAATCATTTAAAAAAATTAGTTGTAGATGGACATGATACCTTTTTAAATTTATTTATGTGGTGCTGAGAATAGAACCCAGTGCCTCCCCACACAAGGCAAGTGCTCTACCACTGAGCTACAACCCCACCGCTGGGATTGAAATTTTAATAACTAAAATTTTAAAAAATTCACCAGATCGGCTCAAGAACAGATTTGGCAGCTAGGAAAAAGAATCAGCCAGCATACCTGAAGACATGGAATAAAAATGATCCAGCAGTGTGCAGTGGTGCATGCTGTAATCTCAGCAGCTCAGAAGGCTGAGAAAGAAGGATTGCGAGTTCAAAGTCAGCCTCAGGAGAAGTGAGGCGCTAAGCAACTCAGTAAGACCCTGTATCTAAATAAAATACAAAATAGGGCTGGGGATGTGGCTCAGTGGCCAAGTGCCCCCCAAGTTCAATCTCCAGTACACTACCTAAAAATAAATAAATAAAATAAATTTATATTACAAAAATGATCCAGTCTAAGGAACAAAATGAAAAATGACTAAAGATATATGAACAATGCCTCAGAGATCTATGGGATACTACCAGACATACTTAAATACCTACCACGGAGGTCTCAGAAGGAGAGAAGCAGCAGAAAGGGCCTGAAAGGATACTTGAAGGAATAATGGCTGTATATTTCCCAAATTTGATGAAAACCAATCTATGCATCCAATTCCAAGTAGAACGAACTCAAAGAAACCACACATAGAAACATCATAGTCAGCCTCTTGAAAGACAAAGTCAAAAAGAGAATTATGAAAAAAGTAAGAGAATAGCAACTTATCATGCACAAGGGATCTTCAATAAAAGAATTAATTTCTCATCAGTATTCATGAAGCCAGAAGGCAGTGGACAGACATATTCAAAGTGCTGGGGGAAAATTATCAACCGAAAAGTCTATATCCAGCAAAATTATTCATTAAAGAAAAAGAAATGAAAATACTCCTAGATAAGTAAAAACTATGAAAATCCATTGTTAGGAGACCTGCCCCATGAGAAATCCACATGAGGAAATAAAGACTACTGGTAAGACTGATTACATTAGTAAATATAAAGCAATACAAATATATTTTGTCTTTTTTTCTCTTACCTGATTTAAAATACAATAGTATAAAGCAATAATTATAAAAAGTTGATGAGCTTATATAACACAAAGGGGGACATTAATGGAACTATGATGGAGAAAAACTATATTCTACTTACTGCATATAAGTTGGTATTAATCAGAATCATATTGTTTTAAGTTAAGATCTTAATTGTAATTCCAAGACGAATCATTCTATCATTAAATCACCCAAAATATACATGAAAAAAAGAAAATTTAAATCATACACAAACAAACAAAATCTAATGAAAAAGAACACAGTAATGGAATAATACAGAAAACAACAACAAAATAAGATCTAGAAAACAAATAGTAAATTGCCAGACCTAAATGCTATCAACAACTATATCAACATCAATGGATTAAATTTCTGACCAAAAGCAGAGATTGACAGATGGATTTAAAAAAATAAATACACATGAGTCCCGCCAACCTCTGCCCCAGAGCAGGAGCCAGCAAGGACAGACCCGCCAACTCTGCTTTGAGTTCAGGCAGGCCCAGGGCAGTCCTTGGGACATAAAAGCTCTAAAAGAAAAGGGATGCCAACCAAGAAATTTTCTTATACCCAGAAAAATTAAGCTTTAGATTTGAGAATGAAATAAAAACCTTCCATGATAAACAAAACGTAAAAGAATTTACAAGTAGAAGGCAAGCACTACAGAACATCCTCGGCAAAATATTCCATGAAGAGGAAAAAAAAACAATGATGAAAATCAACAGAGGGAGGTATTACACTAAAGGAAAAAACAATCAGAAGAGAAACCATGTCAAGTTAAATATCAAAATTATACAAAAATGGCTGGGAATACAAAACACATCTCAATAATAACTCTGAATGTTAATGGCCTAAACTCACCAATCAAAAGACATAGACTTGCAGATTGGATCAAAAAAAACAGACCCAACAATATACTGCCTCCAAGAGACTCATCTCATAGGAAAAGACATCCACAGGATGAAGGTGAAAGGTTGGGAGAAATCCTACAACTCACATGGACTAAGGAAACAAGCAGGGGTTTCCATCCTCATATCAAATAAAGTAGACTTCAAGCTAAAGTCAATCAAAAGGGATAAAGAAGGACACTATATACTGCTCAAGGGAACCATACACCAACCATACTTAACAATTATATATGCTCCAAACAATGGAGCATCCATGTTCATCAAACAAACTCCTCAAAATTAAGAGTCAACACAATAATTCTGGATGACTATAACACACTGCTTTCACCACTGGATAGATCTTCCAAACAAAAGCTGAACAAAGAAACTATAGAGCTCAAAAATACAATAAACAACTTAGACTTAACTGACTTATATAGAATATTTCATCCTTCAACAAGCAAATCACTTTCTTCTCAGCAGCACATGGATCCTTCTCTAAAATAGACCATATACTATGCCACAAAACAACTCTTAGCAAATATAAAAAAAGTAGGGATACTACCCTGCATTCTATCAGACCATAATGGAATGAAATTAGAAATCAATGATAAAATAAGAAATAAAAGCTACTCCAACACCTAGAGACTAAATAATATGCTAATGAATGAACAATGGGTTGCAGATGACATCAAAGAGGAGATAAAAAAATTCTTAGAGGTGAATGACAACACACACACAACATATCGAAATCTCTGGGACACTATGAAGGCAGTTCTAAGAGGAAAGTTTATTGCATTGAGTTCATTCCTCAAAAGAAGAAAAAGTCAACAAATAAATGACTTAAAATTGCATCTCAAAGCTTTAGAAAAAGAAGAACAATCCAACACCAAAAGTGGTAGAAGACAGGAAATAATTAAAATCAGAGCTGAAATTAATGAAATTGAAACAAAAGAAACAATCAAAAAATTGACAAAACAAAAAGTTGGTTCTTTGAAAAAGTAAATAAAATTGATAGACCCTTAGCCAAGCTAACAAAGAGAAGGAGAGAGAAAACTCAAATTACTAACATATGCGATGAAAAAGGAAATATCACAACAAACACTATGAAAATATAGGAAATAATTCAAAATTATTTTGAAAACTTGTACTCCAACAAAATACAAAACACCGAAGGCATTGACAAATTTCTAGAGTTGTATGATCTGCCCACACTAAAGCAGGATTATATACATAACTTGAACAGACCAATTTCAAGCAATGAAATAGAAGATGCCATCAGAAGCCTACCAACCAAGAAAAGCCCAGGACCAGATGGATACACAGCTGAGTTCTACAAGACCTTTAAAGAAGAACTGATACCAATACTCTTCAATTTATTTCAGGAAATAGAAAAAGAGGGAGAACTTCTAAACTCATTCTATGAGGCCAATATCACCCTGATCCCCAAACCAGGCAAAGACACATCCAAAAAAGAAAACTTCAGACCCATAACTTTAATGAACATAGATGCAAAAATTCTTAATAAAATTCTGGCAAAACAGATACAAAAACATATCAAAAATATAATACACCATGATCAAGTGGGGTATATTCCAGGGATGCAAGGATGGTTCAACATACGGAAATCAATAAATGTAATTCATCACATCAGTAGACTAAAAAACAGATTATCTCAACAGATTCAGAAAAAGCATTTGACAAAATACAGCACCCCTTCATGTTCAAAACACTAGAAAAACTAGAGATAACAGGAACATATTTCAACATCGTAAAAGCTATATATGATAATCCCCAGGCCAACATTATTCTAAATGGAGAAAAATTAAAAGAATTCCCTCTAAAAACTGGAACAAGTCAGGGATGCCCTCTTTCACCACTTCTATTTAACATAGTAATTGAAATGCTGGCCAGAGCAATAAGATAAATGAGAGAAATTAAAGGGATACAAATAGGTAAAGTTGAACTCAAATTATCATTATTTGCTGACAATATGATTTTATACCTAGAAGATTCAAAAAATTCCACCAGAAAACTTCTATAACTCATAAATGAATTCAGCAAAGTAGCAGGATACAAAATCAACACCCATAAATCTAAGGCATTTCTATATATCAGTGACAAATCCTCTGAAAGGGAAATGAGGAAAACTACCCCGTTTACAACAGCATAAAAATAAAATAAAATACTTGGGAATCACCTTAACCAAATACATGAAAGACCTATATAATGAAAACTACAGAACATTAAAGAAAGAAATTATGGAAGACCTTAGAAGAAAGATCTACCCTGTTCTTGGATAGGCGAACTAATATTGTCAAAATGATCATACTACCAAAAGCACTATATAGATTAAATGCAATCCCAATCAAAATCCCAATGACATTCCTCATAGAAATAGAAAAAGCAGTCATGAAATTCATCTGGAAAAATAAGAAACCCAGAATAGCTAAAGCAATCCTTAGCAAGAGGAGTGAAGCAGGTGGCATCACTATACCAGACCTTAAATTATACTACAGAGCAATAATAACAAAAACAGCATGGTATTGGCACCAAAATAGGCTGGTAGACCAATGGTACAGAATAGAGGACACAGAGACTAACACATATAATTTCTGTTATCTTATATTAGACAAAGGCGCCAAAAACGTACATTGGAGAAAAGATAGCCTCTTCATCAAATGGCGCTGGTAAAACTGGAAATCCATATGCAAGAAAATGAAATTAAACCTCTATCTCTCACCATGCACAAAATTCAACTCAAAGTGGATCAGGGATCTAGGAATTACACCAGAGACACTACACCTAATAGAAGAAAAAGTAAGCTCTAATCTCCAACATGTTGGATTAGGCCCCAAGTTCCTTAATAAGACTCCTGTAGCACAAGAATTAATATCAAGAATCAATAAATGGGATAGATTCAAATTACAAAGCTTCTTTCTTAGCAAAAGAAACAATCAGTGAGGTGAATAGAGAGCCTACTAATTGGGAACAAATTTTTACCAAATGCATGTCAGATAGAGCACTAATCTCTAAAATATATAAAGAACTTAAAAATCTTAACACCAAAAAAAAAAAAAAAAAAAAAAAAAAAAAACCAAATAACGCAATCAATAAATGGGGCAAGGAATTGAACACAAACTTCTCAGAAGAAGATATACAATCAATCAACAAACACTTGAAAAAATGTTCAACATCTCTGGCAATTAGAGAAATGCAAATCAAAACCACTCTAAGATTTCAACTCACACCAATCAGAATGGCAGCTATTAAGAACACAAACAACAATAAATTGAAGGAGCCCTAATAGGAGATGGTTAATTGCGGTTAGCTGACGGCCATAAGAGATGTTCTGGTTTCTGCTTGAAAGAATCTTTGTATGCCCGTGAACTATGTGACGCACCTGTGGTCCTTGTTAAAGCTAAAGATATATAACCGGTTTAGGAGTCAGACTAGGATATAGAGAGAAGAAGTAGTTGCTGGTCGGAGTCAGGCCAAGGCTGCCGAAGAAGAAAGAAGAAAGAAGAAGCTCGCTCTCTCTCTCTCTCTCTCTCTCTCTCTTTCTTTCTCTCTCTTTCTAAGCTCTCTCTAAAAAAGTAAAAGTAAAATAAAGTAAAGAGTCAGTAGTCAGAAGAAGTAAAAAGTCAGAGAGGTTGCTGAAAGAGCCAGTGTTAGAGTTTTGAGAGATTGCTAAAGCCGAAGAATAAAAAAACCTTCTTTCATCTTCATTCTGCCTCCGAGTTTTTCTCCCGGGCGTTGTTGCTCCAAGTCAGGAAGCAACAATAAATGTTGGCGAGGATGTGGAGAAAAAGGCAAGCTCATATATTGTTGGTGGGACTGCAAAATTGTGCATCCAATATGGAAAGCAGTATGGAGATTCCTTGGAAAACTTGGAATGGAACCACCTTATGACCCAGCTATCCCACTCCTTGGTCTTTACCCAAAGGACTAAAAACAGCATACTACAGGGACACAGACACGTCAATGTTTATAGCAGCACAATTCACAATAGCTAAACTATGGAACCAACCTAGATGCCCTACAGTAGATGAGTGGATAAGGAAAATGTGGTATATATACACAATGGAGTATTACTTAACAATAAGAGAGAATAAAATCATGACATTCACAGGTAAATGGATGAAATTGGAGAATATAGTGTTAAGTGAAGCTAGCCAATCCAAAAAAGCCAAATGACAAATTTTTTTTTAATGATATAAGGAGGCCAATTCACAGTGGGGTTGGGATGGGGAGCATAGGAGGATGAGAGGAACACTAGAATGGCCAATGGGGAGGGAGGGTATGGGAGGGCGCAAAAGGGTGAAGAAAAAAAAAAAAAGATTGTAGAATGAGATGGATATCATTACGCTAAGTGCATGTATAAAGTAATGAATGGTGTGAATATACTTTGCATACAACCAGAGATATGTAAAAATGTGCTCTACGAGTATAATATGAAATGTAATACATTCTCCTGTCATTTCTAACAACTTAGAATAAAAAATAAATTTGAAAGAAAAAATATTGATATTTCTGCACCTGCAATCATTTGAAATGTTCTTTTATGTGCCCAAACTATGCTGATACATATTTAAAAGGACAGTAAAAATTTATAAAATGTTAAAAATAAATAAATAAATACACATGATTCAACTTTTTATAGTCTGTAGGAGACATACTCTCAAACATACAAACAGGCTGAAAAGTAAAAGGATAGAGAAACTTATGCCAGGCTAAGACTAGCCAAAATTTTAAAACTAAAATGAAGAACTTCTAGTTTCTTTTAATATCACACATAAAAGCACCTATAAAAATTTTCTCTTTTAAAAAATATTCTTGTTGATGTTGATTTCTACTGTAGCTAGATTATGTTCAGAAAATATGATATAATCAAATTCTTTAAAATTTGTTAAAGACTGAAAGGTGAGGTGGCACATTCCTATAATCCCATCTACTCAGGAGGCTGAGGTAGGAGGATCCTAAATTCAAGGCCAGAGTTGGCAATTTTGCAAGAATTTGTCTCAAAATTGAGAAAAAAATTAAGGGTGAGTATGTAGCCATGTGGTAAAGAACTCCTGACTACAATTCCTAGTACCAAAAAATAATAATAACATGTTGTTCAAGACTGATTTTGAGAATTCATACATGGTCAGTAATTTTTAAATTCTCTAAATGTACTTGAAAAAAATATGTGCAGCCTAAAGCAAGAAAGGCTGGGATGGGAGAATGGCTCTTTTCACACATACTCTTTTTTAATCAAAGGAAAGGATGTGGATTTGAGGTACCTGTGAATAATCAGATAGAAATAACCAGAAGGCAAGAATTCATATAGAACTGGAATGGTCTGGACAGGGATAGAGGTTTGAAAGTTGTTAAAATAGGCCAGATAATTAATTAACAGAGTGGGCGAGATGTTAATCAGAGTTCTATCTTGAAGGTCAACAGTGTCATATCATAGGGGGTACAGTAAATTTGGCTCATTCATCCATTCAACAAGCCTTATATTGAGCATTTATTAGTTGTCAGGTGTTATGCTCATTTTAGAGCATAGAAGAATACAGCCTCTCATACATTCTTATTTTGGGCAGAATGTGTACTCCATGTCCCTGCATCTGTAATCAGTGAGACTCCAGGTCATGAACAGGATGCAGAATGAAAACAGATGATCTGCATTAAAGTTTTAAAGTTTCTGGCCTTGTTGAGGCTGTTCCAAATGTGAAATGTAGTCTGGTCAAGGGACACTAAGGTAAGGAAGCCCAATACAAAGGCATACTTCTATATTCTATTCTACAAGCATGAAGCTCTGCTTGCAAAAAGTAAAGGCCACTAAACCCTTCAAATCAAGCATGCTAAGATTGTTGCATTCATCTAAAGTATAGCACTGACTTGGAAGAGTTAGAAACTTGAATTGATTAATTACCCAAAAGGTGCCTAGACCATGGAACTACATTATAATATTCACAAACATGTCCTCAACTGTCACAAGGATCAGACGACTTGAATTAATTTATCAGTGCTTTTTCTTTCTGGTAGGAAAACCTAGTTGGGCAACAAACATTAGATTGTCTGAAAATGAAATGATTTTAAATATCCTACCATAAAATTAGGATATTTAGGCCTCTGAGATAATTATTAACAGCCTGTGGCCTATATTCCAGTACTAGGCCAGTTTTAGATTTGTTATGATGTCAAGTAAGTTTTCATAGTAGATTCAGGGTAGGACAATGACATTCAGTGGAACCCTGTCTTTTTTTTTTTTTTTTGGTACGGGGGATAGAACCCAGGGGTGCTTAACCACTGAGCCACATCTCCAGCCCTTTTTATATTTTATTTTGAGTCAGGATCTCACCAAGTTGCTTAGGGCCTCTGTGCCCTGCCCAGATACTGGAACCCTTTTAGTGGTAATTATTGACTGCTTTGGGCAGGCACTGTGCTAAAACTGAAAGGAAAAACACAACCTTCTCAATAACTTATGATGTAAAAGGGAAATTCAACAATTGAAGTAGTTGTCTATTTAACAACTTGATATCTAGTTAACAATTCTATTAAATCCCCTTTTCAAATGTACAATTTTTTTCTTTTGTTTTTGTTTTTTGTACTGGAGATTGAACCCAAGGGTGCTTTACCACTGAGCTACATCCCTAGTCCTTTTTATTTTTTAAATTTTGAGATAGGTTCTTGCTAAATTGTTCAGGCTGGTCTAAAACTTGCAGTCCTCCTGCCTCAACTTCCAGAGTACATGGACCTATACAAGCATATGCCTGCACCTTGCTCAAATATATGGATTTCTTTAATAAGGAGATTGATAGTTTAAGCTGGGCATGGTGGCACACGCTTGTAATGCCAGTGGCTTGGAAGGCTAAGGCAGGAGGATTGAGAGTTCAAACCCAGCTTCAGAAACTTAGCGAGGCCCTAAGCAACTCAGTGAGTCCCTGTCTCTGAATAAAACACAAAATAGGGCTGGGGATATAGCTCAGCGGTCGAGTGCCCCTGACTTCAATCCCTGGTATCCCCCCCAAAAAAGATTAATATATTAAAAGAAGAAACTCAATATTTATGTGATATCAAATATATATTTATGTGATATTAAAAATATACACATATACAATGTTTTAAAAATACTCACTGCTTAGTACATTAGAAAACCAGGTCTTGGGGAAGAGGGGAAGTGCTGGGGTGTGATTTGGCCAGATTATATTGTTACTTGTGTGCATGTACTAATATGTAACAACAAATGCCACCATTATATACAACTATAATGCACCAATAAAAAATATGGAGGAAAAACTAGATATGATTAGATGAACTCTAGATAGGGCAAAGGGGAAAAGGGGAGGGAGGTGAAGAGAGGGGGCATGAGGGTAGGAAAGAAGGTGGAATGTGATGGTCATCATTACCCTAAATACATGTATGAAGACACGAATAATGTGACTCTACTTTGTGTACAATCAGAGACAGGAAAAATTGTGCTCTATATGTATAATATGAATTGTAATGCATTCTTTTGTCATATATAACAAATTAAAAAAAAAAAAAAAAAAAAAACACGCAGAGACTAGGAATAGGAAGAACTGACCAGCATTATAAAGGCTACATACAAAACCCCAAAGCCATCATTGTACTAAATTGAGAAAACCTGAAAGCTTCTCCTCTAAAGTCAGAGGACAAGATAAGCATGTCCACTCCACCACTCCTATTCAATACAGTTCTTGAAACTCTAAACAGAGCCATCAGGCAAGAGAAGGAAATTGAAGGGATATGAATAGGAAAAGAGGATTTCAAACTATTTCTGTTTGCTGATTGCTGCAACCCATGCAACACAAAACAGTTCTCTGAGCACAGGCGGAGGGTTAGATTAGGAAAATTAGAAATGATAATCAAGAAAACAAGAAATTATAAAAAAAGTAGGTCTGGTTAGGTATTTCATGTTATGCTTCAGATACTCTACTCTGTTGGGTGTTTTGTGGTTGTTTTGTTTTGTTTTATTTTTTCTCTTTATTTTTGCTCTTCTGTAATGATATCACTGAGTTTTCAATTAAACTGTATTATTCCATTATAACATGAATTAGTAAATAATAAATAATATGTATTTATCATTAATAATTCACAAATTACATATTACATGGTCATAAAATAAAGATTACTACATAACTATCTATAATTACATTATAGAAAATGTATATTTATAATTATGGGAATTTTCTGAGCACAAAAACTATTAATATTTTGTAGAATTATATACATTTTTCCAACATTGTAAAATAGAATGCATAAATTATTAGCTAATATATCATTTATTTCAGATGTCAAAAAATCAATGATATCAATATCAGAAAATACAAAATATAAAACCATAAAAGAAGAATTTATTTAGAAAAAAATCCATTTTTGAAAATAATAGTTGAAAAAATGAAAAAAAAGTTCTGCAACTTCCACTCTCAGGAAAGTATAGCAGATAAATCACAAATGAATTAGTTTAGGGATTAAATTTATTCTCCATGTTAAGGATAAATGAATATTTTTTAAACTGTAAATTATTAAACTAAATGTACTTACTGCCAATTCAGATAGTTGAGCATATAATTTTAATATCAAGCAATAGACAGGCTTACTAAAAGACATCCTGGTTCAAATTTTAGGAAACTTATTCTACATGAATTCTTCCTAATGACAAAAAAAGTCACTTGATCCTAATTGCCACATTTTATCTAAACAATTCTATATTTTTTTTCAGACTTCCAAACTCTTTGGAAATAGAAAAATATCAATTAAAAGAACATAAAGATTGGCAGCATAATAATCTCAATGAATTAAATTAGTCTTAAATGCTCAAAATTCAAATCCAATGTGAAAAATAGCCATCATGTTATAAAACATTAAAACTATGAAAAATATTATCATGCTCTTATTGAATCCATAGTAAAAATAGTTTCTACTTTCAGCAAAGCAATAGTTAGCCCTCAGCTGAGATTATTCAGGAAATCTTATAAGCGTGATGATGGCAATTTTATTCATTTTGCAGAAGCAATCCCATTTGAGAACATTGTAAGTACAAAACATTTATGCAGAATCCAATGACAGTAAATACTATTCAAGATTCTAGGGGATGACTGGTGTAACTGCACCATGTACAGCCAGAAGAATGAGAAGTTGTGCTCCATTTGTGTACAATGTGTCAAAATGCATTCTACTGTTATGTACGACTAATTAGAACATATTAAAAATTTTAAAAAAACTACCACTAGCCCTCATAATTCAACTCAGACTGAAGTTTTCCTGGAGCCTCCTCAATTTGGCTTGGTTGCATTCCTATGAACAATCCTGTTAATGTGGCACATATTATCTTTATCCTTATCTGATTCCCTAATAGACTATAAAGAGGCTTATTTCAAGACCTTCTGTATCAATATTCTAGCAGTGTGGCATATACCACAGTGTGTGATAAATAACTGCTAAATGGATAAAATTGTAATGTCATTTGGAAAAAAAGAGAAACCAAATAATTAAATGTATAATGGATGTGATAAAATAACTTTAAATTAGGTAAGAAATTATAAATTTTACCTGATTAATTTAGTATAACAAGAGGACAGTAGGTAAGAAAAATGACATAAAGTGAAATACAAACAGAATAAATGAACCTAACTATTTCAAGTAAATAAAAGTATCACACAGGACTGGGGTTGTGGCACAGTGGTGAGCTCTTGCCTAGCACGGATGAGGCATTGGGTGTTCGATCCTCAGCACCACATAAAAAAAATAAAGGCACTGTGTCCACTTACAAGTAAAAAAATATATATTAAAAAATGTCACACTGTAGAGGTATCGTATTTTGGAACATAGTATTTTGACCATGTGCCCTCTGAACAATGATAATTAGAACTATAAGCAGTAGATATTTTAGTTAGCAAATTTGTTTTCCCCATAGACTTTGTTATTTTAAAACTACAAATATTGCGGGGCTGGGCCTGGGGCTCAGTGGTAGAACGCTTGTCTCACAAGTGTGAGGCCCTGAGTTTGATCCTCAGTACCACATAAATAAAATAAAGGTATTGTGTCCACCTACAACTAAAAAAATAAAAAATAAAACAATAAAAAACCTACAAATATTGGAAAGCTGATCAAATAATTAGATATATTTCGAAAAATTACAGCCAAGTTTTCCTCTACTGATGAATGGAGGTAAAAATATAGAAAGGAGCCAGGTATGAGGTGGTACATGTCTATCCCCAAAATAAATAAATACATAAATAAGAAAACAAAAATTAACCCTGTGCTGTAGTAATTTAGTGGATAAAAGCATCAGTATTAAATTCAGCTTTTATATATGTGCAGTTCCACACACGTACACACACCTAGAAGCAATGATGCACTAGTAGCAATAAATGAGCACATCCTACACCTAGACCCTGGTTTCCAAATACAATTTTCCACTAGGATCTAGGTGCCTTAGCCAGTGTGGGAGCATGGAAAGTACAAAATAAGCCTGAACAAATGTGTATCTGAAAACAAGGAAATGCTCAAATAACAATAAGGGATGTTTAAAGGACACAGAAATCAGCTGGAAGGAACTAACATGGGCCAAATATGAGATGATTTGAGGATTACAATAAATAATGTAGTAACAGAATAGCCAATAGAATAAAATAGGAAACTATAATACACAATGAAATAAATAAATGAATAAATAGAAGAGAAAGGAATACTCACTTTTAGAATCCCAACTAATAAGGAATGATCAAATTTTAAAACTGCCATTTGGTGACTATCAGTAATAATTTCTTCAGAAACAAATCTTCAATGGACAGCAAAGTTGTGAATGATGGGAAATCAGGTACTTAATTAGTATAAAGGTATCTGCTTACAAGTTACCTGTTAATTACAAAGGGAATACTAGTAAACTTATAATAGTGAAACCTGGCAGATACCCCTTTAACAATGATCAAAGTTAACATCCCCAGGATTGGGACAAATTGCCATCATGGGCTTCATGATATGCTGATATGAAAACTCATAATAAATCTGTGATATTCTGTCAAAAATGTATAAATTGCATCTAATCAAAAGTATATATCAGGCAAACCTAAACTGAAGGACTTTTGACAAAATAACTGCCTATAATGTTCAAAAATATCAAGGTTATGAAAGAAAAAGAGACTGGAAACATGTCTTAAATTAAAGGAGAGTAAAGTGCTGTGAATATGAAAAGCAATGTGTGATCCCAGGAATGGCTCCTGGTTCAGATTTTTCTTTTCCTTTTATATGAAGGGCATTAGAGTAATCATTGGCAAAATCGAATAAGACTGAAAAATTACATATATTTTTTAAGATTCTGATTTTTATATGTGTCCTGTTTATCTAATTTAATATTCATGGTTTGTTTGTTGTTTGCTGAGGCTAGCCTTGAACTTGCAATCCTCCTGCTCTGCTAATTATCAATCCACTGATGCCTGTATTGTTTTATAACTGGCACTGAACATGTTAATATTTTTTGAGAAAGCCCAAGTATATTCCAGTTTGATTGTGTCCTCTTTGACTGGTTTAACACATAAACCTCTTCCTCCTGCTTTGGGGTATAGGAATCTATTTTGCTGCCAACCAAGACACATTTCTCTCTGTAAGCCCTCTATGAATTTCATTTTGTTCAATCCTAGATCTCTGCTTTCAGCAGCCAGTTCTTATATATGAGGACCAAGTTTTGCTGAAAAATTACATATTATATTTCTATTTTCTGTGTTTTCTTTAAACTTGATAATGAATGATGGAGCAAACAACTCTTGTCATCACCAGGGAATATTATATTTATATAAATTAAGAACTGAATAAGTAGTTATTTAGGCTTCATTAAAATATTGGAATATGTTAAAAATACATTTACCAAACAAATGTGAAATCAATCAAAACATGCGACAAAAAAAATCTATCTCTATCTCTATATCTATCTATCTACATATAGAGAGAGAAAGAGAAAGGGAGCAAGCTTGGGATCAAACCTAGGGCCTCACGCTTGCTAGGCACATGCTCTACCACTGAGCTATACCCCTAGCCCCTACTTTTAGATATTCTTGATATTAATAAATATATATATTCAAGAATAGAAGTCAATTGTTTACTTCTAAAATATTAGCTCTAGTGCTGGGGTATAGCTTTAGTGGTAGAGAGCAGTTGCCTAGCATGCACAGAGACCCAGGATCAATCCCTAACACCATAAAACATAAATAAGTAACTAACTAAAAAAATGATTAGCCTTTTCTTTGTATTAATTCTACCTAATGAAGCTGTAGGAGTCCCCATACTATTTCAGTGCCTTGGGTATCTAAGCAAACAATGAGAAAGGCAGGCAGAACTTCCAGTGGTGCCTACATTAGAAACATTCATTAGAGGGATTTACATTCCCAGGATAGGATGTTTTGATCCTGCTTCCCCTGCCATCCCATGGCCACCTCTCTACAGCCCCCTTACTCCATACTTGCATACAAAGAAAAACCTTTACATTTGCCTAGAGCTATCAAATTTTTCTTGCTTAAGAATGTTAGCAGCTAGCCGGGAGTGGTGGCACACGCCTGTAATCCCAGCACTTTGGGAGGCTGAGGCAGGAGGATTGTGAGTTCAAAGCCAGTCTTAGCAATGGTAAGGCACTTAGCAACTTAGTGAGACCCTGTCTCTAAATAAAATACAAAAAAAGGGCTGGGGATGTGACCCAGTGGTCGAGTGCCCCTGAGTTCAATCCCGGTACCACAAACAAAACAAAACAAAATAAAAACAAACAAACAAAAAAAGAATGTTAGCAGCTATTGACTTCCCAGTCTCTGTTACACTGTAGTGAACATGTTCCGCTCTCTCCATCCTTGACACTTTTCGATTGCCCTGCAGCTCTGCTGGCCATAGGATATCCTGTAATACTGCAGCTTTCCACTAGTTTTCTATGGTTGCCATAACAAAGTACCACAAACCTATTGACTTATAGAACTGAAATTCATTGTCTCATAGTTGTGGAGGCTGGAATTCTAAGATCAAAGTATTGGTAGGATTGGTTCCTTCCAAAGGCTATGAGGGAATATGTGCTCTGTGTACTTCCCCTAGCTTCTGGCAATTTGGATGTCTCTTGGCTTGTAGAGGCATTGCCTTGATGTCTGCCTTCATCTTCATATAGTATTCTCCCTCTGTACATGTTTCTGTATCCAGGTTAACCATTTTTATAAGGACACCAGTCACACTAGATTAGGGCCTGCCCTAATGACTGCACATTAACTAATCACATCTACAACAACCATTATTTCCAAATAAGGTCACCTACTGAGCTGCAGAGGACTTTGACAATGAATTTGGGGTGATGGTGGGTAATGCAATGGAACTCATACAGCCATAGATTGTTTCTGACTCAAAAAATAGTGTCACTTCCAGAATTTTGTTGAGAACTTTTGCATCTATGTTCATTAAAGATATTGGTCTGAAGTTTTCTATTTTTTGATGTGTCTTTGCCTGGTTTTGGAATCAGGGTAATATTGGCCTCATAGAATGATTCTGGAAGAGCTCCCTCTTTTTCTATTTCCTGATAAAATTTCCACTAGTTTTCTATGGTTGCCATAGAAACAGATTATATGAATTTTTCTATTTCCTGATAAATTCAAATAAAATTTGAAAGTCTTGTAGAACTCAGCTGTGTATCCACCTGGTCCTAGGCTTTTCTTGGTTGGTGGGCTTCTGATGGCATCTTTTATTTCCTCACTTGAAATTGATCTGTTTAAATTGTGTACAACCCTCTAGCCAGGCATGGTGTCACACGCCTGTAATCTTAGCACTTGGGAGGTTGAGGCAGGAGGATCGTGAGTTCAAAGCCAACCTCAGCAATGGCGTGGCACTTAGCAACTCAGTGAGACTCTGTCTCTAATAAAATACAAAAAAGGGCTGGGGATGTGGCCCAGTAGTCAAGTGCCCCTGAGTTCAATCCCCAGTACCAAATAAATAAATAAATAGTGTATAACCTCCAGATCCAGTTTGGGCAATTCATATGACTCTAGAAATTTGTCAATGCCTTCAATATTTTCTATTTCATTAGAGTACAAGTTTTCAAAATAATTTATAATTATCTTTTGTATTTCTGAACTGTCGTGATATTTCCTTTTTCATCATGGTAATTTGAGTTTTTTCTTCTTTTCGTTAGTGTGGCTAAGGGTCTGTCAATTTTATTTGTTTTTTAAAGAACCAATTTTTTGATTTGTCAATTCTTTCAATTGTTTCTTTAGTCTCAATTTCATTAATTTCAGCTCTGATTTTAATTATTTCCTGTCTTCTACTGCTTTTAGTGTTGATCTGATTTTCTTTTTCTAGGGCTTTGAGGTGTGATGTTAAGTTATTTATTTGTTGTTTTTTTCTTCTTTTAAGGAATGAACTCCATGCAACGAATTTTCCTCTTAATACTGCATTCATAGTGCCCAGAGATTTTGATACGATGTATCTGTGCTCTCATTCATCTTTAGGAATTTTTTTAATTTCCAACATCAGCTCAGCATGATTGACACAAAAGCTTTTTTCTCATTGTACGAGTTTGTTTATTATTAACTAGAAATCTGGAAGAAGCATAATAAATACTGATGTTCCCAGTTCAGGTTATGTTATGCTTTCTCTGTTGGGTATTCTAATAAGATGTTCTCTATGATTTATTCCTTTCAGGCTAAACAGATTATATGAATGACCTGGTTTTAAATTGGATGTGGACTTTTGTGGCTGCAGAAAAATTCATTGAAACGGAATATTTTACAGGCTATTGTTAAGTTATCATCAAAAATAACTTTTTATAAAGAAGCATCATTTTGTACCTAGAATAAACTTCACATTTTGCTACCTGTTTCATAGTGTATATTCAGAAAATTTTGCATGAAGGTACTGCCTATAAATCATATCTCTTGGCATTGAAGTTTATGTAAATATCTACCATCTTTTCTCACCACTCTTAAGCAAATGGTTCTAGTAAAAGAAAAAATGGTGCAGACAAATAAGAATGTTCTAGAATATATTGTTTTAAAGGAAATTATACACTATGGCAAAGATGGCTAGTTATCCACCAAAGATTCTTGCCCCTTATCCATATGGTAGATTTATGTCTGCATAATGGCTGCCCAGTGAAAGACTATGTTTCTCTTGAAATCAGATGGGGTAATACAATTGAGTTCTGGCTAAACAGGGTTAAAGCAATTGTTATTTCTGTTCATAGTCCATGGTCCATAAAAACTTCTTGTGTAATAGTAAACTCTCTCTGAGTGCATCTTCCATGTGATGTTGAATTCCAAGGTAATATTAAAAACTTCAAGTTGAAGATGAGAGTCTCGAACATCATAGTTGTAAACTATCTACATGGGCATACCTTCCCACAATTACCAACTGGACTTTTTGGAGTAAGAAATATATTTCTATTATAATCCATTGAGGATTTTTAGTTTAATATTCTATCACACACTAATATTTATTTTTGCTAATGCAGACATACAAACACACACATAGTTTATCATATTTATTACTGTTCAATGGTTATATCATGTCTGTCAAAAAAGTCCTGGATTAAGTTGGTATAGATTGCTTTTAAAACTACCTCCCAGCCAGGAGTGGTGTCACATGCCTGTAATCCCAGTGCTTGGGAGAATGAGGCAAGAGGATCACAAGTTCAAAGTCAGCCTTAGCAATTTAGTGAGGCCGTAAGCAACTTAGGAAGACCCTGTCTCAAAATATAAAGGGCTGGGGATACAGCTGAGTGGTAAAGCACCCCTGGATTCAATCCCTGGTAACAAACAAACAAACAAACAATCAAATTTACAAAGACCTTCTTTTTTCCCCCCTGTTTGTGGGGAGGTAGTTTTTTTTTTTTTTTTTCTTTTGAGACTGTATCATACTATGTTGCCTATACTGATCTCAAACTCACAGTCCTCCTACCTTAGCCTCACAGGTAGCTGTGATTACAGGTATGTACCACTGCATGTGGCTGTTTTTCCCCATATTTTTAATAGATACTTATATTTCTACAAACCATACAGTCAGATCAATGAAGCTATTGGTGTTGTAAGTGAATTCCAAGGCATGAGTTTGCTATGTTCAACTTGCCTTTTGTTGAGATGTGAAAGATGAGAGGAAGTTTTGTGGACCATTTGTGCTGCTCTAACACAATACCAAAGACTAGATAAGTTATAAAGAAAAGAGATTTATTTCTGGAGGCTGGGATACCCAAAGCCAAGATGTTCACATCTATTGAAGTCCTTCTTTCTAGGTCAGCCCATGGTGGAAGGTGAACAGGCAAGAAAGCATGAAAGAGGAGGGGGAACCCTCATGACTTAATGACCTCTTAAAAGTTCTACCTTTCAGGGCTGATGATATATATCAGTTTTTAGAGTTCTTGTCTTGTATGCATAAAACCCTGTGTTCAATCCCCAGTACCACCAAAAACAAACAAACAAACAAAAAAAAAAAAAAAACAAAAAAAAAAAGTTCTACCTTACAGAACTTTGCATTGAGGATTAGATTTCAAACTTTGGGGGACACATTAAAATCATATCAGAATATGAGACAAAGATTTACCTCTTTTTGCTGGATGTGATGGCCCATGCCTATAATACTGGCAGCTCCAGAGGCTGAGGCTGGAGGATCACAAATTTGAGGTGAACCTTAGCAAATTAGCAAGGCTTTAAGCAACTTAACAAGACCCTGTCTCAAAATTAAAAAACTAAAAAGGACTGGGGATGTAATTCAGTTGTAAGCACTACTGGGTTCAATCACTAGTACCAAAAAAAAAATTAAAAAACTAAAAAGGACTGGGGATGTAACTCAGTGGTAAGCACTACTGGGTTCAATCACTAGTACCAAAAAAAAAAAAAAAAAAAAAAAAAAAAAGAAATATTCTCTTCTCAAGGACAGGATCAATGTCTTATTCAAATTTGTAGGTTTAGTATCTAGTATATGATACTCAGTAGGGTTCTGGACTGAATGAGTCCTCAAAAGGATTTATAAGATCAAAGTAGCAATATGAGGTAATTCTGGACACTTTATTTGACCATGGGTAACTGATCATAATATGAAACTTAAAACTCTATTAACTTAGAGTAGAAAGCTAGGGGTTTTTACGATTGAATGTTAACATCTTGCTTCACTTGTTGTCTTCTGACCTAAGCTTAGCTTAGAATAATTTTGTAGCAAAAATATTCTTTACTTTTGAAGTATAATTTGTTCTTTGCTTGAATTTACTGCTATAAGTATGTCATTATCCTAAATTGACCTAAGTCTCATCCTACAGAACTTGCAATGAACTTTCCAGTAGCCAAGACTGTTTTGTATTGTTCTTCCTGCCTGAATATGTCCCTATTTTCATTGTATCTAAATCTTGCCTTTACTTCAGAGACTAGCTCAAATTCCATCAATTT
The DNA here is from genome assembly GCA_025594165.1 of Tamias sibiricus. NCBI lineage: Eukaryota > Metazoa > Chordata > Mammalia > Rodentia > Sciuridae > Tamias > Tamias sibiricus. Next base: position 104,869,127 of record CM046667.1, on the reverse strand, counting down.
CCCCAAATTATTCAGACCCAAGTAATCTTTTGCTTCTCTGTGTTCCTCTGACATGGTATTTCCTGTATCATCCCATGAATTCTAAATCACGAACTATTTTGCTTCTTTATAAGTAGGCATATTGTTTCTCCAATTACATTCAAAATTTTGTGAGTAGACCCTGTGAATTTAGAAAATTTTGAATTGCTGGCATCTAACAGAGCACTTTTGCCTTATACATAGTATCAAATAAATGTTTAAAAAGAGATAGACATAAGGTAGTGGAAAAAATACTCTAACTTGTTTGGGGAGTATAAAAATGGCTTCCCTCCATCTTCTGAGATTCCTTGGTTAAGCTATGAATTAAGTTGATTAAGACAGATTAACAGGAGAAAAACCATATTTAATTACATATGTATGCACAAGAATCCCATAAAACATGAGACTTGAAAAAGGTCCACATGATTGAAGCTTGTATAACATCCTGAGCTATAGAAAGAAATAGGGGCTTGAGGCTTCTGCAGGGAGAGGGTATAGGCAAATTATGGGGGGTGAGCCATATAAATGTATGGTAAATAAAGTTCGCCTCATTATACAGACCAAAAGTCTCAGATTAATAACAGTTGTCTAAGAGTACCCTCTTTCTGATATAAATATTTTACTAATGTAGATCTCCTTTATAGGCATACATTTCTTTTATAAAAGAACAGCTTTTCAGAGGTACTCCTGTGGCTTGCTTCTTAGAATAGCCAGCTCAAAATGTGATACAGAAATATATTTTAAGATGGCATATTCTGGTCTCCTATAGGCATATTTTGGAGTGTTGTATCCTCAGCCACAACACTGGAAACAATAGATGTTAAGTCTGAAGACAACTCTTATGTTAGTTACCTTAGTAAACTTGGACAGGCCATTCAACATCATTGGTTCTCAGTTTCTTCCTCTAATTTTTAGCAGAGTCCTAGGCCAGAGGCCTGACTCAGACAATCCCAGTACATCAGATATTGCTGTTACAGGTGAGATGTCCAGTTGGAATCCAGATTCTTGGCATCCCAAAGAATTGAGCAAAAGTGACAGACAAAGCATATAAAATAATGGTCCAACTAGGTGAAGTGGCACATGCCTGTAATTCTAGTGATTTTGGAAGCTGAGTCAGGAGGATTGCAAGTTCAAGGCCAGCCTCAGAAACTTAGTCATGCCCTAAGCAACTTAGCAAGACCCTATCTCAGAATAAAAAATATTTAAAAATGGCTGGGGATGTAGCTCAGTGGTAAAGTGTCCCTGGGTTCAATCCTCAGTATCTGTCCCCATCCCCCACCCATTAAAGAAGAAAAGAATGGTCCACAGAGTAGAACAAGTACACTCCATAAAGAACAGCAGACCAAGAAAAAGAGAGAGGGGGGCTCTGGGTCCTCATGTCAGGGGATGCTTATCTTATATGTTGAGTTGTGAAGTGGTCTCCTCCCCCTATGGACCTGATTGAAGACAGTGCCTCATTTTTTCCACTGGTTATTTTCTCAGCAACTTAGCGAGGCCCTTAGCAACTTAGCAAGACCCTGACTCAAATAAAAAATAAAAATGGCTGGGGATGTGGCTCAGTGGTAAAGTGCGTCTGAATTCAATCCCCAATATAAAAAACAAATTAAAAACAACAACAAATTTTTAAAAAGGCAGAGATACTAAATTTTCCTGTTTTATTTACCCATTGAGTATCTACATGCCCAAATGGAAGAGTCAGTGCTTTTAGCAAAAGCAGCTTCTAATTCATTATATAATAATGATTAAAAGTACCTACTCACACTACTTCACAGATTGATTCTGAAGATCTAATGAGGCACAATTTGTGTGAAAATGCTTTGTAAAATGAAAAGTAGGCACTTAGTATAGTATAACATAGTTTAGTATGTATCCCTGTTACTGAAAGATTGATCTTTGTCCCCAATGCCAATTTAATAAGGAAGGCAGTTTTGAGAAAAAGGAAAAAAGAAGTTTTATTGCTTTGCTAGCAAAGGAGAAACACAGGGGACTGCTGTCCCAGAGACTGTGGTTCTGCCCATCAGGGAGAATAGAAGGCTTTTAAAGAAGGCATTCAAAGGCTGCATTCCAGATGTGCCCAGATGGGGGTCGCAGGTGTGTTGAAATTCATTTGCTAATTTGGGAGATAGTAGCTTCCTAGATGTTCCCTGTGCTGGGTGTATGCTCAAGAACAGATAACTCAAGGTAATCTTGTTCCCCACCCCCAGGTTAGAGATGGGGAGAAGGAGAAAAGGAAAAAGAAAAGCATGTCCCTTTTTAAAATAAACAGAGAGGGCTATATTCAAAATGTGAAATGGACCACTGTTACATCCCCGCAAAGCCTGGCACTTAGTAGATCCTCAATAAATATTTGATAAAATAATAAATAATTTACTCATTAGCAAATTAAAGCAATTAACTCTTTTTCTGTTTTTTTTTTTTTTAATTTTTGTATTTTGTGGTGTTGGGAATTGAGGCCAGAGCCTTGATGCATGCTAGGCTAGCCCTCTACCACTGAGATACACCCCCAGCCCCAATTTACTCTTTTTGCTAAGATCCCAAAGTTACCTTTCTGCAATAATCACCTTTTATTTCAATTTTTATTTTTCCTCACTGGAGAACAAACAGCTTGCCTAGATCTTCATTTCTCCTCACTGGTATGTTCCAACAGGAGTAATATGCTGACTTTGTTAGGGCTCATGACAAATCACCCACAATATTACTTGAGGAAAACAACATATCACTCCAAAATATGTCTTTTAGGAATATTGATCTTATGCAGCTGGTTATTTTGAGAAACTGCAAGACACAGGAGTGGATAGAAAAGGTGCCTTTTAATAAAAGAAATATAGAAAGAAAACCTATAAAATCTATAAAGAAAGTTTACATTTGTAAAGGTATCTGTACCAAGAAGAGAGCTACTACAAAACAACTTTTAACATCTGAAAGCCTTTTATCTGCATAACAAGAAAAACTTCATTATACAGTTTTTTTCCCTTACCCTTCTTTAATTTGTCTCCACATTCCCTCCAACAGAAGCCCCAAGCCCCTGTTCCTTTCTGTAGCTCAGGATGCTATATATAATTTTAAAATGTCTACACTCTGGAGAATAGATTGTAATGTTTCACATATCTGTCCTGCCAATTAGCATCTAGGTGACCGGACCACATGCAATGACTAAATGCCTTTTGGTGAGTGCAAAACCAATAAGCATAACCAGGAAATAAAGGAGTAGAGAGAGGTTTATTACCTATAGCAAAAAAAAGGAGAGCACTGGAGTTAATTTTCAAAGCAAAGACAGATGAGGATGGTGGGAACATGAGGTTAAGAGAATAATTCTATAAAATGGGTCCACTGTGCTGAACCCCAGATGCTTTCTTTTCCAAGAAACAATTTACCTGCAGTCCTGCCTGGCTTAAGTGAACAGGATATGTCACATTACTCAGCAAACTACTTGTGTTTGCAGGAGAAGTGAAGGCCTGAAATAATTTCAGTAAGTTACCCTGAAGGGGACACGTTTGATAATTCCTCCTAACCATTAAAAATCTGTAGGAATTTATGGTTAAAAATACAATTAGAGGGCTGGAGTTGTGGCTCAGTGGTAGAGCACTTGCCTAGCATGTGTGAGGCCCTGGGTTCAATTCTCAGCAATGCATATAAATAAATTAAATAAAGGTCCATCAGCATCTAAAAAATATTTTTTAAAAAATCCAATTAGAACCAGTCAGAATGGACCAAGGTGACCTAGAGTTGTCATGGTAGTGGGGGACTTGAAAGTCTGATGTCATTCTGCTGTTGGACAAAGGTCAAGAGGTGGACCTGTTCAAGACTCTCTGGAAACTTCCCTGGGACCCCCAATGAAACAGAAGGGCAGGAAAAGCACACCTTCCCTTCTTCTCTCTGAGAGGACCCATTATCTCCCTTGAAAGAGTCCCCTTTACCCTTTCCTATACCTTCAATAAACTCATGACTGTTACTGAGCAACATGTTTAAAATCTTTCTGAATTGATCCCAAGAATTGGGGTTTCAAGGAAAGTGGAGGTTGTCTTTGTGCTACCTCAGTATCTTGGAAGGTCCCAGCCCTGTACCATAGGGAAGACCCATCATCATGTGCTGATGTGGGCACATGCTCATTTGGAGATTAATCGCATATTAAAAAAAGGAAAGGAAAAAAAAGGATGGCAGGCATGTTACAGAGCATAGAAAACTTCAAAAACATGTTAACACTCTTTTTAAAGGAGCAGCAGCTTTCCCTTCTCTACAAGTATGGAAGTCTACCCCTAAAAGTGCCTGCCCTGCCTTGTGGGACCTTTACCAAGGTATTTAATCTCTGTGCCTCAGCTTTCCCAATCCTGATAATAATAATATCTCCTTCATAGAGTTGTCAGAAACAATAATTATATATATATATATATATATATATATATATATATATATATATATATATATTTTGTATCAGGGATTAAACTCAGGGTGTTTTACCACTGAGCTACATCACTAGCCCTTTTTATTTTTTATTTTGATTGAGACATGGTCTCACTGAGTTGCTTAGTGCCGCACTAAGTTTCTGAGGCTGGCTTTGAACTCATTATCCTCCTGCCTCAGCTGCCTGAGTCACTGGGATTCCAGAGGCCTACCATAGCACCCAGCAATAATATATATCTTTAAAACTTTAAAATTCTGCCATACTGATAGTAAATGCTCAATAAATGACAACTATTATTATAAAATAAAGTAGAAAGGTAGGATAGGGAAGGAAATCTTCCTCATATGTCCTGGGGTACCTGGGTAGGTCTGGAAATAAAACCAACAACTGCAGATTCAGAGATGAAAACATAAAATTTACTTAATAAAAATGTTATGTGACATGGGAACTTTTAAAAATGAACATCTGAAAATCAAGAAAAACTTTTTTTTACTTAGATTTGATCTAAGCATCATACAGAAATGTGATTGGATGAAAGGGTAAGAACTAATGAGAATAGACTATGAGTGGAAAGCCAGCAAGGCCTGTCTGTTTAGATTCTTCATGGCCTCATGGTGTAGCATTTTTTTCTCCTGGGTATGGGAAAGGACCTCTCTGGAATGAGAGTTGTTTTAGTCAGCTTTTTTTTTCTGCTGTGACAAAAGACCCAACCAGAACAACTGTAGAGGAGAAAAAGTTTATTTGGAGGCTCATAGTTTCAGAGGTCTCAATCCATAGACAGCGTTCCTCAGGGCTCGGGGTGAAGCTGAACATCATGGCAGAAGACTGTAGTGGAGGGAAGCAGCTCACATGGTGATCAGAAAGCAGAGAGAGAGGTGTCTCTCCACTTGCCAAATACAAATATATACCCCAAAGTCACACCCCCAATTCTCACCTCCTCCAGCCACACCCTACCACTTCAGTTACCACTCAGTTAATCAGGGGATTAATCCACTGATGAGATTGAGGCTCTCACAACCCAATCATTTCTCCTCTGAACCTTCTTGCATTGTCTCATACGTGGGCTTTTGAGGGATACCACATCTAAACCATAACAATGCCCTTGAAGGGAGAAGGGAGAATGTGACATTTCTAGGTTTTATGGCTGTCTTTGGGAAGAAGGAGTTCTAATTTCTGTGGCCTATCTTTGAGGAGATAGGGGAGCAGGAAAAAGGAAGACAGGAGAAGGTAAGAAAAACCTTGTTTCTGAGGTCCTTTCAATTTCTTTCAGTTCAAACTACTCAGTATGCCAAAACAACATAGTTTGGGGTGCACGTTCTAAGCTCTGGCATTAGGAATCTTTTAATGACCCATAGCTCAAGTTATTCTTAAAGATTGCCTACTAAACTGGCTGAATCCTTAAAATATCCTTCTCTTCTCTTCTCCTCCCCCTCTTTCTAGTTTGATTTGGTGAAGTGCAACTGAGTATTTGTTAGAAACATAGTCTTTGAAAATTGGACAGATCTGTGTTTCAATTCTTCTCTTGTACTGTCTAAACTTAGGAATGCTATTTAACTTCTTTAAGCCTTCATAGTTAAAAGGGGGTCATACCACATCTCATAGGATTCTGCTGAGGATTAAATGGTATGATTTTTATTTTAAATAAAATAAGTACTCAGTCCAGTGTCTGGCACATAGTAAATGCTCAAATTTTATAACTGTTACTATTAAGTATCATAGTAATTTTAAACCAGTTTCTGATAGTTTTTTCACAGTAATATCTCAGGGCAAATTTATTATACATTAGACAGTAAAAGAAGCACTTGATCTGGACCAGAAAGCAGATGTAGCCAAACAATCCAATATCACTCCTCTGAATTATCCATCAATTAAAAATTATTTCTGTGTGTATATTATACTAATTTGGCCACATTTAAATTGAGCTTTATTAGTGTTCTGTTTGGTGCAATTGGTAGGTGATTTGACCTTCTAGTAAGCACTACTTATGATAATGAAATGCAAACATAAGAATTTACTTTTAAATTCACTGTAGACTGATTTGAAGTATTAATTAACTCAACAAGTATTTATTGAATACAAATATATTCTAAGTGCTGAACTGGTGCTTGGTATACACTGGGCATTAAAACAGATATGCTTAGTTTAACACTCATTTAATAAGTTCTCTATTAGTCATATTTGACTTTAATGGATCTCAGGGAAAAATGTAAATTATAAACATAATAACATTTTTATTTTTTATACTAAATAACTATGTATTTTTTTTCCTTTTTAAGGTACTGGGGATTGATCCCAAGGGTGCTCTACAACTGAACTCCTTCCCTAACCTTTTTTATTTTGAGACAGAATCTCACTAAGTTGCCCAGGCTGGCCTCAAAATTGTGATTCTACTATTTTCACCTCCTGAATAGCTGGGATTACAGGTGTGAGCCACCACAAGTAGTTGTATATGCTTTTTAAAAATACTTTAAAACTATTGTATATTAACCCCCACACACACAATCGGGAAAGTATAATGCAATTAAAAAAAAAAAAAAAGCTCTGCTAGTAATGTAGTTCAGGGGTAGGGTGCTTACCTAGCATGTGCAAGGCACTGGGTTTGAGCCTGAGCACTGAGGGAAGAAAACTTAATAGCTTAAAAAGTTACCTTTGGCTCACAAATAGTGAAAGAGTTTTTTTTTTTCTTTTTTTGGGGGGGCGGGAGGGTACTGGAGATTAAACTCAGGGGTACTTGACCACTGAACCGCATGCCCAGCCCTATTTTGTATTTTATTTAGAGACAGGTCTCACTGAGTTGTTTAGCGCCTCGCTTTTGCTGAGGCTGACTTTGAACTTTTGATCCTCTGCTTCAGCCTCCCAAGCCACTGGGATTATAGGCATACACCACCATGCACGGCAAATTTAACCATTTAAAACCATAATTCAACTAATATTCAATAGTTTAAGTAACATTTGATTATTAAGAAATAGTTCTTATTCAAAGACTGAACAGGAATTGTTTTATTGTGTATTATTTTTATCGTGTATTACCGAATATTTTTATAGCATAGATAGCTAGAAAGGATGTCTTCTAATGCATATTATAAATTACAGAAGAAAATATCAATATGAACTGTGTTAGTCAGCTTTGTTACTAAAACAAATACCTGAGATAATCAACATATAAAGAGAAAAGGTTTTTTTGGCTCACAATTTTGGAGGTTTCAGTCCATAATTGATTGGCCCCATTGTTGTGGGTCCTGTGGTCAGGCAGCACATCATTGTGGAAATGTAGTAGAGTAAATCTACTTACCTCATAGCCCAAAAATAGGAAAAGAAGAAAGAGAGCTGGGGTTGTGGATCAGAGGTAGAGCGCTCACCTAGCATGTGTGAGGCCCTGGGTTAGATCCTCAGCACCACATATAAATAAAATAAAATAAAGGTATTTTGTCCATCTACAACTAAAAAAATTTAAAAAAAGAAAGAAAGGGAGAAGAACTTATTATTCTCTTTAAGGGTGTGCCCCCAATGATAAAAAGAACTCCCAGCTGGCCTCACTTCTTAAAGTTTCCACTACCTTGCCAGAGTACCAAGCTGGGGCTTAACCTTCTAACACTTTGGCTGACACTTAAGATCCAAACTATACCCAGCAACTCCAGAGGCTGAGGTATGAGGACTGCAAGTTCAAGGCCAACTTCAGCAACTTAGTGAGACCCTATCTCAAAATAAAAAATAAAAAGGGCTTCAGATGGAGCTCAGTTGTAGAGCAGCTCTGTGTTCAATCCTTAGTACCAAAAAAAGAAAGAAAGAAGGAAAGAAACTCTAGCATGGATGTTAATCCCACTAGCATCTATATTGCCAGTTCCATTCTTTACCTAGTGCACAGATTTTTCATTTTACTAGGGTTTAACTGTGTCCTTCCTTTATTGTCTGAGGGACAAACATTAGTATTTCTTTAGCTTTCTGATCAACCTCTTTATTATCACTCATCTATATGTGGTTTCTACTGCACTACCATGTATATAATGGACAGTGACAGGCAAAATGACATCATCTGGTATCATCATGGTGACAAAACTACATTAAAACATTTTCCTATGATCAATTTGAAAATCTGATTTCAAAAATCAAAAATTTAAATTAGTTTGAATGAGACGGATATCATTTTCCTTAATGCATGATTGAAGACCTGAATTGTACGAATATACTTTGTATACAAACAGTTGTATGTAAAAAGATACTAAATATATGCACTATGAGTTGTACATATTAAAAATTATAAAAATAAAATTATATAAAAAAGTGGAAAAAATATATGTATTTTCTTAATGCTAGCTAAATATTAGAAACAAATTAAATGGCAATGAATGAAAGACTGGCTGAATGAATTATGGAACATCCATGAAATAAGAGTATTTTGTAGCAATTCAAAGACAAGAAACTTGCTCTTTATATATGTTTAGGAAAAGGTCTTTGAAATACATATGTGGGGAAAAAAAGAAGCAAGATAGTATTGTGATACTCTTTATATAATAAATTTTACACTGGTATAATCATAACATTTCAGAGTATATATAAGAGACTGTTAATTAGTAATTATTTTGGGGGATTAGAAAAAAAAGGCAAGAGTAGGGGATATAGCTCAGTGGGAGAGAGCTGCCTCACGTTTGAGGTCCCAGTTCAATCCCCATAATGGCAAAGAAAGAGCTGGGTGTGGGGAGAAAGGGGAAAGGGAAGGTGGGGAGGGACCTATAGTTCCTGCCAGACACTGTGTTGCACACCTGTAATCCCAGCAACTATCAGGAGGCTGAGGCAGGAGTATCATACATTCCAGGCCAGTCTCAGCAATTTAGTGAGGCCCTTAGCAACTTAGCAAGACCCTGCTATTCCCACCTCCTTAAGAAAAAGTCTGGGGATGTGTTTAAACCCCAGTATGGCACAGACAAACAAACAAACAAAAAAAATCCCCTATAGTTCTTAAATCCCTAGCAAGATTCTGGTTAGACAATTTGTCTAAATTTTTATAAAAACTAGGCACATGCATATGCCTATGTACATAGGTAATTGTCATCTACCCCTCACCCTGACAGCCAATTTGGGTACATCAGGGTCAATAACAGTAAGAAATCATATTAGCTGAGCTGAAAAGGACCAGCAATTTAGGTGAATACTGGCTGAACATCGCATCCCTGTTCTCTATTGATTTGCAATGTTAGTCAGATTGGTAGTAAATGCAATTTCAAGTCCACACTCAAAAACAATCCCTTAAAAAGCTATAAAAGCTAAGAACTTTTGCTAAGAATATTCTTGAAATACTGAACTGATTAACAAAAGACCTCTCCACTGGAAGGCTTTTGTCATTATTATTAAATCCTTCCTAGCTCCCACAGCTTCCACCATTTCTTAACAAATTATAAAGTGTAATATTCAAAGAGTTCAGTAGAGGAGACATCTACTAAGGGATTTCCATCATATAAGAAGTCATGTTTGCCCTCCTTGTTTTGACAGCAAAAAAGAGAGAATACAATTCTGGAAAACTAGCAGTTTGTTTCAGTCAAAGTAAAAAATATATTGCTTTGGCCACTAGATGGCCCCCATATATATTTTTTCTACTATTATAATGAGAACATGGACGAAACAGAACAAGTGAAAAAGAAATATTTAATACTTAATAAAATAATGTAAGACTTTTTATCTTTTCATAAATAATTATATATAAAATTACGGATCTTCATTTATCACTTATTTATCATATCTTCATATTGTGGAACTAGTAAAAAACTTCTAAATTGTATCAATAACATTTCCAATGAAAAGATTTTCAAAATTAAAAGTTCTGATTTTTAACTTCTTCTGGGACACACTGAAATTCTTCATCTAATTTTGCCCCTAATGGCTAGTAAAAGCAATTGATTTCTTTCTTAGAGATCTGCTTAGCTTTCTCTCATTTAATATATAAATGCACTATTTATATACCATATTAAATACTATATTACATATTAATATTATAGTATGTATATCAAATTTTATATTAAAATCCAACACACTGTTTTGTGTGGAAACAACAGTTAAAATGTTAGGTAATTTGTATTTGATTTAGCTCATAACCCATTTAACAATCAGCTGCTTCTAAAGAGGCACTTTCATTATTGTGCATTTATAATGGAAATATCTGAGATTCCTAAAAATAGCAAAGAATAAATGATTGCCTTAATGATTAATCACCTATAGTTGGGCTGGTTACAGAATGTATCACTTTTCACTAATGATCATTACCTTGATTTTCTCATTTTCTGCTTTCCATAAAGAAAGGACTAATCAGTTCCAGATCCTGTGAAATTTTAAATGGAAACAAATTTAACTTCCCCTTGCAAATTATATTTTCCCCATATGCCATCCAATTCAGGGACTGAAGTCTGGTTCTGCACAGCCTAAAAACATGCCAGAAATATCACCTGTTTAGAATATCTGCAATTCTGACTTCATGTTTTAATTGGCAATTTCCTGTTAGATTCTGTTTCCTAAGGGCATTGGGCACTATTGAAAAGACCTGAAATGCTGCAGGCTGCTATTACCACCTCTTTCCCCCTGGGTGGGCAGGCTTGCTTCCTTTGTTCCATTTATTTTTGTTTCTCAGTCCTTGAAATCTGCTTAATTCTGAGGTTTTAGAGTTTGAGAATTAAAAACTATTGTATAACATAAACACAAACCATAGGCAGCCTTTCTACTCTAACATTTGGTCTTTGGAAGAGGATAGGCTGAAAAAAACTATTGAAGCAATTATTTGAATCTATGAAAGATTTTTATTTTCCCTTCTCTACTGCTAAATTGGCCATGAGATTGGAAAACTGCAGTGCAGGGCTGGAGATACGATTCAGTGGTGGAGCACTTACCTAGAAAGTGCAAGGACCTGGGTTTCATCCTCAGCATTGCAGAAAAACATACAAACAACCAACCACACAAAAACAACTATATTGCAACAAGAAAATCATCAGGATTTGAATGCACTTAGATCTTCCTCTTTCCACAGGAACGAACTATTACATGAAGAATAAAATAACCCCAATTTTATTTCCTTGTTTGTTTTACGGTTAAAAAGTCATTACATGCAATAAAATCTGACTCTTAAAAGATTGTATATATATATAGATGAGTGTTGCACTTTGTCATGGTCTCTGTCTAGTTGTAAAAAAAAAAAAGCTAGATTGTGGTGGGACATTGGGACACTTGAACCTCCTGTTAGCTCCTGGAGTGATTTCCAGGCCCTCAAAATATAATCGTATTTTTTTTTGTTGTTCATTTTATTCTTTCGTATTTTTTATTTTCTTCATTCCTAAATCCTAAATTGAAGGGTTAAGAATAATATCTGCAAATAGGTGTTTCATCAGGGGAAAACTTTGTCTAGAGAGTCATTTGAAGGACTCTTTCTCTTTTCTTTGAATGGCTTATCAAAAACCATTCAGAAAACACATTCCCTCTGGCAATTTCAATCTATTCAAATTCCCAGAAACCTTTAAAGTTTCCTAAACTTTTAAAAGTTCCTAAACTGTTTTGCTGTACACGATTTCTCAGGTTTCCTTGGAGGAGAGGGATATTGAAAAAGAAGAAAGGAGAAGAGTTCATGACCCTTCCCCACCCCTCAATTTACAGACACTCTGAGAAATGACCTTTCATCTGCATGGGCTGTATTTACCTGTGAATTTGAATTGTTGTAGCGAAAACTCACAGAATAAGGAAGTATTGTAAAAATCACTTACTGTTGATTCCTCTCTGTAACATCCTATCTGTAACATTCTCTGGCCTGTCTATAACCATGTTCAAATACATGGAATTAACTACTTTAGAGACAGAGCTTTCAAAAATGATCAGGGTATCAAAGATAAGATTAATAACCTTAATCTATGCCTCACCCTCCAATGCATCTCAATTTCCTTAACAGAGGTAATCTCCATTTCAATTTTTTATTGTTCTTCTTGGCCATTTTCTATGCTTATCAACATATATTAAGTAGTCATAAAACATAATATTACATTTTTTTGCTATTTTTTATTGAATAATATGGCTTGGGAAACCTTCCCTATCATACAGACTCACTTCATTCTTTTTAAAGCCCATGTACTAATCTAAAGTATGGACCACAGTTTATTTAGATGTTTTCCTTTCAGAATTTCCCTTATTTCTCAAGATTACAAACAGTGTTACAAATGCTCTTCCCCTCATCTCCTTCTATTGCATGTTCAAGTGTTTCTCTGGGGTAGATAAAGAAATTAGATTTTGGTCAGGGAATTGGGAAAGTAACTAGCATTTACTGAAGTTTCATTCAACAAATCCTTTCAAGAACTGTTTGGTGCCTACTCAGTTCCAGACATGATTTTAAATACTAGATATATAGCAAGGAATAGAGCAATGATATTCTCTCTCTCTCTCTCTCTCTCTCTCTCTCTCTCTCTGTCTCCCTGTTGAGATGCAGTTATAACTTCTTATAGATTTCCATTACTTTTTTAGAAAAAAAAAATTGGGGGGGTCAAATCTAATCCCACTTTTACATTACTTTAAAAAAAACATAATAACAACTATCATTATGTAAGTACCTACTTAGCACCCAACAACCCCTATCCTAAACACCTTAAATATAGTAAATAATCTCAATCTTGAAGAGAGGTGAAGTAATTTGTTGAGATCACTGTCAGTCCTCAAGCACCATATTCCAAAGTATGGCATGATAGCATGCTGAGTATTTTCAGTGAAGGAGATTAGGAAGGCCACAGAAGTAAGACAGACTTTCTGACCTTCTCCCACCACCACCCCTTTTTTCATGAAATGGATAATACAGACCATATTTTTTCTCTCCTGAAGTAAGCCATAAATTTTAGGATGTTTACTCTGTGACTTTCTCATTTTCACTGTAGACCTTTATGTGACAGGTGTTCTGCCCCATACTAGGAGGAAGGAATATAATAGAAACAAGAATCTGAACAAAGACACCTTACTTGAATACTCCCCTCACCCCTCCATTTATTACCATCAGACCATACCCTTTTTTGTCCAATCATGTTTCTCCCTAGCTATCCACTTCTTTGATTAGACTTGACATAAAAATATATAGCTTTCCTTCTATCTTTGAATCTTAATTTCTGAAGTCTCCCATATCATGTAAAACTTTGTTTAAATACATTTATTATGCTTTTTGTTTGTTAATCTGTCTTTTGTTATAGGAGTGTCAGCCAAGAACATTATAATAAGTGAAGAAAAGATATTACTTTTTCTCCCTTACATGGGAAATTTGGAAAGTGGCAGAGTTGGAATACAAATTTAGGCAGAATGTCTCTAGAATCGACCTTTCTACCTCTTAGACAGGATATGAATCCCCTTTACAGGATCCCCCACCCTATCCAGTGAAAGGATTTATAATTATAAATCTCCAGACTTGATGAAGATACTATTTAGAGTATAAAATGGAATTCAGACATGCTTGGTTTTGCCTGGCCAAACTAGGTGGTGAGCTGGCAAACTTTCTACATTGTGAATGAGGGTGCATAGACTTTACAGTCTCTACAATAAGTCCATTTTCTTTTTTTTCCAGCTTCTACAGTCCATCCACATGATTTGGCTCATGAATACTTCCTCCTTCTTCAAAGTCAGCAACAATAGTTCAAGGTCTTTTCACATCACAGTACTCTGATCACTTCTATCTCCTCATTCTCCATTAAGGACACTTGTGATTACATTGAACCCACCAGGATAATTTTCCCATCTTAAGATTGTTAAATTTGTCACTTCTGCAGTTGTCAACTAACATGTTTCTGTAGTTTCCAGGGATTTGGAAATGAGCATTTTGAGTGGTCATTATGGTCATTATTCTGCTTATCACACCCTACTTCTAGTCTGAGTTATATTCTCTTTCTTTTTGAGATATTTAACATGTAAATAACATTGCTATTTGTGTGATTAAAATAGTTGTTTGCCCTTCTTTTCTATCATTCCTGCTGTGTTGTGGGCTCAGCACTATTCACTGGTGTCAAATCAGCTTCCTTTCCACTCTCCCAATTTTCACCTTTACACATGCTTCTTTACGGCTTTCCATGTTTTTACTTGAGTCAGAGAAACTGTATCACTAGTAAACAGGTAACAAACACTTTAACAAACAAATCCTACTTCACCTCTCCTGATATTTTTGTTTTTGAAATTACCCGTTCCCCCCATCATCACTGTTGCCCTGCTTGGCAAGTATGAACATGAGCCATGTGAGAATGCAGGTCACAGGATATCTGAGGACTTCATATGTGTGACAAGATGACCTGTCAGTGTCCACAGTCCTCAGAAGATATTCAGGATTTTTTCAAAGGTGATTATGGTGATGCTGATTGTGGTGATGTGTATGTGTATGTTTGTGTGTTGGGGGCCAGTAACAGAGGGAGAGATACAGACTTGGCAGATTTGCTTCCCACTTTACTACTATGGTATATCTAGTGTTTATCTGTGGGAACATGTTACTGGGCCACAGTCTGGGCCTCTTGCCTCTCAAAAGCCAATATTCAATATTCAGGAGACAAGACTTGTCAAGAAGGAGTTGTGACTGTTTAAAGTCTGGCAGTTTGGAAGATAGAGGGAGTTATCACCTTCAAAGGCCCATCTTGCGGGGCATCAGTGCTTTCACAGAGAGGGAAAAGAAGAGCTGGGCAGGAAGGTTACATACATGATGTAGGGCATGGGTCTCCTTTTTCTTCTTCTATTGAACACTGGTGAGTCTTCTATTTAGAATTTAAAATTTGTTGGGTAGAAGGGAGAAGATATAATCCTTGCAAAAGGATTAGGGAGGGGGATGGACTTCGTAGAAGGGCAAAGGGATAAAAAGCAAAAGTAACTCTGCTAAGGATAACTCCCAAAGGAGTGGTCACCTTTACAACCATCTGTTTTCTTCCCCTTTCTGCATCTCTTTGTTGTACTATTTTACTTATTCCCTTTACACAGGCATTCTGTGAGGTCCTGAGTAGCTATGACTGCTCATCCACTACTTAACCTCACTGAGACCTATTCAGATATCATGATGGTTTTTTTTTGTGGAAATTTCTGCTTTAATTTCTTATATGACATCCCAGTTAGCTGCATAGTGGCTCCAAGGTGGCCATGCCATTTGGAATTTCAATCATTCTATTTTGTTCCTTCTTTTTATTACTTTTATTGTATCTTGACTCAGCAAAACCCTATACTGACTGGCACTGGGGAAGGTAGCCACATTCTTTCCCTGTCCCCTGATGATCACATTGCCATGTTTCATTGTTGTTTTTGTTTGCAGTGTTGGGGATCAAAGTGAGGGCCTCATGCCTGCGAGGCAGGTGCTACCACAGCTACATCCCCAGCCCTATTGCCATGTTTTGTTAACATTGTGTTCAAAGCTGAATTTGTTTAGGCACCATATTCCTCTGGCACACATTCAAGCTTTTGAGAAACTGATCTCTGCTAAGTTTTGTGTGATTTGAAAAAGGAAAGAAAATCAAAGCTCAACTTTCATCTTGAATTTATGTACAATATTAATAATCTCTATAAGTTAAGAGATTTCTTTGCATGCAAATTCGGTGTACACATGAAGGGGAAACTTACATTAACCATATTAACCATATGCTAGTCCTGAGATGGGAGATTTAAGCCTATCATTAGTAACTTTTTAATCTATTAGTTTATCCAAGGTAAACTTGCATAGCCTTAGTGATGAACAACTGTGAGTTTTACAAAAGTGTGAAGAATATTTTCATAAGTCTCAAAACTGAGGAATTCCTCTTCCAAAAATATGTTTTATACATGGAAATAAGTCAACAATAACTTTTGGGTGTCTGATAGGTAGTAAGAACTTTTTTAGCATTCAAACAATCTCATTTTTCTACATTTTTACTTTTGGCTAATAGAACCATGACATGTAAGGAATTTTACTCCACTAAACATTTTGAATTATCTAGTAGGTCTAGTTGTCCCAAGGGGAAATGAAGGAGCCCTAATCAAGGAGATAGCTAAGATTTTGGTTAGCTGAGAGCCATAAAAGATGTTTAAGTTCCACCGGATATTCATACATTATTCAAAGAATCTTTGTATGCCCATGAACACTGTGTGACACACCTGTAAGCTTGAGCTGTAAGCACTTGTCCTTGTTAAAGCTAAATGTATATAACTGGGTGAGGTTGGTTAGAGGGTGTGGGAAGAAGAAGGTTGTGGTTGGAATTAGAGCAGTTGGAGTTGGAGAGGTTACTGGAGCCGGAGAGAGAAGAAGAAGAAAAGACCTTTTTTCATTTTCATCCTGCCTCCGAATTTTCTCCCGCGGCATTGTAGCTGCAAGCAACAGCATCAGGCAGCTTCGGCCGGCAGGTAAGAAGTTGAGCAAGCTATGCCCCTAGTCATCCAATTAGCATACGAGAACGCTAATAAATATTGCCAGGATGCAATAAGGCCATGGAGAAATAGAAAAGACTTATCAATTTATATCAGACTGTGCAAAGACATTAACGAGGCTGTTATCACAGGCAACGTAATTGCTGCAGCGATGAAAGGTCCCTCCCCTCAAAATTTCATAAGGGCTCAACCTAGAAATCAAACAGGATATTCCAGACAAAATTATCATAATCAACCAAGATATTCTAAGCAATATCTCCCAAGGGAAATAAGATCAAGCTCATACCGTGCTCCAGGCCGATGCCCCAGGTGTAAAAAGGGTACACATTGGGCCAATCAATGCCATTCCAGATATGATATTTATGGAAATGATTTGTTCAGGATTTCAAAAAACAGGGCACGGGGCCCAATGCCCCAGGGCCCACAAATGTACGAGGCATTAGATGAGGAATATCCTCAAACATCCATACAGATGATTCCTCATCACAATCCCTCCTACCCATTGACTCCCTTGTCAGAGGGACAAGAGGAAGTGCAGGACTAGACCTCTGTTCCACCACCCAGATAGTGCTAACACCTGAAATGGGGGTTCAACTGATTCCTACGGGAGTCAGGGGACCTCTTACCTCAGGGACTATAGAAATTATCCTCGGGCGAAGTTCTAAAAGCCTATTAGGTTTTCAAGTAACACCAGGTATTATTGACTCCGATTACCAAGGAGAAATAAAAATAATGCTTAGTCCACCTAGAGGCATTATCTCTGTTAACAAAGGAGATAGAATTGCTCAGCTGCCTCTCCTTCCCAGTTTCCACAACTCATTCAAGAGTATGCAACAGAATAGAAACAATAGAGGATTTGGTTCCACTGGCTCAGGACCTATGGCTTGCTGGGTTCAGGATTGTTCACGGAGGCCTATGTGCAAAATAAAAATTCAAGGTATAGAGATGGAGGGGCTGATTGATACTGGGGCTGACTCTTCCATCATTAATCTACAACAATGGCCCAAGCACTGGCCTCTGCAGAAGGCCTCAACTAGTTTAAGAGGCTTGGGATATACTAACACCCCAGCACAAAGTGCTGTAGTCTTAAATTGGGAAGATAATGAAGGGCATAAAGGAACATTCCAACCTTATGTTTTGACCAGCTTGCCAGTTACCCTATGGGGAAGAGATATTCTACATCAAATGGGGCTACACCTAGCAACCAAGCCTACAGGTTTAAGAATAAAAATCTAAATCATAATAAAAGAGGCAAAGGACATTTTTTCTAGGGGCCACTGAGTAAACAATTTTAAAAATACCATGGCAGCCGGGCGCGGTGGTGTGCGCCTGTAATCCCAGCACTTTGGGAGGCTGAGGCAGGAGGATCGCGAGTTCAAAGCCAGCCTCAGCAATGGCGAGGCACTTACCAACTCAGTGAGACCCTGTCTCTAATCAAATACAAAAAAGGGCTGGGGATGTGACCCAGTGGTCGAGTGCCCCTGAGTTCAATCCCCGGTACCACAAAAAAAAAAAAAAAAAAAAAAAAAAATACCATGGCTTTCTGATAAGCCAGTTTGGGTCCCTCAGTGGTCCCTATCAAAAGAAAAATTGCAAGTGGCCCATCAATTAATTAAAGAACAATTAGAAGCAGGACACATAGAGCCTTCCACCTCTCCCTGGAATTCTCCCATATTTGTAATTAAGAAAAAATATGGAAAATGGAGACTATTACAAGACCTTAGAGAAATTAACAAAACAATGCAAATTATGGGCCCTACCCAACATGGACTTCCTAATCCTGTAGCTATTCCAAATAACTATTATCTTATAACTCTTGATATAAAGGACTGTTTCTTTTGCATTCCCCCACATCCTCTGGATGCCCCCAGGATTGCTTTTTCAATTCCTTCTATCAATAATAATGGCCCTGATAAAAGATATCAATGGAAAGTATTGCCACAGGGAATGGCAAATAGCCCTACAATATGCCAACTATACAGACAGAGCTATCCAGCCCATTAAAAACAAATATCAAAACCTTATGTGTCTACGCTACATGGATGATGTTTTGATAGCTCATCCTAATCAAGAAATCTTATTTACTATATTTAGTGAGATAACAGAAAATTTAAAAAAATACGGATTATATATAGCAGAAGAAAAAGTTAAAAGCAGATCACCTATACTATATTTAGGCTTTAAAATCATGGATACCTTTGTTAAACCCCAAAAAATTCTAATAAGTAAAGAACATTTGACCACCCTCAATGATTTCCAAAAACTACTGGGAGACATTAATTTGCTTCCCCCTACACTAAGCCTCACTACTGGACAATTAAAACCTTTATTTGATATCCTTGGTGGGAACCCTGATCCATCTTCACTGCGAACATTAACTCCTGATGCTAGGAAAGCTTTAAAAACTAGTAGAACAGGCCATTGAAAGATCCCATTGTGATAGATTTGATTTTGCTCAACCACTAATATTGATTATTATTCCTTCACAATATACACCTACAGGAGTATTTTGGCAACAGGGACCTATATTATGGATACATTTGCCTGTCTCTCCTAAAAGTACAATTGAGTCTTATACCTCCATGGTGGCTAAACTTATTCTTCAAGGGCTTAAGACTTCTACTAAAATATTTGGAATTCATCTGGCTATTATTATTACTCTCTATTCATCATCACATGTTGAATATTTATGCTTCAATGATAATGATTGGGCTATAGCTAGATGCTCTACTTCTGCAAATTTTGATAATCATCTTCCTAAGTCTCCTATACTATCCTTTTGTATCAATCATCCTATCATATTTCCACAGGTAATAAAAAATCAACCTATTCCTAAAGCATTTAATGTATTTACAGATGAATCCTCTAACGGTACTGCTTCAGTAGTCACTCAAGATGAAAATATGATTCATATCACTAATCAAAAATCAGCTCAATTAGTGGAACTCAAAGCTATAATAATAGCTCTGGAAAATTTTAAAGAACAGCCTATGAATATTTTTTCAGACAGCCACTATATTGTACATGCTGTCCCTAAACTGGAGCTAGCAGGTCCAATAGCACCACATACTCCAGCTTTTAAATTGTTTTCTCCAATCCAAAATCTCCTATGGCAACGAAAAGAACCTTTATTTATAGGTCACATAAGAGCTCACACTAATATGCCTGGTCCTCTCCATGAAGGTAATCAAAAAGCCGATGCCCTCACTAAAACAATATTTATATTTACTACAGTACAACAAGCTACTTTATTTCATTCCCAGTTCCACGTCAATAGCACTACCTTAAGACAAAAATTTAAAATCACAAAAGAACACGCTTGTAGAATTCTAAAAGAATGTCCATCTTGTGTAACACATTTGCCCAATCCACATTATGGGGTTAACCCACGAGGTTTGATGCCCAATCATTTGTGGCAGATGGATGTCACTCATGAGTCAAGTTTTGGAAAATTACAATTTATTCATGTCACCATAGATACATGCTCGGGCATAATTTTTGCTTCCTTACATTCCGGAGAAAAAGTTAAAGATGTTACATCTCATTGTCTGCAAGCTTTTGCTGCATTGGGCATCCCCAAAATGCTTAAAACAGATAATGGCCCTGTATATACATCCACATCCTTCAAACAGTTTTGTACAAAATTCAAAATAATCCACAAAACAGGTATCGTTTATAATCCTCAGGGACAAGGAATAATTGAAAGAGCAAATCGGACACTTAAAAATATGTTATTAAAGCAAAAAGATGGAAACTGGAAAAATCCTAAGGACAGATTGGCAGTTGCCCTGTTTACCCTAAATTTCTTAACTCTAGATTCTAATGGATATTCGGCTGGAGATAGACACTGGCACCCACACCAACAACATAAACCTTTGGTTTATTGGAAGGATGTTCTTTCAGGTACACAAAAGGGTCCAGACCTAGTATTAATTTGGAGGAGAGGATCTGTTTGTGTTTTTCCAAAGCACGAATCCTCTCCAATACGGATACCATCTAGATTAATAGAGCAGGTACAAAGTCAAAAGGATCAAGATGAAGTTATTGAGGAGTCAAGATTGAATAAACAAGTACAAAATCAAGAGGACCAAAATGAAGGTATGGAGTGATTCCTTTAAAAGAGTCCTCCAATAAATTCACAACTTAAGTTTCATTCTTCCCGGCCGGGACAAGAAGATCTCTCTTTAGTGTATACACAATTGTATTTTTTTTTTCTTTATATGTCTTTATATCTGTACGTTTGTCTAAATTTCATGTTAATGTGATGTCACAAATATATGTTTTTATGTGCATCTGTCCAGCGTGATGTCACAAATATCAAATCGCTTATTAAAAATATATATATATAAATAGATAGATTTAAAAATTATATATATATACACACATATATATATATATATATATATATATATATATAATAGATAGATAGGTAGATAGATAGACATGGATCCAAATAACATTTAAGTTTAGAATATTCAAATTAGATAATCAATTTAAAAGTGATAATCAATTTTGATTTATAGTTGTCTCCGGGACTTCTCTTCAGCTGTGAATATAACTAATGCTGTATAACCTGATATTTTGGTGTTTTGACATAGGATTGTTTATTTGTTATTAACTTCATTTGTTTAATAGCTGATTAATTTGAATTATTTCAACAGGTATAGGATTGCTGTATATACAGAGACTCGAGGATTCCAGCTAATAAATTATTTTTCCAAAGTGCCTTTAGTTTTTCTTTAATCTATCTTTAATGCAATAATACCCTCAGTTTTTCTTTGATTTATTCTGAATATATGTGTGAGCAGAGATCAACTTTAATTTTCTACTCTAATAATTCTATTTTTGAGTCCGACAACTCACCACCTTATCTCAGTGCTGGAATAGCACTGCCTTTCCCTTAATAATGGATGCTTGAGTTTTTAGGTAGTGGGCCCTGAAGATTTGCCGGTGGCATTGTCTAGACATAAAAAAGACGGCTGCTGCTACAACTGCAGGGACCATGGTCGCTGCAAGCATGCCTGCCGCTCAGGCATCAAACAACCTCACCAGCAGTGTGGCCTCTGCTCTGCATGCATGGGGCCTCCTGGATCAATGTGTTATAACTTATGGACATTTTGATTTTCCATTATTTTGGGACATTACGGGACAATACCTTGCAGGTATTTGTTTAGAGAACTCAGTGCATTACTTGATGGAACTTAGGGCAGCTGATTTGTTTAAAGAACTTGATACGCTATGGAAACTTGGCTTGTCAGCAGAAGGCTTGCCACCTAAAAGCCGCAGCATCTCCTCAAAATTGGACGGCTGTTAGTCAACACACAGTTGATCCTGAAGGGCTCGATTGGATGGCTGGTTAGCCTATGACGGGTAAGATCCCCAGAGGGGGACAACCTAAGACATGGCACAGTCACACGGGACAGTCTAATGTGGCCGACATATCAACCTAAGACAGGAGTCAAGGGCACAGCCTTGATTATCCCATGACCGGTAAGAATGTTGGTTGCACATGGACGTCCTAGAACATCCCCTCTTTTAAAACAAAAGGGGGGAAATGAAGGAGCCCTAATCAAGGAGATAGCTAAGATTGCGGTTAGCTGAGAGCCATAAAAGATGTTTAAGTTTCACCTGATATTCATACATTATTCAAAGAATCTTTGTATGCCTGTGAACACTGTGTGATGCACCTGTAAGCTTGAGCTGTAAGCACTTGTCCTTGTTAAAGCTAAATGTATATAATCGGGTTAGGCTGGTTAGAGGGTGTGGGAAGAAGAAGAAGGTGGTGGTTGGAGTTAGAGTGGTTGGAGTTGGAGAGGTTACTGGAGCCAGAGAGAGAAGAAGAATAAAAGACCTTTTTTTCATTTTCATCCTGCCTCCGAATTTTCTCCCGCGGCGTCGTAGCCGCAAGCAACAGCATCAGGCAGCTACAGGGAGAAAATAATGTTCAGAATCTGTCCCCACCATATATTTTTATTTTTTGGCACTGGAAATTGAACCCAGGGATGCTTAACTCCTGAACTACATCCCAGCCCTTCTTAATTTTTCATTTAGAGACAGGGTCTTGCTAAATTGTTTAGAGCTTTGCTAAGATTGCTGATGCTGGCTTTGAACTTATAATCCTTCTGCATCAGTCTTCCCTCCGTGCATTCTTTTTTTAAATAAGTCTTTTTTTAACCTTTTTTTTTTTTTTTTATTTTTATGTGGTGCTGAAGATGGAACCCAGTGCCTCACATGTGCTAGGCAAGTGCTCTACCACTGAGCTACAACACCAGTCCCCCTCAATACATTCTGAAAAGGAAATAATATTTATTGAAAGACTGATATATGTTCAGAACTTTGCTAGGCAATTAACATGTATATATTTATTGGTATGTGTGCCCAAATAAGACAAGATGGGATTAGGAAAGGAGTGTCATTCTAGGGAGAGCAAATGGCAAGTTCATAGACAAAGCCTGAATGAGATTGACTTTTCAAATAAAGATGAGTGATTCAGGGGAGGGGTGATGGAGCTGTTACTATTCTCTTTTCTTACCATTTCCCTAAGTTCTTCATTCCCTTTCAGGAACATACATTACCACTCAGTCCTGTATTGCTTCCTTCCCTCTGGTTTATATTCATAGCAATGTTATGGGAAAATGCCTCTTTACTATGATAGAGAATGTACTTTATAACCATCATCTGTAATCCCACTACTATTCTCACATAACATGAGATCTTTCCTGGTCCCTGATAATCAAAATCTTTTCTAAATGAGTCCCAAATCTGCCTTTGTTTCCCCTCTGAACTACTTTCTTCATAAAAAAAGAAAATCTTATCTTGGTGGCTCCCTGATCTAAGTATAAACACATAAACTCTCTAGTAAATGTAAGCTTTCTGAGGGAAAAACTTTTAATTGTTCTATTCATAATGCCACTTTTAGACATGTCAGGGGAGAAGAGGTATCTCTAGAGAAGGGTCAGAATGAAGTAAGAAAGAAGGAATAAGAAAAAGGTAAAAAGGAGATGCAAAAGAAGGACAAGGCAATCAGACTTTAATTAAGAAGTTTCTCATAATATTCCAGGCCTTTCACTCCCTAAGCCTTTCTCTCCCAGGCCAGTTACTCATAGATTCCTAAGAAATCTGTAAATTGACCTATGCACTGTTATTTAACAATCCAATAAATAGATTAAGCAAACAGAGATGTGACATCTTGGTGAATCTACCTACTGATCAGATAATGATGTCCTCATCAGCCTGAGGATCCCGAGACTGACCAGACCACCAGAAACCATCTTAATATCATTCCTACATACCTTCCCATACCCATCCCTCACCAAGTTTCATTTAAAAGGAGAGCCAAGAACCCCCAAAGCATGTCACTCTTTCGAGATTGTCTGCATTCTCCCTTGAATGTCTATCCACTTTCCTGAATAAACCATTATCTATGCCTTTGGTCCATGCTGAAATTCTTTTCCATCATGTATGCTGAGTTGAGTTCTCCTTCTCTCCAGGAACTTCTCATATCCTTCTTCAGAGACACCTCTTCTTCTCTGATGCAAGGAGTTCCTGGAAAGAAAAGGGAACTCTACTTAGGACCAGGGGATTCTTGGCATATGTGACAGAAAAGAATTTCAGCACATGCCAGGTAAAGGGATAGACAGATGTTTATTTAGGAAAATAGATACAAATTCAAGGGAGAATGGGGGCAATCTTTAGAGAGACACCTTTGGAGTAAAGCAAGGAATATACACAAAAGGGAAAATGTAGATTATCTGAAGACTGAGAAATATATTTAGGGGTCGGGGGAGGGTCCTGGCTCTTCTTTTAAAAGAAATTTGTTGAGGGGTGGGTATTGGAAATTATATAGAAATAATATCAGTCCAGTGATGTCAAGATGGTTTCTGGTGGTCAGGTTGGTGTCAGGATCCTCAGGTGGGTGAGGTCTTCATTATCTAATTAGTAGATAGTGCTAAAAAGTTCTTTAAGTTATAGGTTTACCAAAACATCATATCTCTGTTTGCTTAATGTATTATTGGAGGATTACTTAACAGTGTACAGTTAGGTTTACTGATTTCCTAAGAATTTGTAAGTGACAGGTCTATGAAAGAGACTGTCGTGGGACATCATAGACTCAGAAAAATATGTGGAAACTCAAATTAAAATTATATTTTGTTGTCTTTCCTTTATGTCTCCTTTCTATTTATTTTTATATGTTCTACCTCAAACACACACACACACACACACACACACACACACACACACACACACACACACAATCCTTTTCTTTTGTGTAATCTAGTTCCTAAAATCAACTCTACCTTCTGTATTTGCTACTGGTGATTAAACTCAGGTGTACTTCACTGCTGAGCCACATCCCAAGTCATTTCGTTCTTTTTTTTTTTTTTTTTTTTTTTTGGTACCGGGGATTGACCTCAGGGGCACTAGACCACTGGGCCACATCCCCAGCCCTTTTTTGTATTTTATTAGAGACAGGGTCTCACTGAGTTGCTAAGTGCCTCGCCATTGCTGAGGTTGGCTTTGAACTCGCGATCCTCCTGCCTCAGCCTCCCAAAGTGCTGGGATTACAGGCGTGCGCCACTGCGCCCGGCTATTTTTTTTTTTTAATTGAGAAAGTGTCTCACTAAATTGCTGAGGGCCTCATAAGTTACTGAGGCTGGCCTTCAACTTGTGATCCTCCTGCCTTAGCCTCCCAAATTGTTGGAATTACAGGTATGTGCCACTGTGCCTGGCTGTATAGATCCTTATACATACCCTTTTCACTACTTTCTTCATACACTCTAAGGTAGCAAGTAATAGAACATAAAAGACAAGTGAGTGATTTTGCATTGCATAAGTCTGAAAAAAACATAGTCTTTCACATGTAACTTTCAGCTGATGTCTAATCAGCCTGTTTTGTACATTAGGCCTGTTTTGAATATTGTATTATGTAACAGACAATACTAGTGTTCACATAGATTTTTGGTTCTTTGTTATTTTCAAACATATTTTCTCTAAAATTTAGGTATACATATGTGATTCATTTTGGCCAATGAATTGTCACTGGAAGTGCTACTTTTCATAAAAGGCTGTACAAGTCTGGGCATTATCCTCTAGGCTATTCCTTCCTAGATCTCAGAAACCATGGAAATATGTGTTCATAAGATGTCACAGGATATAAGCATTCTGGCATAACATGTCACTATAGGGAACACAACTTCCCTACAGATTCACCTGGAACACATTAATGAAGGAAGAATATACTTTTCCTGTATTAAGCTACAGGAAGTCTCAAATTTACTCTTTTCTCTCTGAAGCACCTATAATTTTAGTCCATGAAATAAACTGACCATAGTCTGATAACAGGAAAATCACACAAAATGTATAGGAATATTAGACTGGAAGATCCACAAGGTAGCTGACCCTTATATAGAGCTTAAAGGAAGTGGGCTTGGGCTTCTGGGGTGAAGAGAGATGGTCCATTCTCTGGAGGGCTGCTGGGAAGATGTGCCCAGCAAGCAAAGCTTGCCTTGTTATACAGATGAAGCCTCCAAGGTAATCCACCTGTGCTAATCTCTGGTTGAGCCAGGTGTCAGTCTCCAATCTCTTCTTCCTGTGGAAAAATCCCTCCTAAGCAGAAAGAAGGGGATGGCAGGTAGAAAAAGTCTCTTTGTTTATTTTACTAATGTAGATGTAGTTTTTTTTTTTTTTTTTTCAAAAGGACAGCTTTTCAAAGTCATTTCCTTGTCTACAAAGGTCTGCAATTTCTCTGGATAAACAACTTGAAATATGCCAAAGAAACATATTTAGGGTGGGATATTTTCCTCTCCCACAAACCTGATAAAATATTGGTGATGTTACTTCATCATGACACAGCTTATCTTGATTGATAGAGAAACTGGAAAAAACAGAATTGGCATGTTGCAAAAAACAATTCTATCTGCAGAAGCTGACAACATTGTGATCTAGTATACTGTCTTTGGGAATGTAAATTAGTACAACCATTACGGAAAACACTATGGAGGGGGGTTTAAATAATTAAAAATACATCTACCATATGATCCAGCAATTCCACTGCTGGGTATATATTGAAATGAAATCAGTATGTCAAAGAGACATCTGTACTTCCATGGTCATTGCATCATTACTTACAATAGCTAAGATATGGAAATGACCTAACTGTCCACCAACAGATTAATGGATAAAGAAAATATGGTATACACAAGCCTTAAAAAAAAGGAAATTCTATCACTTGCAACAAGATGGATGAACCCAGAGGACATTATGTTAAGTGAAATAAGCCAGGCACAGAAAGACAAGCACTGAATGATCTCATGCAGATATAGAAACTGAAAACATTGATCTCATAGAAGAAGGGGGTGGAATACTGGTTACCAGAGACTGGAGGGACAAGGTTGTTTGGTATAAAAAAAAAGATACAAAATTTCATTTAGAAAGGAGAAATAAGTTCAAAAGATTTATTGTACAGCATGGTGACTATACTTAATAACAATGTATGGCATAACTGAAAATCGCTAATAGGAGATTTTAAGTGCTCTCATCTCCCACACACACACACACACACACACACACACACACAAAATATAAGTATTTGAGTGGATAAAAATGTTAGTTTGATTTAGCCATGCACAATGCAAGGAGATTTCAAAACATCATGTTGACCACCATAGGTGTATACAAGTTCCTTATGCAATTTAATCCCTAGCACTGTAAATAAATAAATTAATAAAATATAATAATAATAAACAATCTATCTAATCATGCAGAAAACCAGAAGTACCTCTTGTCACCTCTCTATCCTTACCTTACACAGTCCGTAATTAAGCCTCATCTATTGTGTACTCCATAAATAATTATCAAATCCAGGCACTTTTCCCAACTACCAGGGCCACCCCTAATTTGGGCAACTATTATCTTTCACGTGAGGAATTTTCATAGCTTTCTTAAAATCCTATAGATGTTCATTCGTGTCTCCTCATCCACTTTCCTTATTGAATGCAGAATGATCTTTTCTAAAAATAAATGTGATTATGTCACCTTCCTTTATCTAATCAAAACCTATTCATCCTTCATATTTCAATTCACATGTCACTTTTTTTAGGTGTGAGGGTTATGGGGGGTTGAACTCAGGGGCCACTGAACCACATACCCAGTCCTATTTTTTGTATTTTTATTTAGAGACAGGGTCTCACTGAATTGCTTAATGCCTTGCTTTTTGCTGAGGCTGGCTTTGAACTTGAGATCCTCCTGTCTCAGCCTCCTAAGCCACTGGGATTACAGGTGTTCTCCACCACGCCCAGCCACATGTCACTTTTTTAAGGAAAAAAAAAAAAAGATTGTGATCTAGCTTATAGGAAAAGAAACATTTTCCCCCTGTGCTTCTGGGGATTAAACTCAGGACCTTGTGTCAGGTGGGCAAGTGCTATACCACTGAGCCACATCCCCAGCCTGGAAAAGAATTCTTATTCTGTAATAAAAGGCAAGGCAAATCATGTACTAATTTACTTGTACCCTCTAGGGAAGGATGCAGGAAAATTGAAGGTATTACAAGAAGAATTTGAGCACAGCAAAATCTGCCCAATTTGTAAACAGATCTGAAAATAATTGGAAGGTTTAGAAATTCAGACCTGGTGAATTGATAAAGAAAATGTGGTATACATGTGGTACACTTACACAATGGTTTGTTTGTTTGTTTGCTTTTTGGTACAAGGAATTGAACTCAATAGTGCTTAACCACTGAGCCACATCCCCAGCCCTTGTTTTACATTTTATTTAGAGACAGGGTCTTGTGAGTTACTTAGGGCTTCACTAAATTGCTGAGGCTGGCTTTGAACTCATAATCCTCCTGCCTCATGCTCCTGAGCTGCTGGGATTATAGGCATGTGCCCCCATGCCTGGCCAAAATGGAGTTTTATTCAGCCATAAAGAACAAAATTTGGACTGGGGTTGTGGCTCAATGGTAGAACACTTGTGTAGCATGTGTGAGGCACTGGGTTCAATCCCTAGCACCACATAAAAAATGAACAAATAAAGTAAAGATATCGTGTCCATCTACAACAACAAAAAATTTAAAAAAAGAACAAAATCCTGTCATTTGCCAAAAAAGTGGAGAGGATGGAAAGCTTTGGCTGCTTGCCACACCCTGTCCTAGGCTAAGCAGGGGGCGTGGCTGTGATGTCCTGAGAACCCAAACAGCCCTGCTGTTCACTGATTGGCTACTGTCCATTATAAAACGCTGTCCACCTTTTCAATAAAGGAGTTCTGGCCCTGACCACTGACAGGGCTCCCTGGTATATTCCTGGGTCTTCTGAAGGCGGGGTAGGGAATATCAGTGGCCTGTACTCTTCCAATCTAGCCTCATCATTGAGGTAGGCCCCTCTGGCCTCTTTTGCTGGACAAAAGAGGTCCGTCCGGGGTGCGAGGGGCTAAAGACTTCAACCCTTATAATATCGCAACAAAGCTGGAGAGCATTATGTTAAGCAAAGTGAGCCAGATTCAGAAAGAGAAGTATGGTATGTTTTCTTTTCTGTGTGGAAGCTAGTTGGGGGGAAAATGTCACCATAAATATAGACGGTAGACCAATGGGGTAGAAGAAGGCAAGCAGGGGGATGGATAAGGGGAGGGATTGGGGAGTGAAACTGATCAAATTGTTATACGTGTGTACCAATATATCACAATGAAATATACCATTCTGTATTATTAATGCACACCAATTAAAAAACAAAACAAAACAAAAATTCAGATCTGGGGCTGGGAGTATAGTTCAGTGGGAGAGCAATTGACTAGCATGCACAAGGCCTTGGCTTCATTCCCTAGCACTAGGAAGGGAGGGAAAGGGAAAGGAAGGGACTTGAATTCAGATCCTTTTGGCAATTAAAAAATAAGATGACTACTTCCAAACTTAAAATTCTTCAACTTAGTAAAAGATAATAGTGAGAAATATTTTTAAAAATAACCATTCCAAAGAGATGCTTTCTTCCAATTAAATTTCTTCAAGGCAAATCAATTATGGGTATGAGTACCCAGTAACTCTTTTTGTATGAAATGACTCAGAGTAAAAACCTAAGGACATGCTTTAAAGCCTTAGGCTCAAGTTTCCAAACTTTAGATCAAGACTGAGGATTAAGGTGAAAGAAAATGAAGAACTGTATCAGTTCTGCAAATAACTTTTTGAAAAATCACTGTGACTTCTTGGAACACAGAGTTCAATGCAGTCAAATGATTGAGGAGCTATTATGCTTTTAACAGATTAGTACTACCATGAAAACCATAGTTATAGACTAAAACTATAAACACTTAACACAAAGCAATTCTTGTACTTCTTTCTCTTTGAGTAAGAAATTTTCTATGGGCTGAAAACCCTAGACCCTGAGTTAGGCATATTTTTCCAATGCCCATTTACTTGGAATCAAACATGATGAGGGAAAAGAAACCATCCTAGATAGCAGAGCCAAGACAGTTGGCTCTGAGGGGACTCTTTCCAGCTTTAAATCATCATCTAAGTCAAAGATTATCCATCTCCAAGGAATGATAACCCAGTAGGTTTTCAGCGACTGTTTTTGTCTCCCTTTCTTCCCCTTTTGTAATGGAAATATTAATTATGATTATCCCATCAGGGTATGTTGACTTTCTGAAGAACAGAAAATTCATCTTTTTAATTGTGGGAAATATCCTGGGCTTTCATGTAGGCAATAGCTCAGAGATCCTAGGCTTTCAGATCAATTCCCTGGAAGTATGCTCCTTTCTGTTTGTTTTCCTCAGGGAGAGAGGGAGTCTATTTGCTTGCAAGAAGGATAATGAGTCAAATATTTGTGGAACCAGAAAGGTGAACTGTGGTTGTCACTTATGCTGCTTGACAAATACATAAGTTCTCTTTTTTCTTTGGGGCATATATGAACTTCAAACAAGATTGTTAGGTAGCAGGTGGACATGAGCAGTGGGAACATGGAGTATAAAGGGTTAATTGTATAGACTGAGTATACATGCTAAATGTGCTAGCTCTCAGCATGTCTTTCTTTAAAGCTCATACAGAGCCATTCTGACCTAGTTGTGTTTTAAAAAAAAACACACACAGTATATTGCAACTCTTGATTAATGAGCTTGTTATTTCCAGGGTTGCCCTTCCCTCTCAGGGTTGAGGGATGCATGTCCCAAAACTCCCCTACTGATTAAAAACAAACAAATGAACAAAGGTTGTTTTTTTTTAATCCCAAAACCAAACCAAACAAACAAAGAAACACACACACACACACACACACACACACACACACAAGAAAATAGTACCCTGATTTGGGCTAGACCCTGATAAAGAGGGTCTTTGTGACCTTTACACAAATCAAAATGACCATGAGTTTGCTTTAGGTAGAAACATGTGTAGTAGGGACTTAAACATCTGATACAATCCTACTGTTAATCAAAAGTTATGATGTAGCACTTGGGTGGAATTTTCTAGAAACCTCCCCTCCTACTCCAATAAAACTTAGCTCACAAAGTGAGTTGTTGCTCTCCTCTTTGAGAGGACCCACTCTGTCCCTTGAGAGTGCTTCCACTCATGCTTCTTTCCCTTCTAATAAACTTTACTGTACTTTTACTAAGTCTTCTGTCTTGCTTGAAACAATCTTTAAGAAGATACAAGAGCAGAGAACACAAGGCAATCTCCAGAAAGACTGTATCTCATGTATCTTATCTCCAATATCATGATGAATCATTGCTTTGGATAATTCAGGCCTGTTTTGACTAAAACATATCTCCAGTGCATAGTACTGTACTGTGCCCAATACACACACACACACACACACACACACACATTTCATGTATAGATGATATATGTATGCATACAAACATAAATATATATACATATATTTGTATGTGTGTATGTGATATTTGCTGACCGAATGAGTAAAATAATGAATTTCATACTTTACCCTCATCAAACTATTCCTGCATAGAACACACAGAATAATATTTACCCTGTGTCTCCATCTCACAACAAAATTTGAATCCCTTCTATCCCAATCCATCTTTAGGTTATGATTTGATCCTTGGAAGACTCCAGTCTAATTGTATTAGTTGCCAACTATGGTGCTTTGAAATAGTTGTGGATTTTTTTCCTTTTTAAAAATTAATTCAATTCTGTGAATGAAAATTATTTGTGAAACTATCACTCATTCATTTAAAAACACACTTATAAGGAGCCAATCATGTGTCAGATAGGCATTATTCAAGGTACTGATATGCATAGCAGTGAACAAGAGAAAACCCTGGGTTCAGCAAGTTCACATTCTACAGGTAAGGGAAATAATAACAAAAAATGGAAATATATACGATTATAAATTGTACTGATTCTTGTGAAGGAGAGGTACGTGGTGCTATGAGAAAGACTAATAGAAAGGACCTAATTTAAATTGAATGTCGATAGGGTATATTAAGATAGGCCTCTTGGGGGAAGTGACTCTTTGCGAAGATCTTAAGAATAACTATAACTAAGCAAGAATGTTGGGAAAAGTTGTTCAGTTTTTCCAGGCAGGAAAAAAAAAACATAAATTTTTTACTAGTAAAAATTAAAATGCCAAGGATTTATTTATTTAGTTTTTGTTCCTATGGACTGTCTAAGTTGCTTAGGGCCTAGCTAAATTGCTGAGGCTGGTTTTGAACTTGCAATCCTCCTGCCTTAGGCTCCTGAGTCACTGGGATTATAGGTGTGAACCACCATGCCTGGTAAAACCAATTTTTTTTGTCTATTTCCTATTTGTTTCTTTTTAGTAGGGAGGGATTAGGTTATTTCTATAACATTGACTTTCATTCTAATAGATCTTCATTCAACAAGAAAGAAATAGATGATATTATATTCAAGGAACTACAAAGTGTGCCTAAATAATTCTGGGTATTCTGCAGTGGTCTTAAGTGTAAATGACATGATTGGTAACCATTGGTATAGAGAGTGATTTTTGAGCTTTACAATTTTGTCCATATCTGTTTTGTTGTGTTGTAGTGCTACATTATGTTTTTCAAATATTTAGAGGATTCTTTGTGTTGGGCTTCCAATTTTGCTCCTTATTTCTTAGTAATTTAGATTTAATTTTGTTTTGATATTTTTACTTTTGTGTTTTGAAATCACCATAGTTTAAAAAGTACTTGCAGTTTCTTTAAATTATTCATGCTTTAGTACTTCAATTTTATATAAGAGAAATAAAACAAAATGCTGTGCTTTTCTTGTACTCTCAGTCACAATACTTAACTTTCGACACTAGTTGTGTGGGTTTTTTCGTACAGATCAATTCTCTGGTGGACAGCAACGAGGAGTCCTATAATGCAATTCAATTCCGATAGTATCTACCTGGACTTATAGTCAAATCTCACCAGTTAGGGGATCAGTCCAACAAGATTGCTTCTTATTTCAATGCCAATCACAAGTCTAGGCCTCTGTGATTTCTGACTATCAATTGGGGTTTTCCATGATCCCCTCCTCAGGTTTATCATCTGCTAAACTGACCCACAGAATTCAAGAAAGCATTTTATTTACTATTGACTATTGTTATTATGGGATACAACAATATCCAGATGGATGTGTTACATAGTACTGGGCAAGAAACTCAAAGCTTTGATGGCCTTTTTGAATTTTTATGTAGGCTTCATTACATACTCATAACTGATAAATCATTGACCATTGGTAATTGATTCAACCTTTAGATCTCTCCTCTTATGAGGATGGGGGCGAGTAGGGCTGAAAGTTCCAGTACTGTAATCATAAAGTTGATTCCCTTGGCAATTAGCCCCCATTCTTAGGCTATTTAGGAGCTGCCAACCAATAATTATTCATTAGCATACAAAAGGATGCTTATCATTTTAGAGACTCCAGTGGTTTCAGGAGCTATGGCCAGGAAATGAGAAGATTAAATTTTTTGTTATAAATCACAATATCATACGAATTTTTAGATATTTTTGAGTTTTTAAATAGTTTCTATGTTCTAGATCCTGGAATGTTTTCAAGTTGATCTTATTGTGTAAACTGATATTTTTTTCCTGATTAAGCTTCTGATTTGTGTGTGTGTGTGTGTGTGTGGTGGTGGGGTACTGGGAATTAAGCCCAGGGCACTCTACCACTGAACCACAGGCCTAGTCTCTTCCTCCTTTTTTGGGGTAGTGGGAATTGAATCTAGGAGTGCTTAACCCCTGAGCAACATCCTTAGCCCTTTTTATTATTTTTATTTTGAAACAGGGTTTTTCTTTCTTTTATTGTTTACACTATTATTTTTTCTTTTATTCTATTCTAAGTTGTTATATATGACAGCAGAATGCATTACAATTCATATTACACTTATAGAGCACATTTTTACATATCTCTGGTTGTATACAAAGTATATTCACCCCATTGGTGTCTTCATACATGCACCTGGGGCAATGATATCTATCCCATTGATTGATTCTTGATATTAATTCTTGTGCTATAGGAGTCTTATTAAGGAACTTGGGGCCTAATCCCACATGATGGAGATCAGGGCCTATTTTTTCTTCTAATAGGCACAGTGTCTCTGGTCTAATTCCAAGGTCCTTGATCCACTTTGAGTTGAGTTTTGTGCATGGTGAGAGATAGGGGTTTAATTTCATTTTGTTGCTTATGAATTTCCAGTTTTCCCAGCACCATTTGTTGAAGAGGCTATCTTTTCTCCAATGTACATTTTTGGCACTTTTGTCTAATATAAGATAGCTGAAATTATGTGGGTTAGTTTCTGTGTCCTCTATTCTGTACCATTGGTCTACAAGTCTGTTTTGGTGCCAATACCATGCTGCTTTTGTTACTATTGCTCTGTAATATGTAATTTAAGGTCTGGTATAGTGATGCTACATGCTTCACTCTACTTGCTAAGGAATGCTTTAGCTATTCTGGGTCACTTATTTTTTTTTGGATGAATTTCATGACTGCTTTTTCTATTTCTATGAGGAATGTCATTGGGATTTTGATTGGAATAAGTTGCTTAGGGCCCAAGTTACTGTGCTGGTTTCAAACTTGCAATCTTCCTGCCTCAGCCTCTGGAGTTGCTGGGATTACAGGCATGTACCACCAAGCTCAGTGATTATGTATATTGAATCATTTAATAACAATTTAAAACCATAGCTATTTTGAAACAACAGGATTAGAACT
Organism: Tamias sibiricus; assembly: GCA_025594165.1. Lineage (NCBI taxonomy): Eukaryota > Metazoa > Chordata > Mammalia > Rodentia > Sciuridae > Tamias > Tamias sibiricus. The sequence continues at coordinate 104,834,208 of CM046667.1, read as the reverse complement.
TTTTCAACTAAGTGTTACCATTGACTTCCATTGAGTATGAATACAATTGAGTTAGGAAAAAATAAGCCAAATATGAATCAGAATAATCATTATCAACTAACCAAAACATAAACCCAATTATAACAGATGTATTAGCTCTAACATTCTTGAAATTTATGGCATAGTTTTCAAATATATTAATGCCTTAAGTGTGCAAAATTGAATTCCCAGAACATGAGAGAGAAAAAAAAAAACTTGCAATGACCCCATTTCAACTAGCAAGCCTTATTCAGCTTGCTTATGTATTTAGTTCTAATTATTGAGGGAGTTTTCACTAAACTCTTTTACTTGTTAGCTAATAAGCTCCCAACAAAATGAAATGCTAAATTAAATTAACAATAGATTATTTCCTCTCAATTAGCAGTGCAAATAGAATATGCTTTCTTCTGACTAAAATTGATAAAGACAAGATGACTCATATTAAAGGGAACAATGTTACTAAATGTTCAGACATTTATTTCTATTAACATTTAATCACAAGGCCACAGTAAAATATTCTAAGAGGATTTTTGTTGTTGTTGCTTTTTAATTTTAATTTTTGGCACTGGGAATTAAACCCAGTGGGGACTTTATCAAAAAGCTATATCCCTAGTTCTTTTTCTTTTTGATTTTTTTAATTTTGAACAGGGTCTTGGTAAGTTGCTGAGGGTTTTGCTAAATTAATGAGTCTGGTCTTCAACTTGTGATCCTCCTGCCTCAGTCTCCCAAGTTGCTGGGTTTGTAAGCATGTGTCACAGAGCCCAGCTTTCTAAGGGGTTTGCCTAAACCTCTTATTCCAGTTTATAAAGCAGTAGTTTGCCATAAGGTGCTCCATTTTGAGTTTAACTGCTGAGATGGAATGTCTCCATACCTTGTTTGTACAAGTAAACAAACACCATCTGCCTAGCACAACCATAAGGACTAAAAATGATAAATAAATTAATTATGCTAATAAAAATGACCACCTGTGAACTTGTTGAATTAACCAGAAGCATATGGATGCATGGGTGTATCAAACTCATATTGGAAAAACAAGGTTCTTGAGCTTATCAAACACACCAGAGGGCCGAATGAAGCAACTCTCTCACTCAGGCCCATAAAAGAAGAAGCACTCTGAGACTGGACACAGTGGCACCCTGACCCTGTTATCTAGTTACACATCATGAGCCTTGCCCAGAAAAATCACCACAGCAACAAATATCTGAATCCCTGTCCTTGGGCTTCAGCAGAATGCATTTAATCCTGTCCGTGATGATCACACATGTCCCACTCCAAACTGACATCTTGTACTGCCTCTCTGAAACTGCTTCTTCTGGACTATGGCCTAGAATAGGTTCCTATGGTTTGAAAGTTCTGTAGCCTGCAGAGGTTCTTAGAGTGCATTTCCAATCTGGCTCTTATGAACCAGATTCCTGATTCACAATCTTATCTGACCACATACAGTGACTCTTTGCATTCCTGTCTGCTCTTTGCCTTTGCTCTAAGTTCAGCCTCCTGAATCTCTGTGGCTGCTTTAAACCTATATGGTGTTTGTGATGTGTGATATGAGTGTTATATATTATAAATTAAGATAGAAATAATAGAACTTGTGTTTGCCCAGTTTGTCACTACCAGGTAACACACAAGTATTCAGTGAACTGCCACTGATGAACATGGTGTAACCTGTGAATTGTTTGTTATTTGATATATTCTGACATTGTGGAAAGACACAAATGTATTCTGTCTATGTTAATGGCATAGCTCCCTCACCACAGGTATAAAACTCCTTTCATCAGAGTGGACAATTAAAATGCATTTAGTGTCTTAGGCATCAAATGTTATGGTGAAATCTTGTTATAGTAATACGTCCAGGATAGAGTTGGAACTCAAGTGATAGGCTCAGAGGTTCAGAAAAATCCCCAAGCAGCTGGGTATGATGGCATATAACTCTAATCCCAGCTACTTGGGAGGCTGAGACAGGAGGATTCCAAGTTTGAGGCCAGCCTGGGCAACTTAGTGAGATTCTGTCTCAAAATAAAAAATAAAAAGTGTCTCAAAAATATATATATAAAGGGTTAGAAGGGCTAGAATATAAAGGGATAGAAGACAGCTCAGTGGGAGAACACTTGCCTAGCATGTTTAAGGCCCTGGGTTCAATCCCCAGCATTGCGAAGAAAAAATAATTCACAAGTAATTATTACTCCCTACTGTAGGAGTTTGAAAATAGCTGCCAAGTTAAGGGAGTGGGGAAGGGGAGAGGTTGGTCTTTGGGTACAACAGTATCATTTGATAGGAGGAATAAGTTCTGTTGTTCTTTGGCACAGCAGGATGACTATAATTAACAATAATGCATTGCATATCTCAAAATAGAAGAGAGGAATTTCAATGTATTCATCATAACGAAATGATAAAAGTTTAAGGTGATGGCTATGCTAATTACCCTCTGGAGCACTACTCAATGTATAGATGAATTAAATATTAGATGTGAATAAAAAATAAAAGTAGGGTAGGCATAAGGGCATGTTCTTTTATGTTTTAGCTACATGAGAAGTGGCAGGAACACTTGAATCCAAGAGTTTGAGACAGGCTAGGGCAACATAGCAAGATTTCCCCTGCCAGCTCCCCCCACCCCCTGAAAAGGAAAATTTTAAATTAGGAAAAGAAATAAATGCCAAGATTTTAACACATAATTCATTTTAATATATAGTCATATAATATGTAATTTTCCTTCCTTTGAATACTAACTGGCTTAATGAATAGAAGTTGGTAAATGTGAAATTTTAGGTTTTTCTTTCTTTCATTTTTTATTTTTTATTTTTGGTAACTGGGGATTGAACACAGTGATGCTTTCCACTTGTACCATCCCCCCAAGCCCTTTTTATTTTACATTATGAGACAGTATCTAGCTAAGTTACCTAGGGCCTCTCTTAAGTTGCTGAGGCAGATCTGTCCTCCTGGCTTAGCCTCCTGTGTCACTGGGGATTACAGGCATGCCCTACTGTGCCTGGCTTATCTTTAACTTTTTGAGGAAATTTTGTACTGCTTACTATAGTTGCTGCACCATTTTCTATTTCTAGCAATAGTGTACAGAATTTCAATTTCTCCACATCATTGCCAACACTTCTTGTCCTCTTTTCCCCAATAATGACCATTATTTTTTAATATATTGTTAATATATTTAGTTGTAGATGGACACAATGCCTTTATTTTATTTATTTATTTTTATGTGGTGCTGAGGATCGAACCCAGTGCCTCACATGTGCTAGGCAAGTGCTCTACCACTGAGCCACAACCTCAGCCCAATAGTAACTATTCTAAAAGATGTGAGGTGATACCTCAGTATGATTTTGATTTTCATTTTCTTAATTACTAGTGATATTGATCACTTTTTCCAATAAATGTTGTCCATTTCTATGTCATCTTTGGAGAAATGTCTAATCCCAACCCCATTTTTTTTCTTGTTTATGTTATTTTTCAATTGATTTGTAGGATTTCCTTACCTCTTTTGGAAATTAAACCTTATTAAAAGTTTATAAATATTTTCCCTAATTCATAGGTTACCTTTTTGTACTACTGATCATATGCTTAGCTTTTCAGAAGTCTTTGCTGTTCAGAAGTCTTTTAGCATTTATTTCTTTTCTAATTTTATTTCATTCCTTCTGCTAATTTTAGGCTTAGTTTATTCTTCTTTTTCTAGTTCCTTAAGTATAAAATTAAGTTATTTGAGTTTTTTTTTTTATTTTTTTTGTAGAGTTGCTATTCACTATGCGCTTCCATCTTAGTACTGCATTTGGAACATTCCACAAATTTCAGTAAATTGCATTTTTCTTTTCATTATTCTCAAGATATTTTCTAGTTGGGCATGTTGCTACATGCCTATAATTCCAGATTTGGGAGGCTGAAGCATGAGGATCACAAGTTCAAGTCTAGCCTCAGCAATTTAGTGAGGACTATATAAGCTAAGTGAGACCCTGTCTCCAAATAATAAATAAAAAGGGCTGGAAATGTATCTCAGTGGTCAAGTACCCCTGAGTTCCATCCCAGGTACATAAATAAATAAATACATTTTCTAATTAATTTTTTTATTTATCCTTTCAGGAGTGTTTTAAATTTTTGTCTACTTATGAGTTTTCCTTCTGCTATTGATCTCTAGTGTCATTTACTGTGGTTGGAAAAGATAATTGATATGATTTCAATCTTCTTAAATTTGTCAAGATTTGCTTTGTGAACTAACCTGACATTCTGGAAAATATCTTATGTGCACTTGAGAAGATACCTTCCAAGACCCCTGGTGGGTGTTTTAAACTGTGAATACTTCCAAACCCTGTGAATACTACATTTTCCCCTATATATACACACCTGTATATACATGATAAAATTTAATTTATAAATTAGGCAAAGTAAGAGATTAACAATAACTAAATAAGCTAAAACAATACAACAACATACTGTGATAAATTTACATGGATGTGGCCTCTTTCTTCCTTAAAATGTGGAATTTTCTATTTAATATTGTTGGAACATGATTGTGGGTAACTGAAACTACAGAAAGTGAGACTAGCGACAAAAGGACACCTCTGTAGTTCTTTTGTCTGTCTCTCCATCTCTTGCTGTCTTCCTTTGTGTTTTGCTGATTTCTTTTTCTTTTTCTGAATGAATATTCTTAGATTTCTTTCTTTTTCCTTTGGTGTAACTTAACTTATATAGGTATTTTCATTGTGTTTACCATGGGGTTTAAAAATATTTTTGTTTATAAGCCCATTTTAAGTTAATAACAGTTTACTTTCAATCACATATAATAGCCCCACATTTTCTTTCTCTCACCCACTTACTTTATGTTATTGGTGTCACAATTTGGAACTGTTTGTATTACATATACATTAACATGTTTTAGTTATATTTATTTTTAATATTTTTGTCCTTTATTTATTTTATTTTTTGCTACTAATGATTGAATCCAGAGCCTTGTGCATGCTAGGAAAGCCCCTTACCACTGACCTACATTCCCAGAACTTTTTATTTTGTTTTAGTACAGGGTCTGGTGAAGTTGCTGAGGCTGCCTCAAATTTGAAATCCTCTTACCTCATCTTCCTGAATCACTGGGATTGTAGGTATGAAGCACTACTCCTAGCTTTTAAACTTTTCTACTAGAATGAAAAGGTATTTACCCAATGCTGTTAAAGCAATACAACATTCTATTTTCATGTATATAGTTACTTTTACTAGCTAGTTTTGTATTTTCTCATAAAATTGTGTTATTATTTAGCATCTTTCACTTCAACTTGAACTTCTTTTAGCATTTCTTGTAAGGCAAGTCTGGTAAGAATAAAATTGTCCAGAAAAAATCTTTTTTGTTTGGTCATTTCTGAAGGAAATGTTTGCTGGGTATAGTATTCTTCAGTACTAACTAACCCAATCCTTCTGGTCTGAAAGTTTTCTGGTGAAAAGTCTGTTTATACTTTTATGAAAGTTGTCTTGTATGAAATGAGTCATATTTCTTTTGCTGCTTTCAAAATTCTCTTTGCCTTCTACTTTTGGCAATTTGATTATCATACATCTTGGTATAGGTTGCTTTTCAGGTTTTTTTAAAAATATTTTTAGTTGTCAATGGACCTGTATTTTATTAGATGTGGTGCTGAGAATCGAACCCAATGCCTCACACATGCTAGGCAAGCACTCTACCAGTGAGCCACAATCCCAGCCCCTGATTTGAGTTTCTTTGGGCTGGCTATCTTCCTCAGATTTTGGAAATTTTTAGGCATTATTTCTTGGAATAAGCTTTCTGATTCTTTTTCTTCTCCTTTTTAGATTTTCATAATGAATATACTGCTCTGTTTAATGGTGTTCTATGATTCCCTTAAGCTTTCTTCACTGTTTTAAACATTCTCTTTTCATTCTGATCCTTGGATTGCATAAATTCATATGGTCTGTTTCTGAGTTCATTGATTCCTTCTTGCATTAATTTACTTTTGAACTTCCATTTCAGTCATTGTATTCTTCAGGTCCATGGTTTCTATTTGGCACTTAATTTTTTTTTTCTCTGTTGAAATTCTCATGCATTGGTCTCCTGAGCTTATTGAGCATTTTTATGATGGTTATTTAAATTTTTTCAGGCAATTCATATATCTCCATTTTATTACTGTCAGTTTCTGGAGTTTTGTCTTTTTCCTTTGTTGGAATTGTGTTCCCAATTTCTTCATCTTCCTTAACTCTGTGTTGGTACAAGTGCATTAGGGGGAAAAAGGCTACTTCTGCAAATCTTCACAGATTGGTTTCCTAAAGGAGAAGACTACCAATCAATCTGTCCAGAACTTTTGTGAGCCTCTCAAACCTTTTTATTAGTCCACAGGGCTGTTACAGTTCTTAGTGTGCCCCAGGCACTGTGAGTGTGTTGAGTGCTGTTAGCACTCTAAGCCAGGTGAGACAGAAAACATTTCTTGGGATTGTGTCAAAGAAGTTGGAGCATTGCAGACAAAGACTCTTTTCTTCCAAAAAGGAAGTTGCAGTTTATTCCTTTCAATTTTCACTGGACTGGGGTGGGGGGGGGGGCTGTGGTGAGTGCTTGTATATTGATTCAAACCACCTTCTTTGTTCTCAGTGGCCCCGGGGCATCTAGAATTTGCCAGGTTCCATAACTACTCTTGACAGGTGAGGCAGAAGCCAGTCCCTAGGAAACTTCAAGAGAAGTTGAAATGTGTGAAGTGCAACCTTATCCTTATCCTCTCCAGGGAGAAACCAGAGCTGGGTTGGTTTGTTTTGCCTACTCATTCTGTACTGATTTTGGGAAGGAGATGTTTTAAAATGTCCACATGCTAGTTCAAATCTCCATCTCTGTTTCTTGTAGCAAGAAATTGTTAGAGCTCCCAGACAGATGAGATGAAAACCTGTTTTTCAAGCAAGGCTTGGAAAAGCTGGGATATGAAATATGTGGTCCAATTCTTTTCTCCCCAAGAAAAAGCTGAGAGCTGGGGCATTTCTCCTGATTATATTGTGCTGTGCCAAGGGTAGAGATTATGTCAAGATTATTATTTTTTTCACTTTAATTTTTCTGTTGGTTTCGGCATGGGTGGTTTTGCACTCATCCACAGCACAGGAGCCTCTCAACTAGTTTCTAGATTTCCCACAAAAGGAATTAATCTGTGTACTGCTGTTGAATCAGTGTGTCTGTTAGAAAATGCTGAACAAAGTTAACTTAGCTGGGAACACCGTGTTAGTGAAATAAAAGGGTTTATTGGGGTGCCACGTGGGGAAGGGTAGGGAAAGGAAGGGAATGGAATGGGGTTGGGAAGGGAGAACAGGAAGGAAGAAGAAGAAGGGAAAAGAAGGGCCGGTTTCAGTCTGGGGCAGGCTTAAATAGCGGACTGGTGATCAGGGAGACCCTGGGGGCGAGTGTCTCCATAGGCTGCTGAAGGTCAGGAGGCAGTGGTGAGGGCACCTGGTGGCCAGGCTGAGGCTCCTGGGAAATGTAGTCTTTTACCTGGGGAGGTGTGGCCTTCTACCTCCCTGCCCGGAATCCAACAGTGTCCATGAGGAAAACAAAAGTCCAGGGCTTCCATTTTCATCACATTGCTGATGCCACTTCTGGGAAAATTTACTTTTGAAGCCCTGAGCCAACATGTATCAAATATGCTTTTATTTGAGTGCTCTGCTTTAGAGCTCATGTGAAGAAACCCTGAGACTATAGCAGAGACATCGCAAGCAGAGTGAAATCTTCTAGATGTCACTATCGAGGTATCAGGCCAGTGAATAAAGCTGTCTTTGATCTTCTAGACCTGTTGAGCTATATGTTACTGAATGACCCCAGCTGATACTACAGAGTAGATGAATCACCCAGTCAACCACTTCCATAACTCTTAACAAAAACAAAACTAAAGCAAAAACAAACAAACAAAACTGTAAGCTGTAACAATTCTTTTTTCCCATCGAGTTTGTGTCAAAAACTGCCAATACTAGGATTTGATACTACTTGCAAGCTAACAAGCTGATAGAAGATATGAATCAGAGACAAAGGACTTTATTGTTCTCAGCAAAAGGAAGTTATCAGAACTTCATGTTGGTTTGTGTATAATTCTCATGCCAACCATGTCCCAGTGGGGCAACATGAAGGGCCCATTCTCAAAGCCTATATGGTCAGTGGATTGTGAAATTGTAGAGTAATGCAAAACTTAGAGGAGTCAGTGTTTTATAAAAAGTGGAAGCCAACCGTCTCTTCTGGAGGACATACTGTCTCATCCCTAAGGGCTTCTTCATGTAAATGCAACCCCAAGAAATGTACTAAGTAACAAGTGATTAAGGCCTTGCATTATTGGTATACCCAGTGCAAATGTGTAGAGGTTGATTGCTTCTTCTTCTGGATTGCTTCTTCCAACAGATTGTTACACAACAGATTGCATGCTTCATTTTCAGCTGGACATTTTCACTATATAACAGGAGCATATCCTGGACCCTGGGTAATGAGAAATAAAACTTAACAGTTCTTTTCATGGAATCTCACAGGGAAAAAAATATTGTATGATAGAGATCTGCTATCTCTTTGCAAAACCTCTGGTCTCAAGTCTAAATAAAACAAATCACTTTTTCCTATAAGGGTGGTTTTCACTTTTGGTCTCTCTTTCCTCCTGTTAACACTTACTCTAAAACAGCACATTTTAATATGTTGTCTTAGTTTCATGATGGCTTTAATGGAGTATGTAAATGCCCCAAAACTGTGTACAAAATATTATGTATGTCAACTTATGCATTTCTTTCCCTGAGGAGATAATAGTTATTTTCAGACATTTAAAAAGTGTGATTTAAGCAAGACCATAAAATAGCAAAGATATAAGGAAATTCACTATTTTAAATTAACTAACCTAAAACTTTATCTTTAAAGTCCTAAAAATACCTCATTTGCCATCATTGGCAAGCTAATTTCTAACTATTGGTTATTCCTAAATGGTTTGGTACTGTACTATATGAGACAGCAATTTGAATGCCTCTGGAATATCTACTTCCCATGTGTGTTTAGTGTGGAATTTTATTTATTTATTTATTTATTTTTGGTACTGGGGACTGAACTCAGGGGCACTCAACCACTGAGCCACATCCCCAGCCCTTTTTTGTATTTTATTTAGAGACAGGGTCTCACTGAGTTGCTTAGTGCCTCACCATTGCTGAGGCTAGCTTTGAACTCACGATCCTCCTGTCCCAGCCTTCCAAGCTGCTGGGATTACAGACATGCACCACTACCCCGGGCAATATGGAATTTTATTGGCATAATTGGAGTAGCTGTGAATTAGAATGAGCACATGGATTATCTGGTATTAGATTTCTCAATTATTAGTCCTACATCAACTTCACAGTCTTCATATAATTGGATAAAATATACCTTTGGAATATAAACCCTATTCATTATAAGGAGTCAAAGATCTCAGAGTACATCTGATCCCTTTTGACCTTATACCTGCATTAATAGCATTGAAGTTAGCAACATACCAAAAAGCAGGTGTCAGTATAAGTCTCACTTTATCTTTCTCACCAATTAAATGGTTCTATGTGTGTAGTACATACCTTGTGTTAATATTTATAGGTCTCATTGCCTCTTTAGTAAATGCAGGGGTATACTACATATTTAAAAAAACCATTATGTTTTTGTCACTCTGATTCCAGACAGATTAAAATTACAAATAATTGGAAGACTCAGGCTCTTTTTGGGACAGATTAGTGTCTGAAAGTCTTCTGTTAAACTGAATGTATTTTTTTTTGTTTGAATTATAAAGTAAGTCCTTTCCAGTCCAGGAAAGAGTCAAAGCTACTTAACTCATTAAACTAGAATATAACACTAGTTAAATAATTCTACACATTTTCTACAACAAAAGATACAATTACAATGAATCACAACACCCTCACTACTCCCTTAAACAAACTCCCACCCTCACTCCATCCTATATTTATCTACGTAGACAAACACAAAATACCTGGATATTGAGAAAGTTGATTTTATAATAATGAAAACAAACTGAATGTTAAATCTTGAACCTTGCTAAAAGTAGTTGTATTTTTAGAGAATTTCATTGATGTATTTTCTCTAAAATATAGCAAGCCATTCCAATTCACATTAAGTAGATACCATTTTTGTCTTTTCAAAATGATTTTTCATAGAGTTTAAATGTTTTCCAAATTATTTCTATTCTGTGGTTCACCCATCACTCAATTAGCATTGTTTTTCTGAAAATGAACTATTGAATAATTTTCATTTTTAAATATTCAAATAAGTATATACAGTGTATATACTTATTTAGATACCTAGCATTTATTTTAGTAACTAAAATAATTACAGTGATTATTCCAGTAATTAAATGCCACAAAGGTTAATATGCATAATTGCTTCAGTCTTTGAATATTTTTTTTTTCTATTTGGAATCTCTATGGAATGGTAGCACATTAAAACTCACGACACTTTTTAAAAATTTACAACCAAAATGGAGATGATTCATGGTATATAACAGAGCTCCAGCTCCATGAACATTCTCAACTAAATCTCCTACAATGTCTTTTATGTATTATTTCTTACATCTTAATTAAAAGAGATATTTTCTGTGATTCATAGAAAGAAACAATCTTTTTGACCCATTTGTCAAATGGAGATAATAATATCCAACTTAGTGTTGTTTTAAGACCTTAATGAGTTGTTGGTTAAAATAATTATCACTTCTTAATTATTCACTGTTATCCAAGAAAGTGTACAATTTAATATTCCAAAGACTGGCTGAATTTAAGAGATGTTTATCAGACTTTACAATAACAAGTGTCTAGAATATGTGTAGTAGATTGCTGGAGAAGAGAATACTATGGAGAATGAGCTCTGAGAGTATGAATATCACCTGCATAACCTTGGCTGAAAGATGGTCTGCAAATATGCACGATTAGACTACCTAAGGCTTACATTGTGGTTACCATGGGGGCATGAACAGAATCATGATACTGGAGGTTCTTCAATGCTGGAGGACCCTGGAGTTCTTGTGTAACCATGGAGGCAGGATATGCTTAAAATGGTGCTCATATCCTTAGCATCCAGCTATCCAGCTGAGACACCAAGAAAGGCTTAGATCTTTACGAAGGGGCACCCTCTCAAGAAGGGACTAGCAAAGATGTTCTGTAAAGGGTCAAGTAATAAATATTTTATGCTTTGTGCACTATATATCTCTCATTCTTTCTTCTCATTATTTTTCTCCTTTTTGTCCTCTTACTCCCCTTAAAGATATAAAAACCATTCTTAGTTCAATGATATAGAAAAACAGACCCACGTAGTTTGCTGACACCTTTTCTAGAGTAAGATGTCACAGAGAATCACATGAAGAAAGCCTAAAACCAAAGTTTTGAATATTCTAGGTGAGAAGAGCTCAGAAGTTGAGTTCTTTCTTCCATGTTTTGGGGGCTATGAGAACACTTTAGGTTTTTTAGAAATTTGCCTTAACATAGTTTGAGCTGAGCCTATCCAATTTCCTGGTAATTAGGTAGTAATTGAACTGCTCATAAAACAAATCTACATTCACAATAGCAAGATAAAATAACACAGATTCTTTAGAACATCCATGGTCAATGTCCTCCCCAAAATACTAGTCAATAAAATAGGAAAATGTGACCTGTTATCAAGAAAAGAGCAGACTAGGGCTGGGATTGTGGCTCAGTGGTAGAGTGCTTACCTAGCATATGTGAAGCACTGGGTTTGATTCTCAGCACCACATACAAATAAATAAATAAAATAATTTAAAAAAAGAAAAGAGCAGTCCATAAAAACCAATCCTAAAGTGGTCCAGATATTGCATTTAGTAGACAACAAAATTTAAACAGTAATAATGATAATATTTATTATTTTTTGGTACCAGGGATTGAACCCAGGGGCGCTTAACCACTGAGCCACATCCCCATCCCTTTTTATTTTTTATTTTGAGACAGAGTCTCACTAAGTTGCTGAAGCTGACTTCGAACTTTCAATCTTCTTGCCTCAGCCTCCTGAGCTCTTAGCTGATAGATGGGCTACCCTCCCCCCCCCCCCCCCAGTTTTCCACATCCTGAGAGAAGCGACCTTGTTTCATTCTCGGCAGGATGTTTCTTCCCTGGACAGGATGTTTCTTTTCCCTGGGCAAGAGCCAATAGGCTTAAAGGTCACCCTGTTCTAGGGGCAAAGAGCCAATGGCGTTGGGGTTGCTCTGGTGCACCTCCCACCAGAAATCCCTATATAGGGCCCTGTTCGAGAGACTGAGAACAGACACACAGAGACACACAACATCAGCTCGTCGCTGCTGAGAGGAGGAAGCCACTCAGACACATCAGCTCGACCCTTCGGAGAGGAGGAAGCCACTGCGACAGCTCCAGACCCATCACCTTCAGCCCGACAGCCGCTCCCAGCTGACAGCTCCAGCCTCCAGCCAGACAGTAGCTGCTTTAGCTGATAGCTCCAGAGATCCTAGCTGGTGCGACCAAGAACCCACCTTCTGTCCAGAGCTTGCACACTCCCCTCTCCCTGACTCCCCTCTCCCATCAGAGCTTGCACACTCCCTTCTCCCTGACTCCCCTCTCCCAGCACCTCTTTGACCTTCAACCAGAACACCTCTTCTCCGGTTTTGCTACCAGCCACAAAGGCTGTTGAATAAATCTCTTGGCTGCACGGCTGTCCCCGGTGTGATGTTTTGCCCTTCACTAGCATTACAGGCTAGTGCCACCATGCTCAGTTTTAAATAATTATTAAAAATATGTCTAGAGTATTTAAAAATGTAATTTAAACAATTAAAGGAAAACAATGCATTAATGAGTAAATAGAAAAGAAAATATTATTATTAGTGTGAAGTGGAACTTTATTTTGCTTTTGATTTGTAGTTTCCTAATGAGTAATGATGTTGAACATATTTTCATTTGCTTGTTGGTCATTTTTATATCTTCTTTGGAGAAATGTCTATTGAAGTCCATTGTACTTTTTTTGTTTGTACTGGGGATTGAACCCAGTTAGGCTTAACCACAGAGCCACATACACAGACCATTTTTAATTTTTTTAAATTTTGAGACAGTGTCTCACTAAATTGTTTAGGGCCTTGCTAAGTGGCTAAGGTAGACCTTGAACTTGTGATCCTTCTGCTTCAGCCTTCTGAGTAGCTGGAATTACAGGCATGCACCATCATGCCCAGCTGGAATGACACTCTTTTCCAAACTCATCGCAGCTTATTTAGGCACACATGATAAAAGCATGCATGAAAATTGCCTAATAGAGTACTTAACATATATTAGGCTCTCAATAAGAACAAATAAGAAATTTCATTGTGATTAATTGGAAATTAATCCAAAAGAGAAAATTACATATGTGATCATCTGACCTACAGAGTCTCAAAATTTATGAAGTAAAAACTTACAGAATAAAAGAGAAATAGAGAAATATGGCACATGTAGATGAAGATTTGTAAACATCTGTCATCAATTTAAAAAACAAGTAAAAATAAATTTGACTAATGATATAAGATCCCTACAGTGCTATAAAGGAACTTGAAGTGATTGATATTCACATCACATTACAACCCTAACCCAGGAAGCACAGTTTCAATTGCACATTATTAACCAAGACAAGATTCTGAGCTAAGACCAACTCTGTTAATTTTATATAGTGGACTTTCAAATTTAAAATTAAATTTGTCTCATCAGTTTTTAAAAACACAGTACTGGAAAAATCCTAGATAGAGCAATTAGACAAGGGAAAGAAAGGAATGGTATTCTAACAAAACAGCAAGAAATAAAATAGCCTCTATTTGATGATGACATGATCTTATATATAGAAATCCTTGAAGATTCTACATATTAAAAAAACTGTTAAAACCGATAAATGAATTAAGTAAAGTTGTAGGTTACAAAATCAACCTACAAAAATTAGTAGAGTTTTTGCTGTGCATGGTAGTACACTTAGAATCCTAGCAACTTGGGAGGCTAAGGCAGGAAGATCAAGTTCAAGGTCAGGCTTAGCAACTTAATGATAATCGGCTCCAAAATAAAAAAAGCTGAGGATGTAGCTCATTGTAGATCACCCTTGGGTTCAAACCCTGAAACCAAAATAAACAAAAGAAAATAACAAAAATAGAACTATCATAACATCTAGCAATTCCTCTTCTGGTTATATATCCAAAGGAACTGAAATGAATATGTTGAAGGGATGTCTGTATTCTTGGGTTCATTACAACATTATTCACAATGGCCAAGATTTGGAGTCAACTGAAGTGCCTGTCAATGGATGAATGATAAAGAAACTGTGGTGTATATATACAATGTGTGAGAGTCAGCTTTCCATTACTATATCAAATACTGGAGAAAATCAACTTATATAAAGAAAATATAGGTTGGGAATTAACTCAGTGGTAGAGGGCTTGCCCAGCATGCACTAGGCCCTGGGTTCCATCCCAAGTACTGTCCCCCCGCCCAGGTATAATTTGGTTCACAGTTTTGGAAGTTTCAGGCCATGGTAAGTTGCTCGCATTGTCTTTGGACACAATATATTTATTTGTTTATTTATTTATTTATCTTTATGTAGCGCTGAGGATTGAACCCAGTGGCTCACACATACTAGGCAAGTGCTCAACCACTGAGCCACAACCCCAGCCCTCACCTTGTGTCTTCAACATAAGAGAAAGAGGAAGAGGCTAGGGTTCCACTATCCACTTGGAGTGTATGCCTACAATGATCTAAGCATCTCTGATGGACACCAACTGTTGAAGTTTACACCACCTCCCAATAGTGCTAAGCTGAGCAACAAACTTTTTAACACATGAGCCTTTGAAAGGTATTTCAAAGTATAGCACAATGGAATACTATTCAGCTTTGGAAAGATGGATATCCTGTCATTTGCAATAGCAGGCATTACCTAGAGGACATTGTGCTAAATGAAATAAGCACAAATACTTACATCTCACTTACATGTGGAATTTTAAAATTGAACTCATAGGAGCAATGAGTAGAATAAAGTAGAAGAGGCTCTCCTTCACTGTTAATTGCTCCATGACCAAACTAGAAACAGCCCAAGTTTCTCTCTACAGGTGAACACATAAACAAACAAACAAGCTGTCATAGAGTAATAACATGAGACACTGTTCAGCAATCAAAAAAACCAAATTCTTGATATATACAAATACATTGATTAATGTTACAAACATCCATCAAATGAAAGAGGACATACAAGAATATATACTATACTATAAGAGTCCATTTATGTAAAACACCAGAATAGTCAAAATTTGATCAAAGGTAATAGAAATCAGAACAGTGGGTGCCGGGCATGGTGGCTCATGCCTGTAATCCCAGCGGCTGGGGAGGCTGAGGCAGGAGGATAGCAAGTTTAAAGACTGCCTTAGCAAAAAATACAGCACTAAGCAACTCAGTGAGACCCTGTCTCTAAATAAAATACAAAATAGGGCTGGGGATGTGGCTCAGTGGTTGAATGCTCCTGAGTTCAATCCCCGGTACAAAAAAAAAAAAAAAAAAATCAGAACAGTAAATGCTGATATAGGGTTGGCTGGTTGGAGATACGAGGGAACATTTTGAGATAAAAGAAATCTGTGATATCTTTATTGTGGCAGGAGTGGATTCATAGGTGTATATATTTGAAAAAACTTATCAGACTATAAAGTTCAATTATATGAATTCTCTTGTATGTTAATTTTGCCTCAATAAATTTTATGAAAGAATACTTTTTGAGATTCTGTCTCTGGCCATGGGAGCAGTTGCTTTGGCTCCTGACAGAATCTACAGTGGGGAAATCTACAGTGGGTACCTATTGGAACAATGAAGTATGAGTTTTCAAAATTAACCAGTTCTCCAAATTCTCTAAACTTTCTGCTCTGATATTCAGTGTCATTGTATTATATATAATATATTATATTGTATATATTGGGTAGCCTTGTACATCTGTTTATGTGCTATCAGAATTCTTGTTATTAACTGTATTAGTTTATTTTTCATATTCATATAAATAGTATTATTTAGATTTTATGCATTTGATTTGAACTATCTAAATGTCCATTTCAACAAGATACTTCTAGAAAATAAAAATAACAGCATAAGTGACAATCTATATACAACATCTAGAAAAAAATTGGAGTAAATAAAAAATAACATAAAGATAGTAAAAATATATTTGAAAATACACATAAAATGATAAAGGCTTAATATTTAAAATATAAGAGGATCTACAGTGAATCAATAGGAACAATGAATGATTTAAATGCAACTAATATTTCCTAGACAAGGAAATAACAGATTCACAATTATTTGAAAAGATGCTCTGCTTCACTATTAATTGCTAAAATACAGACTAAATTTTAAAATGATGGGCTTTCATACCAATTGATTGGCAAACATTAAGGAGTCAGTAAAAACTGAGTGTTGCTACAGAAGTGAAGCAAATGAACGGCTGTCCACTGCTAGTTGGAGTAAAATTAGTACAACCACTTTGAAAAATGATTTCGTATTGCTTAAGTTAACTTCAACATACTGATAGCCCATAGTCCAGCAAATGCTCCTAAGTGTAGACACTTAACAGTTAAGTCTTGACTTTGTGTGCCAGAAGACATATCCAAGAATTTAATTTATTGTGGTGCTGGGGATTGAACCCAGGGCCTCGTGCATGGTAGGCAAGTGTTCTACCCTTGAGCTACACCCAAGAATTACCTTAAAATTACCATTTATAGTATAAGAAAACTAGAAATATTGCAATTGTCCCCAACAGTAGAGTGTAGTATTTTCATATAAAGAACAACTGGCTAGCAACATGGTTACCACAGACTCTCTTGCCAGACTATGTGTATTTCCCAGTTTCTCATTTAGCAATGCAAACTTGAAACAAGTTTCTTTCATTTTTCTTTGTCCTTTTTTAGGTGCTGGGGATGTAACTTAGGGTTTCAGGAATGCCAGACAAACACTATATCACTGAGCTATATCCCTAACCCCTTGAAACAAATTTCTTACTCTGTTAGTGACCCAGTTTCCTCATATGTAAAAATGAAGGAATAGCAGTATTTATAAAGTTCTCATGAGGATTAAATTAATTTATGAATGTATTTTAATTTGTACACATATATGTGAAAACTGAGTCACTGACAGATTAATTTACTTGTCCAAGTTCCCACACCTATATGTGTACATGTGTATGTATGTGTGTGTGTGTTTATAAAATTTTAGAAGAATGTTAACAGGTAATAAATCCTACATTGAATATTATTTTTCTCAAATTCTTAGACAACTAAAATTGTGTATATGTATAAAACAGTTAAAATAGACCTTAAAACATGGAAATTTCTTTGCAAGCACAGAGCCATAATTCTTAGCTAGAATTTCTATATAAACTTACCAACAGGCAAAAGTAAACCACAGGTCACTTAAAGATCAGAGGTAGGTTGGAACTCTTTAAAGAACGCAAGTAAATTATTAACACAAAAGCCAGGATAATTAAAAATCCATCAGTTGGGCAATGTGTGGTGGTGCACACCTATAATCCCAGAGGCTCAGGAGGCTGAAGCAGGTGGATCACAAGTTCAAAGTCAGCCTTAGCAATTTATAGAGACCCTGTCTCAAAATAAAAATTAAAAAAGGGTTGGGTATGTGGCTCAGTGGTTAATTAATGCACCTGGGTTCAAACCCTGGTTCCAGAAAAAAAAAAAAAAATCATTCAGTTGGGCTGGGTGGGTCTATAAGCTCAGCAACTCAGGAGGCTGAGGCAAGAGGTTAGGCAGGAGCACACAGGGGACTCCTAAATAGTGGAATGTTATCACTTTATCCTTGGTGATAGACATACAGGTATTCATTCTACTATTGGTCTTAAAACTCTCTGGATACATTTTATAAATATTGTGTGTATGATATAATTCACCATTAAAAAATGTCTAGTCCAGCTTAAAACTTGAGTCTCATATGTAATTACAAGCTCTTGCAGTCATGGCTATGCACACAGCTAGCTCTAAGGTCAGAAGCCAAGAATAAGCAAGTTCTGCTAAAAGCCTCCATTTCCTTTCTTCTCAGTTGTTTCTCCTCTGTTATCAATTATAAGAAGGGGTAGAATTAAAAAGAATATTTCTTTAACTAAGTGACAGCCTTTCACAGAATTCTTGGTGTCTTAGTCATTTGGGCTGCTATAATTGAACACCAGACTGAGTAATTCATAAACAGAAATTTATTTCCCATAGATCTGGAGGCCTGAAATCTAAAGTCAGAGTGCTATCATGATCAGTTTGGGTGAGGGTTTTCTTTCTGGCTGTAGACTATCTTTTCTCTGTGTCCTAACATAGGGAAAGATGCAAGAAGCTCTCTGGGGCCTCTTTTTTAAACTTTGATACGGGGGATTGAATCCAGGGGTGCTTAACCACTAAGCCATATTCCAAGCTCTTTTTATTTTTTATTTTGAAACAAGTTGCTTAGGGCCTCACTAAGTTGCTGAGGCTGACCTTGAACTTGCGATCCTCCAGCCTCTGCCCCCTGACTTGCTAGGATTACAGGTGTGCACCACCACACCCCAGCTTCTGGGACCTCTTTTATAAGGGTACTGATCCTATTCATGAAGGCTCCACCCTCATGATCTAATCACTTCCCAAAGGTCCCACCTCCATACCCCAGTGCCTATCCAGAAATGTTATGCACAAAGAAGGAAAATGGATTGTGAGCCTAGAATCCTGGGGAATTTTTTTTAAATTATAAATTATTTTTTTATTCAAAGTTGTTGTGTTTATAATAGTAGTATGCATTATAATTCATAATAAACATATAGAACATCTTTTTACAAAACACTGTTTGTATACAATGTATATTTGTACCAGTCAAATCTTCAATCATGCATTTAGGATAATGACATCCATCTTATTCAACCACCTTTTCTTTTTTCCCCTCCATCCCCCCTCACTCCCTTTCTTCCCCTCCCTCCCCTTTGACCTTTCTAGCATTCCTCTAATCCTCCTATGTACCCCGACCCAACACCACTGTGAATCAGCCTCCTTATATCAGAGAAAACATTCGGTATTTGGATTTTTGAGATTGACTAACTTCACTTAGCATTATATTCTCCAACTTCATCCATTTACCTGCAAATGCCATTATTTTATTTTCTTTTATTGCTGAGTAAAATTCCAAATTTTTGACAGTCATTGCTTAAAGGTGACCATGTTTTTTTTAATTTGAAAAGTATCCAGTCATTGAAAGATATTTTATTACCATATTTTCTTTATGTGCAACTAACTTAGAAAATTAATCTTTTAAAATTTGTCAACTTTATCATTATCATCATCACTATTGTGTGGCAGGCAAAAGCTGTCATAACAAGTTTGAGTTAACTAAAAGTTTGAAAACTGTACTCTTATCTTTACTTTGATAGGCTTGAAGAACAAATCTTTGTACTACTATTTTAGTCAATTAGGGCTGATATAACATAGTGCCATAGACTGGGTAGTTTACAAACAACAGTAATTTATTTCTCTAGAGCTCTGGAGGCTGGAAGTCTGAGATCAGGGGGTCCAGTATGCTTGTTTCTGGTGAGGGCTCTCTTCCAGGTTGCAGACAGCCATCTTCTTGTATCCTCACATGGAAGAAAGAGAGCAAGAGAGTTCTTTGGGAGTCCTTTCTAAAAGAAAGTATAACTCTCATGAAGAATCTACCCTTATCACCCATTTACCTCCCAAATGCCACCTCCTAATATCATCAGCTTGGAGGTTCAGATTTCAACATGTGAATTCTGGGAGTAGACAAATATTTAGACCATAGCAGTTGTTGGTAATTTCTGACTATCAAACTCTGGCTCTCTATGTTCTCTATGATACAGGCACCCAAATGTTGACTCTTTCATTATGAGCCCTCTTGAATATTCTTAAGAATTTTTGGGACTTCTCCACTGCACTTATCCCAGCCCCCTTTATCCTCTATTAAATTTTTCAACCAGCAGTCCACTGGAGAACCCACACCAGAATCTTTTCTTGATGGCCACTTAACTCTAGATACTCAGGTGCTATTCCTATGATGAACTGTAGAAGTACAGTTTGTGCTACTGTTATCTTTTCTTTAACTCTTTCCTGTTTTTCTTAAGTCTCTTATTTTCCTGATCAGGTAGGTACAGAGGCATAACAGCAAGCCTGATGTCTAAACAAACATCTAGTCAGGGATCAAAATGCCTCTCTACTCTTTTTATGTGAACCCCCAATTTTATGAATGTTTTTTCTTGGAACACCACACAATTTGATTTTGAGAAGAAGAAAGCCTTTTTACCCAGTACCACAAAGAGGCAGAGGAATCACTTGAATGACCTCTCTACCACCCATGGTTCTCTCATACACTGGGGTGCAAGAGTAGTGCCCTGGTTGATTATGGTATGGGTTGAGCTGGGGCACCATTTCGGAAGCCTGCAGTGTGACATCCAGAGTTAAGTTTTGGTACTTTATTGGAGAATCATTTTAGAATAAGATACTTGGTGACTTAGTATCATTCTTATTTTTTTTTCTTTTTCAATTATGGGGTTTAGTAAACAACCCCAGAGGAGCAAGAAACATATTATTAAATGTTTAGTAACATCAGATTCCCACATTTGTTAATTGTGTGTTTTCAAGCAAGTCTCCTAAATTCCCCAAACCTCAATTTTCTTATCATTATTTAGAAATAATACCATGTCTACCCTTTTAGTTGTTTTCTAATATTAAAGAAGTGCAGATACACAGGACTGGTACAAACTAAAGGTTTAAGGAAATTTGAGAGAGCATTCTTAAATGTTCATATGGGAAAAGGCCTGATTTTGGCAGAAATTATCCTAATACAATAAATGGAATATTCCATCATTTTGAGAAATAGATCCCAGAATGTGAATTTTACTACATATCCTTAAGTAAAAATAAATTACATCTTTAGTAGGAATAACAGGAATTAATGGATTGTTCACATAACTGTAAATTATCCTTTGGTGCAATACATTTTCTTAATTTTGTTTTTAGCTTTACATTTGGTTATTCCATTAAAACAAAGAGGTTATGCTTTGGAATTTGTTTACTTTTTTGAACATAAAGGCTTTCACTACTTTGCATTATTTTCTTATCCATACAATAGACTATTTATACTAGATTACTTAGTCTGGAAATAAATACTGAAATGATTCATTGTGATATATGTTTGATACAAAAGTAGGCATGATAATCTATTTAATGATAGTATGTTTAATATTTGAATATTAGTTTGAGAATTGTGAAAATTAAAGGAGCTTATTCCTATAAAGCTCTTAGCAAGGAGCCTGACATATAGTTAAGACTCAAAATACTATTATGATGATTACAAAGCTTTCTACATAGGCTTTTTAATATTATTATGATGCCAAATTAAATAATGTAATAAAATTCCAGTAGGAGAAAAGTGAAGTTGGATAATGACAACTGAAATCTAAGTTTATTCACATGATTTCTGCATTTTGAAAAGAATGTATTTTATGCTATTAAGATACATTAATGCCAGGCAGAGTGGTCTACACCTATAATTCCAGTAGCTCAGAAGGCTGAGGCAGGAAACCAAGTACAAGGCCAGCCTTAGCAAGTTATTGAGACCCTAAGCAACTTAGCAAGACTCTGTTTCAAAATAAAAAAGAAATAGGGCTGGGAATATAGCTCAGTGTCCCTGGGCTCAATTCACAGTATCAAAAATAAAAAGATTTAAAAAATTAAACAAATAAGTAGCTGTTCTTCAAAAGGCAGTCTGTCTATGAAAATTTTATGGTTAATTATATATCAAAGGGTGTTAATAAACCTTTTCTTATTTCTATGACATGGGAGTAGTTTCTTTTTTTAATTAGCAAAATTAAGAAAATGAAAATAATGGAATATGCCATAAAAGCTTAAAACTTCAATCACATATTTGCCTGTTTTTATTTAGGGCTTTTCCTTTGAGTATATAAAATCAATAATTTGTGTTCCACATTATTTTTCTTACACAAACTATATCATATATTTTTTTACAGTTTGTTTGATTTTATTTAAAGCAGCTAGGGAACCTAAAATTGGCAAACAATCTGAGTTCAGAAACCTTTTAAATGTTAACAAAGTTTCCCTATATTTGTAATTCTCATTGACACCAAATTTAAAAGCAATGTTTAAAGATGCAGCTTTAATAATATTTTACAAAGCATTCAAGTTAGTTTTCATAGAAAGAAAAAATCCTTTTGCATTCCTGTTATCATAATATTTCCTTAAATCAATTAACACATTAATGTGTACAACTTGCATAAATATGTTTTAAAATGAGTTCAACAAGCCGGGCGCGGTGGCGCACGCCTGTAATCCCAGCACTTTGGGAGGCTGAGGCAGGAGGATCACGAGTTCAAAGCCAGCCTCAGCAATGGCGAGGCACTTAGCAACTCAGTGAGACCCTGTCTCTAAATAAAATACGAAAAAGGGCTGAGGATGTGACCCAGTGCCCCTGAGTTCAATCCCCGGTTCCACAAAAAAAAAAAAAAAAAAAAAAAAAAAAAAAGAGTTCAACAGATTCTTTGTAAGCATCTAATTTGAATGGTAGGAAGAGAAATATGAAGGTATTAAGAGTACAGTCAACCTAAGTGAGTACTTTAATGTTCCCTGGGCACCAGTTCGAATACTTTATAGAGGAAATAGAGAATATTTATTATGTTGGTAAATCAGTTAACTGGTAGTCTGATAAAGGAACGTCTTGTATTTTATCTTAATAAGAGGACCCTTTAAATGACTATAGCTGATAACTTACTTAGTCACCATCTTTAAGTAATATAGGTCTATATCAATGATTTGAGAATTTTAAAATTCATTTTCATTGAAATGAAAAAAATAACTAAATCATATGGAACTAAAAATAAGCTCCAAAGAACCACATATGCATTGTTTTCCTCAAGGTTTTCTCAAAGATGCCCCCACCCAAGGCAAGTAATTTTTTTTGGGGGGGTGCTGTACCAGGTATTGAACTCAGGGGCACTCGGCCACTGAGCCACATCCCCAGCCCTAGTTTGTATTTTATTTAGAGGCAGGGTCTCACTGAATTGCTTAGCACCTCGCTTTTGCTGATGTTGACTTTGATCCTCCTGCCTCAGCCTCCTCAGCCACTGTGATTACAGGCGAGCACCACCGTGCCTGGCTCAAAGGTAAGTAATTTAAAATGTACCTAGAACATAATATCAAACTATTCATATCATAAAATAGTTCCCTTACAACAAACAAGCAGTGGGTTTGTTCCTCAGAAAGTGATGTGTATTTGGGAGATATGATCTAATAACTTCCTCTGTTCTCCATGCTCAAGAGTCTTTCTATAACCCTGTTGATCCTTAAATGTATATAAAGCCCTTCCTCCTGAATTGATTCCGGATTCCAGGTGCCCTTTTATCTCCTCAAAAATATGACTTGCATTTCTTTTCTCATTCTGCTTTTACTTTGGGTTGATTTTCAAAAGATTAAAGTGAAAAAATCCATGTTTACTCTCTCATTTTAAAACCAAATTTTACTGTCAAACCTTTGCAAGACCAGTTAAATTTAAAGAGGTTTAAGTAAGCATCTATAATCTAGGTTATTCCTTTGCACACACAAAGCTTTCATTAATGTCTTTGGAACTAAATCTTCAAGCTTGATGTACATGATTTCAAAGGGAACACATACAATGGTCTCTGTGAGTATCCCAAAACTCTAGTGAGCAGCAAGCAAGGTCTGAGAACCACTTATTGGTTAAAATGATAGGGACTACCTTAATATTTTGTTTTGGAATAAGTTATGATTTACAATTTTGATTTTAAAAATGTTTTCCACATTTTCTTTTGGTATTATTAAGTCTGAGTAATTTTCTTATTTCTTATGATGCAGTTCTGTTAAAGTTTTCCTTTATCTGGAAATGCCTTTGTTTCTTCCTTCATTAGCAAAAGGTGAATATTACATGTTTCCCAGCACTTGAAGATACATTTCCACTGTGTGCTAATTTCCATTGTTTCTAATGAGAAGTCACTATTCACTGAATCATCTTCCACTCACTTCATGCATCATTTTTCTTCTAGTAGTTTTCAATTTTTTTTTCTTTCTCCCTTCCTTTCTTTCTCTCTCTCTCTTCCTTTATTTCTCTTCTTTCTTTCTTTCTTTTTTTTTTTTTTTTTTTTTTGGTGGTAGTGCTGAGTATTGAACCCAGGGCCTTATGCATGTGAGGCAAGCACTGTACCAACTGAGCTATATCCCCAGCCCTCAAAATTTCTCTTGATCTATTTTAAGCAGCTCATCTGTGACATCTCTAACTGTGGTTTTTGTTGTATTTATCCTAATGTGCTTCATTAAGTTTCATGAATCTATACATTTATATGATTTACCAACTTTGTGATTTTGCTTGCCACCACTTTTTAAAATGTGTCTCTCTCTCCATCTAAAATTGTTGTTCTTGCCAGGCATGGTAGTGCTCGCCTGTAATCCCAGCTGCTTGGGAGGCTGAGGCAGGAGGATCATGAGTTCAAAGCCAGCCTCATCAAGTTAGCAAGGCCCTAAACAACTTAGCGAGACTGGATCTCAAAATAAAAAATAAAGGTCTGGGGATGTGGCTTAGTGGTTAAGCACCCCTGGATTCAATCTCTGGTACCCCCCCAAATATATATGTACATATGTATCTATATATATGTATATATGCATATATATGTACACATATATGTACATAAATAGGTACAATGTATATGTATATATGCACATATGTATAGGCATTCTTTCTTCTGGAACTCAGATTATACGTGTGTTAAATCTCTGCTCATTCTTTTTAATTTTGTTCTGTTTTTCAGATAGTATAATTTATATTGATCTATCTGCAAATTTTCTTTTTTTCCCTTTGCATTCCTATTCTGCTGTTGTTTATTAAGAAGTATATTGTTCTTTAATATGCTGTATTATTTTAAATATTAGAAGTTCCTCTTTGTTCATTTTATAGTTTCTTTGTTTCTGCTGAGATTTCTTTTTATTCATAACAAGTATATCCCTGATCATAGTTATAAAAGCTGTGTTATAAAATCTTTGGGTTTTATAGTTCTTCCATATTTTTAAAAATCTGGAGATTGGTCTTCATTGATTTTCTTTTCTCTTAGAATCAGTAATTTTTTTCTTGATTCTTCATATTCTGAGCAGTTTGAATTGTACCCTGAAGTAAATCGTATGTTGTATTGATTCTGTTTTTTTTTTTTTAACATCTTCCTAGAACATCTTCCTGTGATTCTGTTTTCTGTTTTTGTAAAGAGTGTTCATTTTTTTTTTTTTGTACCAGGTATTGAACCCAAGGGTGTTTAACCACTGAGCCACATCCCCAGCCTTTTTTATTTTGAGACAGAGGCTCACTAAGTTGCTTAGGGCCTCACTAAGTTGCTTAGGGCTTTGTGAAGTTGCTAAGGCTGGCCTAAAACTTGGAATCCTCCTGCCTCAGCCTCCTGAGCCACTGGGATTATGGGCATGTGGCACCATACTGGGCTCATTTTGTTTTTAAGCAGATATTTAACTTGTCTGAACTCATAAAGTGAACAATGTCTCTTCAGTGTTGGGTAGCAGCTGAAATGTCAATTTAGTGTTTGTACCTTAGCCTTGTTCCTTGCAGTCTGCTTTAACCCATGTGCATTTCAGGGACTAATGGGCCACATGGGCAGTTTATTCATATATTTGGGCAGATCCCTCCCTGGTTCTCTCTATTCTGTGATTTTCTCCTCAGTCATCAGTGGCTGTGGTTGCCTAGAACATCTTTCTCTGATTTTACAAGCCAGTTAGACTACAGATTTTCTATCAGGATATTAACCACAACGCTGACACAGACTGTGACCTGCTCTCAGGCTAAAAGCTATTAACATAAAAAGGAATCTCATATAGTACCTTAACTGTCTTACAAGTATCAAATAAGCTCTAGTTCCTGCATAATTTTGATCATAATATACTGCCTTAGTTTTTTGTGTGTGTATGTATGTGCTTGGTCTGGGGTTTATAGTGTTATATGTGCAAAGATTGTTCTGATAGGAGATATTTGGCCATTACTAGAAACTGAACCCAAAAATACCAAATTCAGTTGTTCTGTGGGTTTGGACTTAATAGATACTAGAAGAAATAGTCTCATTCTTCTAATTGCTACATATTTCTCTCCAAGATGAAAATTAGGGAAAAGGGAGAATCATATGACTTGTCTTCAAAATAAAGCAAAGAAAGTAGACTATATTTGTGGAAAAATAGATGTGAAAACAGATGGGATAGTTTTCTAGAGTAGTAACAACATAATGCTAAATGCATTTTGATAGGCATAGAAAATTGTGAAGGCATTAATAGAATGAGCAAGATTTTAAATTATACACATATCTGTACATCTCTGTGTGTTTGTGGAAAGAGAGGGAAAGAGAATTAAGGTATATACTCTTCACATTCCTATTTGACTTCATTTAAAATGCAAGGAATTCTAAAATCACAAGTTATCTATTCCTTGTCTCTGAGCATATTACATCTTGGTTTAGAAAAATGTATACTTCAGCCTTAAAAAAGTAAGATTATTTAAAACAAGATTTGTTCTATATAGGTCATTAGGTAATTGAAAGACATTTCTTTTGGTACCAGGAATTGAACCCAAGGGCACTTAATCACTGAGACATACCCCCAGCCATTTTTTATATTTTATTTAGAGTCAGGGTCTCCCTGAGTTGTTAAGTGCTTTGCTAATCTGCTGAGGCTGCTTTGAACTCTTGATCCTCCTGCCTCAGCCTCCTGAGTTGCTGGGATTAAGGCATGCACCACCATGCCTGGCCATGTGCCACCACACCTGGCAAGGCTTTTTAATTTGGTAAACAATCATAATTATTAGTTATTGTTTAGTTATGTTTAAATGTAGTATAAATGAAGAACCATGCATGTGGTATAGATTTTCTCCAAAATGTTAGTAATACTAACAACCAAAAAATGGATAATTAGATTCTAATGACTCCTCAGCCAATAAATTACTAATAGTTTCTATAAAGGACTAGTTTCAGTTGTCTATAATATTAAAAGTTATTTTCTTGCACATTGACTCTTAAATGCAGGGGGTTGTTTCATGTGATTGACTTGGGTATAAATATAAAAGAGGATTATAATCATATTCCTTGGGTTGGTGATCAATTTAGAAAAATTGCAAGAACAAGGTAATATTTTTTTCTCTACACTTTTATATAATTATTTATGAGTATTGTTCCATCAAGTTGAATAACGATGTCTATGTTAATCAGTGAACCCATTTTTGCCAATTATTTAGGTTCAAAAATATAGCTCAGTTGGTATAATGCTTGCCTAGCATTCACAAGGCCCTTGATTCAATCCCCAACACCACATACAAGCACACAAATCTGAGTCATTTTTGCCTTTACCCTCACTTTCTCTATCAAAGTAATCAGAGTTCCATTTTTAGTTATCTCATAATATCCTCCATATCTATTGTTCCTCTTTGATTATTATTGAAAGTGACTTAGCCCTGATATTTAATTACTCATGTGTATATTACTACCATAAATTATACTATTCCTTATTACTGATTCCAGTTCATCCTGTTCACTGCTACTACTAATGGTAGTTCTGTATGTTGGTAACATAAATATCACTAATAATCCCAAAGCGTCGTTCTCTAAATGTAATTGCTTAATCATTAATCCTTGGTGGTTCATAGTTATATAAAGAGTTTAAACTCCTTAACTGGACACAAAACATCATTCCAGTTGTAACCATCTGCTTTACCATGCCTTGAGCAGGCTGGGCAAGTGCTCTGACACTGAACTATATTCCTAGCACCATTCTGGTTCACCAGTTTAGTCTGCATATCACTCTCCCCAAGAATGGCATGGTCTACCTCTTGCTGCAAGGAAGAGACAATGTTGTTCTGTTTTAAATTTTAAGACTCTATTTTAGTGTCTTCATAATTCAGTTTAGGTAAGAATCACCTGGTACATTCCTAGGCTCCATCTACATGTTCTGATTTTGTAGGTCTGTAGTTGAAACCTAAAACCTTCAGCTTTAGCAGTGGCCTTAGTAGATTCTGATGAAGATGTTCCACAGAATACAAGTAGAAATGTCACTCTGTTTATTGAAACTCTATTCATTTTCCAAAAATATATGTCTCCCCCTGATGGATTGAACCGAAGGTTCTGAACATGCAAGGCAAGCTCTACTACTGAGCAGCATCCTCAGTCCCATTCCAATTTTAAATATGAAGACTTCAGAATGATTCCAGTCAAGATAGATCACTGAAGACTGTGAACTCATAGAGTATCTCTCTATACCATTCATTCGTTCAATTCCAAGAGAACTGCCAACCTTTTTGGAATAGCCATTCCTCCCATTTCTATTTCCTTTTGTACTTATTTTTTCACTATAGCACTTAACATTGCTTGATATTACAGTTCCTTTTCTTATAAACTATTTTCCCTATTTGAAAATAAACTTCATGAGTATAGAGACATAGTGATGTTCACTTCTATACTATCATCTCATCAGAACTTTGAACATCATAGTAGATCCTCAAGAAATATTGTTGAACAAAATTTGACACTTAGCATATAGAATTTTATTGTTAATCATCATTTTATGAATGTCCCTGCTGATCCAACAATGTAGGTACTTCTCTTTATTGTACTTTATTGTACCCGATCCAGAGGTTTGCCCAATAAGCACACAGTGCAGATTTGTTGACATGAATCTGAAAATGACATTAATTGATAGCTATTATAAATTTCATCTTTTTTGTGTAGGTATGTGGTGCTGGGGATCAAACCCAGGGCTTTGTGCATGCTAAGCATGCCACTTTACTACTGCACTACATCCCCAGACCTTCTAACAATGTGGAAGACAGAATAATGGCCCCTGGAAGATGTCTCATTCTTAATTCCCATAACCTGTTACTTTGTGTGGGAAGGAACTTTGCACATGTCATTCAGGTCAAGGACATTGAAATGAGGAGATTTTTCTGGTTTATCCATGTAAATCCAATCTGATGTCAGGAATCCTTAAAAAAAAAAAAAAAGCAGAGAACCTTTTCCAGTTTCAGAGAACCAGAAAGATGATTGCATTCGAAGGAACAAATTTGCTGTTGCTGGCTTTGAAGGTGGGGGAAGAGGGCAAGAAGCCAAGGAATGTGGGTGGCTTCTAGAAGTTGGAAAAGGCAAGGAAATAGATTCTTCCCTACAGCTTCAGAAACGAATGCAGCCCTTCTGATGTCTTGATTTTATCCCAGTGAGATATAAGATAATACATTTATGTTGTTTTAAGCTGCTGACTTTGTGCTCATTTGTTATGGTCACAATAGATATAGATGGAAACAATTACAACAAAAAACAGCCCTTTAACTTCGTTCTTCTCTCCACATAAAAAATGAAGCAGATTGCTGCAGGCATTGGCATTTTTCAATTTTATTCATTTATAATATACTTTTGAATGTAAGAAATTTCTGAAGGAGAAAAAAATTTAAATAGGTCTTATGGCTAAACTTGAATATAGAAAATTGTATAAATAAAATATAAACCTATACTACTGGATTTGCAAATATTTATTTATTACACATATATATTTAAAATCACATAATTAGAAATGTCATGTTATCCCTCTCCCATGTTCCATGAAATAATTTTATTCAGACTCTACTGATCAATTTAATATCAATTTTTATCATCACTGAAGTTTTTTGAGGATCTGACAGTTTTCTAAAAAATAGCATATTCACTTCCATCTAAGATATTTTAGAGAAAGCACTTATTTAATCTGTAAATGATGCTGTCACTATAAATTTTATGTCAAGCCACAAGTATGTATCTGTCATTCATCACTCCATGATAAAACCATTTATTATATATTTGCCTTTAAAGTAGTTTTTTTAGGGGGGTTGGTACCTGGGATTAAACTCAGGGCACTCAGGCACTGAGCCACATCCCCAGCCTCTTTTTGTATTTTATTTAGAGACAGGGTCTCACTGAGTTGCTTATTGCCTTGCTAATCTGCTGAGGGTGGCTTTGAACTCTCAATCCTCCTGCGTTATCCTCCCATGCACTGGAATTACAGGCATGTGCCACAGAGCCCAGCCTTTAAAGTAGTTCTTAAAGGGCTTGTTTACAATAATATATCTAAAATCTGTAATTCCAAGGTTATCTTTCCTCTCATAAACAATTTAAAAATTATTGTTAATTATTTAGTTTCTTTCCAATTACAGATGATAATTTATTTAACATATAAAACTAGCATTGATTGGGGGTCATTTCGGACTAATGCATTTTCTCTAAGTAGTAAGAAGAATCCTTTAGTAATGAAAGTGACTTTTGTAAGGGTCTCTGCTATGAGAGAAAATTTTAGAGCTAAAAATTCAGATTTTATTCAGAAAGATAAAAAATTTTATTTTTCTCAGTTGATTTTCTTCCCTTTTTATGGACATAAGGATTTGTAGGAGACATCCTATTTGTGGTTTATTGTTGCTCAGTACTACCTCAAGTACTCCTTTTTATGATAATACATGTATTTCAACAGTATCCTATTTAAATGCCATATGTTATTGTTTCAGCCCCCTCTTTAAATTATTAAAAAAAAAAAAAAACTTTTTTTCTTTGTGGCACTGGGTATGTGCCACCATGCCTAGCTACCTTTATTATTTTTTTATTAACACATACTATCTGTACTTTTTATGACATATGATGTGAGGTTTTGATTCACATATACATTGGTAATGATCAGATAAGGGTAATGAGCATATTTATCACTGTAGACTTTCCTCATTTCTCAAATGAAAAGTACATTCAAAATCCTCTCTTCAACTGTTTTGGGATATATAATACATTATTATTTTTTTTTGTATTCCTTTTTTTTATTATTTATTTACTTATTCATCATGCACAAGTATAGTATCTTTTTACATACAACTGCTTGTATACAAAGTATATAAGTACCATTCAGATCTTCAATCATGCATTTAGGATAATGATATCCATCTCATTCAACCACCAATTTTTTTTTCCAACCCCCCCCTTACTCCCTCCCTCCCCTTCCTTTCCGTTGACCATTCTAGTGTTCCTCTGATCCTATGTACCCCCTTCCAACAACACTGTGAACCAGCCTCCTTATATCAGAGAAAACATTCGGTACTTGGATTTTTGAGATTGACTAATTTCACTTAGCATTATATTCTCCAACTTCATCCATTTACCTGCAAATGCCATTATTTTATTCTCTCTTATTGCTGAGTAAAATTCCATTTTGTATATATACCATATTTTCTTTATCCACTCATCTACTGAGGGGCATCTAGGTTGGTTCCATAACCTAGCTATTGTGAATTGTGCTGCTATAAACATTGAAGTGGCTGTGTCACTGTAATATGCTGTTTTTTAAGTCTTTTGGGAATAGACCCAGGAGTGGGATGGCTGGGTCATAGGGTGGTTCCATTCCCATTTTCCCAAGAAATCTCCATACTGCTTTCCATAGCGGTTGCACCATTTTGCAGTCCCACCAGCAATGTATGAGTGTGCCTTTTTCCCCACATCCTCTCCAACATTTATTGTTGTTTGTGTTCTTGATAGCTGCCATTCTGACTGGAGTGAAATGAAATCTTAGAGTAGTTTTGATTTGCATTTCTCTATTTACTATATTCACCCTACTTTGCCAGAGAACACTAGAACTTTTTATTTCTATCTAATTACAATCGTGCACCAATTGTCCTGTACTCTATTGGTGAACCTTTAAATTGATTCTAATTTTTAACAATGACAAATGATGATGTAAGAAACACTACTTTCCGTACATCATTTCAGTTTTGTATTTCCAAAACATAAATTTCTAGAGGTAGATTTGCTATGTAAAATTACAAATTTGAAAAGTATTGCCAAATTGACTTACAAATGTATACATAAATTTACATTGCCAGGCATAGTGGCATGAAAATATGCTTCTCATTGCTGTGATGACAGGGAGTGTAGCTGACCTGTGGCCCAGCTGCACAACTTTAAAATTCATCATTTTCCTTATGCTGTGCACAGATGACTCTGTGGAGGTCCCAAAGGCTGCTCCCAGCCAGTAAATAATTGAGCACAGCAGAGATTCTAAAGCAGGTCCACTTCTGAGACATGGGAATTCTCTGACAGAGGATTTTGGCTCAAGGACTCCCCAGTGACCCTGGAGAAGTCTCTTAAACCACAGTTCAGTCTGGAATGCTTTCGCCCAACCTTTAATTCTTCTTTCTTTACCTTTCTCTTTCACTCAGAATCCATCCTGCATTAGAATTTGGCAGTCCACCCAGATTCCTCCAGCTCTCTTCCTAGTTACCTTCATGGGCATTTCTCCTAATAAATCCCCTGTGTGAATAATCATCTTAGTCTTTGCTTCTTGAAGGAACTAGACTAACACAATATGTGAGAATATCTATGTATTTAAAACATTCTCAAAGTTTATGATAGAAGTAAATTCATATTTCATATTTAAAATTTGCATAGTTAATTGTGTAGTTTAGAATCTTTTGCATGCTTATTAGCCATATGTATTTTATTTTCTGTAAATTTTATGTTCATGAAATCTACTGCTTTGTTTTTCTGTATGATCTGCTTGTGTTTTTTTTTTCATATTGATTTGTATAATGACTTATCAACAACAATGAAAGCAATAGTCAATGTTAATTACAGACTTACTATGGGCAAGGCATTATAATAAGTCTTTAATATTAATTGTCAACTTAACAATAATCCTATAGGATAAATTATACTATTTGTCTAATTTTACAAATGGGACAGCAAAGGACAGAGAAAATGCATAATTTCATAAAGTGTATCTATGGTTCATGTGGCAGAAGTGGGATACGGTCTGACTTCAGCCAAGACCAATGTTTTATTACACTATGATTCCACTACATTATGCTGCTCCTCCTAGAAGAAAATTGTTGTGCTTTCTCTATGTCTTAGTCCCTGTGCGATGCTATAAATTAATATCTGAGATTGAGTAATTTATAAAAAACAGAAATTTATTGGCTCACAGTTCTAGAGACTGGGAAATCCAAGATCAAGGGGTCACATCTGGTGAGGGCATTCTTGCTGCATTATAACATGGTGGAAAGCATCACATGAACAAGAAGGCGCATGTGACAGGGAGCAAGAGGGGGATGGACTCACCTTTATAACACACCCACTCTCATGATAATGGCATTCCTTAATTAATTCATGAAAGCAAAGTCTTTATTACCTAGTCACCTCTTAAAGGTCTCTCCTCAACACTGTTGCATTAAGTGTTCAACACATGAACTTTGGAGGACATATTCAAGCCATAGCACCTATATAGAAAAATATTTCCTAACTTCTTATTTATTTAATTTTGTTTAGAATGTCTTTAGTAAAAATAATTTTAAAAATTTGGTCATTATACCTCACAAATTTTTCATAATAATTGCTATGATTTGTTTCAAGATTAGTAAAAGCATTATCACTTAATGGTAATACATTTTTTCAACTATTTTCTTCTTATGCTTTCACTGTTTTACTTTTATGGGTAAGATTTTATCTCTATATAGATTATGGAGGAAAATAGATTTATGTCCCTAGTCCTTGTTTCTCTATTCTTCTCTCCTTCTGACATATGCACATGCACACATATGTCTATAGTTACATAAAAAAGAGACTCAAAAATGAAAGGACTCCATGTTGTAGTTGGAATTAGACAATTCTAAGATTTTTTTTCGTGCTGAGAATCAACCACAGGGCCTTGCTTCTGCTAGGCAAGTAGTCTACCACTGAGCTACATATCCAACCCCAAGCATTTTTCAAAGTTCATAGAACTCTACACCAAAAAGAATAAATTTTATTTTACATAAATTTCAAAAATAAATTTAAATAATAAAAGGAAAATTTTTATAATAATTCAGTAAAATAGTGTAGGTGAAAACTATACAACCAAGAAAATAGAGCAGTTTCATTATGAAGCAAGCTAATTAGAGTTATTTATTCATGAACTCTGGAAATATGAATAGGAATTCAAGCATTGATCCTTTCTCAATAGAGTGTAACTTATATTTTTACTAGTATCAGGGGAAGTTCTTGTCTCAGTATATTTCTTCTAAGGCTTGATCTCTCTCAATTTTTTATCAGAGCAGCTAAGCAGAACATCATTTTTTCTGTGTATCTCTTTTAATTGAGTTACAGAGATCTATGACTGCTTTGTATTGGAAGCCTCTACATTAGTGTGTGTGTGTGTGTGTGTGTGTGTGTGTGTGTGTGTGTGTGTTGCTAGGGATTGAACCCAGGGCTTGCATGCAAGGCAAGCATTCCACCAACTGAGCCATATCTTCATCCCAGCCTCTATATCTTAATTCCTTAATGGGGCAGTGCTGGGAGATGGGTCCCGATAGGAAATGTGTAGGTCATTATATGTCCTGTCTTTATCCATATGAAATGTAAATATCCAAGTTTTATTGAAAATAAGCCCAGCAAAAGATGTTATAGGCAATTTTGAAGAGCCATAAAATATGGCTAATGCAGAAGATAGTAATGGTTTATATGTTATCTCTATTGTTCATCATTTCAAGTATACTTAGATTCATTCTGTTTTTCCCCCTTCTTTTCCGCCTTAAATTCATATATCCTAAAAGTTCAATAAAACTTGTGATTTTTGAAATGCTTGTTAAGATTTCTATCCCCTTGCTATCTACCTGTAGCTATTCATATGAAGCTTGAATAAATTAAAGTGTTTATGATAGTTTATAAACTTGAAATAAAACAAGTAGCTTTATTATTCAACAACTACAAACTTAGAATTCAGGGATTTTCTGCTGGTGCTAAGATACTGGCACTGCCTCCAGTCA
The DNA here is from genome assembly GCA_025594165.1 of Tamias sibiricus. Classification (NCBI taxonomy): domain Eukaryota; kingdom Metazoa; phylum Chordata; class Mammalia; order Rodentia; family Sciuridae; genus Tamias; species Tamias sibiricus. Next base: position 104,799,408 of record CM046667.1, on the reverse strand, counting down.
TTGAGATCTTACTTTTGAACTTTACTATTAGAACTTTACTTAAGGTTTCTTTGATAGGAAGGTATATGAGTTAGGAACCAGGAGTGCCATAAAAATTCAACAGTTGAGCAGGTAAGTGTTGTGCATGGAAGGAAAAGGCTATTCTGTGAAGGGGAGGACACATTGGAATATGTAGGGTGGGTTCAAGTTCAACAGAGTAGGGATGGTTTGAGAAAAGCCAGGAGGTACTGAACAGGACTTTTTGGTAAAACTAAAATTCAGGAAGAGTGGGATGAGGTATAGCATGGTAGAGATTCCTGGAGCAAGGAAGAGCTGAACAAGATATGGTAGGAAAAAACAGGACATGGTCTGACACAGTATGTCAGGGAGTGCTAGGAAAGGGAGGTGAGGCTTGGCAAGATAGAGTTGAAAAATAACCTCTGAAGAGTGCTGGGAGAGGCAGAGTAAAAATGAGTCCATTGTGAAAGTAAGTATTAAGTAGATTAGGGAAGGGCAAATCATACCTGCCAAGGACTGGAGAGGCTAAATTAGAATGGGGCAGGACATGTTAGTGAAGGCTGGGGTAAGATGAGGTAAGACAGGGAAGGGCAATGAATATATTGAGTTTGTAAAGAAACTTTTGAATTCTTGGTGATACTAAGAAAAAAAAGCTACCATTAATTTGTTAATAAGAATTATATTGAATATAATTGTAATTGACACGAGTGTTCAATATTGGTTGCATCTATTAAGCAGGTCTAAATATTGATTATCTCCAATTTAAGGGTCCTAAATCAATACTCATGTTACCAATTACAGAATTTTGTTCTTCCACATATCCTTAAACCTGCAAAATTTGTTTTTAGAGCTTACTGTAAATAACTCAATATTGATTATCATAACTATTTTCTATATGCTCATGATTTAAAAGTGTTTCCCATCTTGATTGTTCTTAAGAATACCATTTGGAATTTGTGAAAACATATATTTTAAGGTTCCACTGGCAACACTGTGTCTGCTGAGGTTGGTTGGTGCTATACTATTCTTACAGATTTCTGCAGTTAGGAAAAATGAAGACTCATATTGTGCAAAGTTTTATGAGGGGCTATCAATACCACATTTGTCATTAGCTACATCTGTACCAAAGAGAATGTTCACAGTGTTTTTCCCTGGTATAGAGGGTGGGAAAATAGGGATATATTTAGTGGGTGTGACTATCTTCTTCCAATTAGCAGATTTATTTTTCCCTTTTTCAATGTGCCAAGTATTTGAATGTAAAGCATATACAAAATCCAAAAGTAGTCTATTACCTTGGTAAAGATTTTATCATGTTTTCCTTGGAATAATTACAAAAGCATCCTCAGTGACCTCAGTGTGTTAGAGTGGAACAGCACTCCATTCTAATTATGCCTGAAAAAATTCTACTCTTCCCTTGTTTTTTGTCAAATGGCCATACACAAAGCTAGAATCTATAATTCCCAGCCTCTCTTGCATGTAGATATAATCATATGATTAATAGAACATAAGTATAAAAAAACGTGTGTAAGAACTAGACCTTTTCTCCCTGAAAGACAAATTGATTTCTCTGGAGTTTCATTTTTTTAAATCCTTCTCAAAAGCTAGTTTGAATATTGTGAGCAAGACTGATATTCTATAAAATTATGGAGTAATTACATGCAAGGAATTTTTTTTCTTTTATCTGTTTACCCACTCCAGACTTGAAAGAGAAATAAGTATATATCTGGTAGAATAGTTATCACTGTGAAATCCACTGTAATTGCGGATGTTTTTGTCTGAGTAGTGTAACCTTTACTCTAACCAACAATCTGCTGCTCCTCTTCCTTAGGAATCTGTGTATGGCTTACAATATGTCTCTTGAATGAACAAATGGTAATGCATTAATACTGATCCATCAGGTGAGAGCAGACATGTGCTATTGAATATACAAAAATATATATCATCTGTTATGTCTTGCTACATTCCTTGCTTACTAGTTTATATTATAACTAATAAAGTTTTTGTGTGATTGTCATTTTTTAGAAGATTTTTAGAATTTGTTCTTTTTAGATATACATGACAGTAGAGTGTATTTTGACATATCACACATACATGGAGTATAGCTTATTTTAATTGGGATCCCATTCTTGTGGTTGTACATGATGTGGAGTTTCCCTGGTGGTGTATTCATATATGAACCTAGGAAAGTTATGTCCAATTCATTCTACTGTCTTTCCCATTCCCATCCCAACTTCCTTCCCCCCAATCCCCCTGTCCAATCTGGTAAACCTCCCCCCCCCCAGCCTATTGTGAGTCAGCATCTGCATATCAGAGAAAATATTGAACCTTTGGTTTTTTGGTAATGGCTTATTTCACTTACCACGATACTCTCCAGTTCTATCCATTTACTGGCAAATGCCATATTTTCATTCTCTATGGCTGAGTAATATTCCATGTGTGTGTGTGTGTATATATATATATATATATATATATATATATATATATATATATATATATATTACATTTTCTTTATCCATTCATCTGTTGAAGGGCATCTAGGTTGGTTCCATAGTTTAACTATTGTGAGTTGAGCTGTTATAAACATTGATGTGGCTGTGTCACTGTAGTATGCTAATTTTAAGTCCTTTGGGTGTATGCTGAGGAGCAGGATAACTGGGTCAAATGGTGGTTCCATTCTAAGTTTTCTGAGGAATTTCCATACTGCTTTCCAGAGTGGTTGTCTGAATTTGCACTCACACTAGCAATGTAAGAGTATACCTCTTCCCCCACATACTTGGAAACATTTATTGTTACTTTCCACAATTTTTTTTTTTTTTTGGAGTTGCAGCCTCCAATAAAAATAGACTTGATGGCTATGACTAAGGGGATTAATCTATCCTCTTTCTCTTGTTATAAGATGTTTTTTGATACCATTAGAATTAGATCCTCTGTATCAGTTATAGGGGCTCAAGGAAATTCTAGGTGAGAATTAATATATTATGCCACCCTCATCCATTTACACCTTGAAAAGAATTCATGATATTACTTTCAGGCAAAATAGTTAGGGTTTCTAACTCTCAAATAATAGGGAGATGACAGGATGATATGATTGGATAGAAAGGCAGAAAAAGCAAACCAGGCCATGGAGTCTTTTGGGCTTGTAGGAGCCCTAATTAAGGAGATAGCTAAGATTGTGGTTAGCTGTGAGGCATAAAGATGTTCAGCATTACCACCTTCCATGGTCCTGCGAGACTTGGCCCGGGACATTGCAGATCAGGTTGGCGCCATTTGCATGATCTCGCGAGACTTGGCCCAGGACATTGCAGAGCAGATCGGTGCCATTTTGTGGTGGTTGGAGGAGTGTGGATTGCGGGTAGGAGTTGTTCTTGGAGCCAGAGAGAGAAGCTAGCAGAATAAAGAGCCTGTTCATTTCCAGGCTACCTCTGAACTTATTCCCGCAACGTCGTTGCTCCAAGCGGCAATCGCTTTAGGCAGCGACAGGTGGTGGCCCATACAGGGAACTTTGGAGTAGACAGGTAAGAACTGAAAAGTCTCTAAAGATGGGTTCAAATGTAACTAAATCCCAAGTGATAGAGGCTATGGAAAGAATCCTTGATATACCTGACTCCATTATCAGCGAGGAGGATTTAGAAAAAGGTGAAGGCGATCATGAAAGCGTAGCTTCTGCTGAGTCAACTAAGACCAGTAAGGAGAGTATTAGAAGAGTCCCAAAAATGACATAAATCCGAGCTGTTAGAGCTATTCAGGATTTATTGGAGATAGCTGAAGGATACTTGCTCTCCATTGAACATGGGACTTAGGATATTGCTGTCAGTGAAATTAGCAGTAGTGAGGAATCTAGTGAAAGTGATTCTGAGAAAATGAGGGAAAAGAAACTAAAAAAGACCAAGAAAAAGGACCATCAAGTAGAGGAACCACTTGTGTCCTCTACTCCCCCATGGGTGGAAACCATTACAGAAAATATGAAGGGTATTACTAGGCATTTGCATACCCTAGAAACAGAAATAAAAAGTCTTTCTGAGCACTTATGCACTCTCGAGGGTAACTCACAGATACATTGGGAACTGCCAATATTTGAAAATGAAAATGGACAGAGGGTCCACCAGTCGGTAGATTTCAAAACAATAAAAAATCTCAAAGAGGCAGTAATGACGTATGGGCCCCAAGCTCCTTTCACCTTGAGTACGCTGGAGTCCCTTAACACCTTTAACTTAACCCCCTCAGACTAGAAAAGTCTATGTAAAGCAGCATTCAGTGGGGGGCAATACTTGGTTTGCCGATCGCAATTTCAAGACCTTTGTATAGAAATGGCTAAAAGAAACGCAGCTGCAGTGTTGGGAGATCATAATATAGAAATGCTCACAGGAGAAGGGCAGTTTGCAGACTTACAGGCTCAAAAATATTATGACCCAGGTGTATATGCTCAAATATACACAGCTGCCTTAAAGGCATGGAAAACTTTACAAGGACCTGGGGATCTACAAGGTAGCTTGTCAAAAGTGATTCAATGACCTAATGAGCCATACGCTGGCTTTGCTGATTGACTTTCGAGAACTGCAGGTAGAGTGTTTGGAGACGTTGATCAAGCTATGCCATTAGTCGTTCAATTAGCATACGAAAATGCTAATAAATACTGCCAGGAAGCCATCAGGCCATGGAGAAATAAAAAGGATCTTTCCATATATATACAACTATGTAAAGATATAAATGACGCCTTTGTCACAGGAAATGTGATTGCAGCAGCCATGAGAGGTGCTTCCCCTCAATATTTCACAAGGGCTCAACCTAGACATTATAATCTATCAGGATATTCCAGGCAAAATTATCATAATCAATCAGGCTATTCTAGGCAAAATCCCCAAAGAGAAATAAGACCAAGCTCGTACCATGCCCCAGGCCGCTGCCCCAGGTATAAAAAGGGAAATCATTGGGCCAATAAGTGCCATTCAAAATTTGACATCTATGGAAATCATTTGTTCAGGAATTCAAAAAACGGGGCATGGGGCCCAATGCCCCAGGGCCCACAAATGTACGAGGCATTGGAGGAGGAGTATCCTCAAGCATCCACTCAGATGCTTCCCTGACACAATCCCTACTACCCATCCACTCCCTTGCCAGAGGAACAGGAGGAAATGCAGGATTAGACCTCTTTTTCACCACCTGAATAGTGTTAACACCTGAAATGGGGTTTCAACTGATTCCCACAGGAGTCAGGGGACCTCTTCCCTCAGGGACTGTAGGACTTATTCTCGGACAAAGTCCTAAAAGCTTATTAGGTTTGCAAGTGACCCCAGGTGTAATAAACTCAGACTACAAAGGGGAAATAAAAATAATGCTTAGCTCACCCCAAAGTATAAGTTCTGTTAGTCAAGGAGATAGAATTGCTCAGCTGCTTCTCCTTCCAAATTTACATAATTCATTTAAAATGGGTATGCCTCAAGAAGGGAACAATAGAGGATTTTGTTCCACTGACTCAAGACCCATGGCTTGCTGGGTTCGAGACTGTTCAAGGAGGCCTATGTGTAAAATAAAAATCCAAGGAATAGAGATGGAGGGACTGATAGATACTGGAGATGACTCTTCCATCATTAATCTACGGCAATGGCCCAAGCACTGGCCTCTGCAAAAAGCCTCAACCAATTTAAGAGGCTTGGGATATAATAACCTCCCAGAGAAAAGTGCGGTAATTTTAAAATGGGAGGATGATGAAGGGCATAAAGGAACATTTCAGCCTTATGTTTTACCTAACCTACCAGTTACTTTATGGGGAAGAGCTATTTTGCAACAAATGGGAGTACACCTAGCAACCAAACCTGCAGATGTTAAATGTGAAAATCTACAGGGTAATCTTAACCCTAAAAGAAATCATTATCAAAAAGTACAGGGTAATCTTAACCCTATAAGAAATCATTATCAAAATGTACAGGGCAGCTGATTTTTTTAAAGAATTTGATATGCTATGCAACTTGGCTCGTCAGCAGAAGGCTTGCCGCCTTAAAGCCGCAGCATCTCCTCACAATTGGACGGCTGTTAGTCATCATACACAGTTGATCCTGAAGGGCTCGATTGGATGGCTGGTAGCCAATGACGGGTAAGATCCCCAGAGGGGGACAACCTAAGACAGGCACAGTCGCACGGGACAGTCTCATGTGGCCAACATATCAACCTAAGACAGGAGTCAAGGGCACAGCCTTGATTATCAGATGACAGGTAAGAATGTTGGTTGCACATGGACGTCCTAGAGCATCCCCTCTTTTAAAACAAAAGGGGGGAAATGTAGGAGCCCTAATTAAGGAGATAGCTAAGAGTGCAGTTAGCTGTGAGCCATAAAGATGTTCAGCATTACCACCTTCCATGGTCCTGCGAGACTTGGCCCGGGACATTGCGGAGCGGGTTGGCACCATTTTGTGGTGGTTGGAGGAGTGTGGATTGCAGGTAGGAGTTTTTCTTGCAGTTGGAGAGAGAAGCTAGCAGAATAAAGGGGCTGTTCATTTCCACTCTGCCTCTGAACTTATTCCCGCGGCGTTGTTGCTCCAAGCGGCAATCGCTTCAGGCAGCGACACTGGCTAGAATATGCCTAGCCAGGTCCCAACTGTGCGTTTGTCACCAAGTGCTGAAAGTCTAAAATTTGTAACTAAAACGTATTCACTGCCATTCATGTACTCAGATTGAAAGTTATTTGTTATTGGTTGCTTGAGATTTTTCTTTATTTAAGAACAATATTCATTGTGGTAGGTAATTAAAACAACCCTGTTCACTTAGGTTTTGGACCCACATGTTAGCCAAGAGAGAGACTTAGAAAGTAAAAATATGGTAGCAATGTGGAAGAAAAAGTGTAATATATGCTAGACACTAACTGACAATATCTAAAGTCAAAAAAGAAAGGTTAATATTTTACTTAAGTTTTTTAAAAAATAGAAAAAATAAAAGATAAACTGAAATGTTAATTTCAGGAAAATCAAAAGCAATCTACAGGGTTAATTCAGCAGCATTCCCCCAATTGATTAATACATTTTTTAAGAAATTAATGTTTTTGGCTTTCTCTCTGAAATTGAAGAGTTAAATGATCATATTTGCAATTTCGATAAAAATTGCTCTGACCTTGTCTATGAATCAGTGTATTAGAGAGTGAAGAGCTTGATCTCAGACCATTTTTCCCACTGCCAAGTAATTTAATAAACTAAAATGATTGCTCTTAATAAAATTGTTATTATCTTTAAAGGATTTTGACCTTTCCATACAAGAAAAGGTAGTCCTGCTGTTGAATTTTAAAAATACATTATTGGTCATTGATTTCATTCATGTAAAGTTAGAGTTTAAAACCTGATTATGAGATGATAAATGGTAGGCAGTTGGCAAGCTCACTGATAGCCAATTTTACTGACAATTTTAAGTGGAATAACAAGCTGCAAATGTCTTCCTAGAGATTTCACGGCCTGGTGGCCATTAACTTGATCATACAAATCCAGTCCTCTCCTTGGGGCCGTTCTTTATTGAAATCCCTCCTCTGATCTTTATGTTCTGCCACAAAGACTCTTGAGTGTTTGTACTATCTCTGACATTTATCTTACCCTTGAGATCTGAAGATCAGTGAGTTTAATAAGTATTTCAATATCAATATAATGAGGGAAAAGACGTTTAAGGTTTCTTCTTTCTTTGGTATCCTCAACTCCACATAGCTTTCCAGTTAGAGACATACTCTATCACATAAACAAGAGAAACAAAAGGTGATAATCCTCTTTCTCCACCCCATACCTCTACCTGGTTAACATCATTCCAATGTGAGCTAGGTCTGGCCTAACCATCCAATAGCCTACCTCTCAAAAAAAAAAAAAAAAAGCATCATCAACTTTAATCAGTCCATTTCATTCCCTATGTCACAAACATTATCATTATTTCATGTGTTACTTTATTTTACATGACATATTTTAAAAATATGCCCATAGAGAGAAGACATGTATTAAGTATTGTTGAATCAATTAACAAAGCTAACCATTACATATTTGGTAAAACTTCAATTAATTATTGTGATTTTCATGTGGAATTTTATTTATATATTTTAATTAATTATAAATGACAGAAGAATGCATTTTAATTCATTCTATACAATTGCAGCACAACTTTACATTTCTATGGTTGTACATAATGTATCGTTGTGCCATATGTGTAGTTATACATGTAACTGGGGTAATGATGTCTATCTCATTCCACCATCTTTCCTACCCCCATTCCTCCTCCTCACACCTCCCTCCCCTTTGTCCCATCAAAGTTCCTCCATTTTTTCCATGTCCCCCCCCACCCTCATTATGGATCAGTATCAACTTATCAGAGAAAACATTCGGCCTTTGGTTTTTCAGGATTGGCTTACTTCACTTAGCATGATATTCTCCAATTCCATCTATTTGCCTGCAAATGCCATAATTTTATTGTCTTTTAATGCTGAGTAATATTCCAATGTGTATATATACCACATTTTCTTTATCCATTCATCTATTGAAGGGCATCTAGGTTGCTTCCACAGTTTAGCTATTGAATTGAACTGCTATAAACTTTGATGTGGCTGCATTACTATATTTGCCACACATATTGCTGTACAACAATTTGCTGTACAAAAACACCCCAAAATTTACTGGGTTAAAACAGCAAACACTTGATTTTCATGGTTACTGAGCATCAGGAATCTAGGAATGGCTTAGTGGTCTGGTTTTGGTTCAGGTTGTCTCATGATGTTGTTGTATAGATAGCAACTAGTGATGCAGTCATCAGAAGTCTTAACTGATGTTGAATGATGTCCTACTAAGCTCATTTGCTGACTCATGTACTTATTAGCAGGCCTCAATCCTTCATGAGTTGTTGGCTGGAAACCTGGTTACCCACCATGTGGACCTCTCTATAGGCTACCTGAGTGTCCTAAGATGACATCTTCCAGAGCCAGTGACCATAGAAAATCCCTAAAATGGAAGCCTAGCCTTTGTATACCCTAATATGAGAAATGGCATACCATGTACATCTCTTCTGTCATATTTTTATTGGTAACATAGACCAAACATGGTCAAATCTGGAGCACAACTGTATGAAGACATGTACATTAGGCGATGGGGCTTATGAGGGGCCCATTTGGAGGCTGGTTCTACACCATATTTCTGTCCCTGATTATCTTCACTTCTTACAATAACAAATATTTAATGTGCTAAAGAGTCCTTGTTCTAAAATACAGAAATTCATAGTCCATCCCCAAAGATTTTAATGTAGTATGTCAGGACTGGAGCATTTTTATGAAGCACCCTAGTCTTTTTTTTTTTTAATTTTATTTATTTCAGTACTGGTGATTGAACTCAGCGGCACTCTACCATTGAGCTGCATACCTAGCCCATTTTATTTTTTATTTTGAAACAGAGTCTTGCTAAATTGCTGAGACTGGCTTTGAACTTATGATCCTCCTGCCTCCTTAGTCATTGGGATTACAGGTGTACACCACTGTACCCAGCTACCCTAGGCATTTCTAATGTAAGTTATATGAAGATTAAAGATTCAAAACAGTATTTTTCACATGCTGCAGAAGAATTTCATCTCCTCTTATGGGTTTAAACTACCTCTTATATGAAGATGACTTCATATTTTATACACACACACACACATATACACACACACACACATACACACACACACACACACACACACCTACATATAGGTTTAGCTCCAGCACAATCTCAGAGAAATGTTTCTTTCACTGGTAAGTCAAATCCATTCCTTTTACTCCATTATTACATTATGCTGTAATTGCAACTACATTGAATTCCTGAACTTGGTAAATAAAAAATAGCATTTTCTCGATACTCAAGTGAGAACTCCTCATTTTTTTGAAACTCCTCATATCAAGAGTCTGCAAAATCTGTTGATTCTATTTTCTTATTTTTATAGTAATAATTTCCTTTTCCCTTGCCAATGCCTTATTTCATGCACTTATCATTTTTCCTTAATCATGAACAATAACCTTTTATGTAGTGTACCCACTGCCAAACCCACTCTTTTTTCTTGTACTGGGGATTGAATTCAGGGATACTCAACCACTGAGCCACATCCCCAGCCTCATTTTGTATTTTATTTAGAGACAGGATCTCATTGAGTTGCTTAGTACCTCGCTAAGTTGCTGAAGCTGGCTTTGAACTTGTGATCCTCCTGTCTCAGCCTCCTCAGCAGCTGGGATTACAGGCATGCACCACTGTGCCTGATGCCAAACCTACTCTTTACCAATGGTACTTTCTACTCCACTACTAACTTTTTTAGAAAAATAAAATGCTGATTGTTTACCTTATGTTCTGATCACAACTCTTCAGGTATTTTTTCTCATTCTTGATAAAATAAAAAGCTTGTACTGTGAAATAGAAGGTTCTTTATGACCAAGCCTTTGTGAAAATCTCCAGGTTTACCTCTTGACGTTCCACCAATGCCCCATAATCCCATTCACCCATTAATAGAACTATATAACTATCCCAGAAGTCATTGCAATATCTCATGTCTTCCTGCTGTTTGTAATTGTATAAATTCCTATTCATCCTTAGCTCAGGTTTCCCCATCTTCCGTATATCTTTGACTATGTTCTTGGCTTTCATTTACTGAATGGATTAAGATACCATAAAAATTTACATAACTACAGAAGCAGGTTTTAAGAAGCAGCTCTTTGAAATATGGGAAATTGAAAGCATTACTTCAGGACCTCAATGACAAAGCATAACACATATCAGAAGGAAGTACATTTTCCAGTTTCTGGGAGGAATATGTCTTTGACTCATTTGAGATTCCAAGTGACAATGTACCACCTTGGCATCTCCATGGGTTTGTAGCTGGGAAAGAATTGGGAGATAGATTCCTGACATTCGTACAATGGATTTGGGAAAAATACACTCAGACTAGTACTACCTTCAAAGGTTTTATTGGACACGGTTGAAACACAAGAGCAGAAATATAAAAGTATTCCTATGAACATGTGTAGAGACACTCCAGTTTGCCTAGCTATTTTAAGAGCCTTGGAGGAACTGCATGAGTAACCAAGGTCATAAATTAATAATATGGCTTATAATTGTTACTTCAACCTTATTATTGGCAAATAAGGCCTGGAGAAGCTTAAGTTACAGGCACCTCCGTGAACACTGGAGAATGCTAGAGCAGCATGTTCTGGCTTTGGTGTCTTTAACTGAGGTATGTTTGTGATTCAGTCAGTTGTGTATACAGTCTTGGATTCACCTAGGATGTACTAGTTACCACCTCTTAATGAGTCAGGACTGTGTTATTTCAATGGATCATCTGACTTTTATCTCATACTCAAAACTCAGCAATGTTCACAATCCCATAAAACCAGTCTTTGCTAAAACAGTGTAAATATATATATCTTTACATCTAAATTTCTTAAGTGCACATTCCTAGAACATTTATCAATTATTGGAACATTATTTATGGCTTATCATTGTTAATATTATTATTATTATTATTATTATTATTATTGGAATGCTCCTGGCTTCTAATTCAACCTGAATCTGCTTTAAGGACAATGGACTATGCTATATTTGATACTGGTCCCTTTGAGAACTATAGTATAGTTGATAATTCTTTAAATATTCCATATATCTGTCCTATCTTCTAGTTCCATTGTACCTGTAATGTCAGTTTTTACCTCTTACCAACATTGCTCCAGAACTCAGTCCCCCATCAAGATCACTGAAAAGAACTCATCTATTATTAACAAATGTAGAGTTTACTGAATACCACAGAGAAGTACAGAAACATGCTAGCATTATGCTGGAAGTAAATAGAAGAGAATATATTTAATCTGATTAGATGTGTTATAAAAATACAACTAAACTTAAATACCAAATGCTCATATTTGTCCCATTCCAAACCTAATTCTTAAATTGGATAGTATAATCCTTTATGTAGGCAAGTAGTCAATTTGTATGAATGTCATAAAAAATTTTTAACGTGGAGCTACAAAGAAGATAATTATATGACACGTTTGTTTTTTAAGAGTCTGAATTTCATTCAGGGGCTGAAGGTATAGCTCAGTGGTAGATCACGTGCTTTGAATGTGTTAAGCCCTGGGTTTAATCCCCTGCACCAAAAATAAAATAAAATTCTTTCAGCTCTTAAGTCCTAATGTCCTTTAACATGAAGTAATCCATAATGCAGTACTCACAATGAATTCTGACATATTGCAGTGGATTTCATTTTGGAGCATGCAATAGAAGAAAATGCTTCATCGTTGTAGGATATTGCCTATAATGACTACAGTACAATTTCATTTCTCACCATTTATTTATTTATTTATTGGTACTGGGGATTGAAACCAGGGGCACTTAACCACTGAGCTACATTCCCATCTTTTTTTTTTTTTTAATGTTGACATAGGGTCTGGAAAGCTTCTAGGACCTCACTAAATTGCTGAGGTTGGCTTTGAACTTGCAATCCTCTTACTTCAGGCTCCCTAGTCTCTGGGACTATAGGCATGCACCACCATGCCTAGTTCTCAAAGTTTTTTAAAGGGAGCCATATTGGAAATTTGGGTGGGTAAGTTTTTGTTATGTGGGACTCCTTGGCATCCTTAGCCAACAATCACTAAATAGTACCACAGTCATTGAACAATGGGAAATATCACCCAGGGGTGCATGTTACTATTTTTCTTTGCAAATTATAGTTAAGTCAACAACCAAGAACAATAGCATTAAAATGGAATTGCTTTCATGGGAAGTTAGTAAAAAATCATAGAAAAATATGCACAGTTACAAGCAATGTAGACTTAGTTTATTGTTCCTTAAGCAGTAAAGCCCTTCATAAGTAACCTCAAACTGGAGATTTCCCTATCATTGTGCCTTTTATGCACTGAGGGAGTCATTAGGGTGCTAAGTAACCCCCAGAAGATCTCCAAATGTATATTTTTGGCACTTATGCTTTGTACATTTTACATTTGAACATCACTTTTAGAGTAATTTAAATATAATTTAAAGTACCATAATAGCTCCATTAAAGATCATTCTCAGGGGCTGGTGCTGTAGCTCAGTGGCAGAGCACTTGCCAAGCACGTGTGAGGCACTAGGTTCAATTCTCTGCACCACATAAAAATAAACAAATAAAATAAAGGCATGCTGTCCATCTACAACTACAAAAAAATTAAAAATAAAAGATCATTCTCAGGCCAGGTTTCCTTGGGATAAGCAAGTTCTAATGAATGTTATTTCCTTGTACTTCATTTAACTGATGATTAACTTGGAACAGCTCAGTAGAGTACCTAAACAACAAGAGATACAGAATTTCAGCTCAATTTTTTTTTTTTTTTTACTACAAACAAGATAGTGGTTTTTATTTATTTTTGTTTTGTTTTTCATGTTCTTACAGAAACCAAGGTATCCAGATTCTGGAAACATAATGGCCATTCTTATTGGTTATCAAGTAGGAAGCTCACATTTCAAGGTGTGGGGTTCAAACATATCACTTAGAGACCATACCCGAGAATTATATTTGGGTTGCTTTCAAAGATAGTAAATTGAAATTTCTTTAGAAAGGACAAACTGAAATGAATCTGAGAATCCAGTTTTTCTAACCTTCTAGGATCCATGTCAGATCCATCTGGTCTGAAGAATGCTAAATGTATAAAGTTGTATTTGCAATATGTGTTATTCAGACTTCAGTTGACTATCATAAACATTCTGTAACCCTCTATATGGCTCGAAACAGAAGTAAACATAGCATGCCTTGGGCCTTGTAATGAAATTAACCTTGCTGACTAATATCCAGAGGGGATGAATGTATGTAAGTGTATTTTTTTTGAGGGGGGGGGGGAGACAGTGAAATGAGAACTATTGAACTATTACTACAAAATTCACATAGAATTACGTTTCCCTGCCTTAGCATAAGACATATTATCTACGGAAGCTGTGAAACTTTTCTAAAAAATAAAAATTAAGTGAGGTTCGACATTTAGATATATGATCCATTTTGACTTAATTTCTTACATGGCAGATATTGTGTGAAATTTATTATTTTGCATGTGGTTATCTAGTTATCTCATCATCATTTTTTGAAAAGACCATTCTTTCCCTTTTGAGTGGTGTAGTGACCCTTATCAAAATTCTGTCCCTGAATTATTGCCTTGGATTTTTTTTGTATTTAAAACATTATGTCAGCTGGGCACAGTGGTACATGCCTAAAATCCCACCTGCTCGGCAGGCTGAGGTGGGAGGATCACAAGTTCAAAGCCAGCCTCAGCAAAAGCAAGGTGCTAAGCAACTCATTGAGACCCTGTGTCTAAATAAAATACAAAATTGGGCTGGGGAGGTGGCTCAGTGGTCGAGTGACCCTGAGTTCAAACTCAGAACCAAAAAAAAAAAAAAATTATGTCATTATAAATTGGCAATATGTAGTGCTATATATTTATCAGGTAACCCTATTTTGTATAAAATAGGTATTTTACAATGTACTATTTTGCATTTCTTTTTATTTCTCTTATTTATTTATTTATTTAGGCTATTTTTAAAAAAATATTTATTTATTTTAGTTGTACACAATGCCTTTATTTTTACGTGGTGCTGAGGATCGAACCTGGGCCGCACACATGCTAGGCGTGTGCTCTACCGCTGAGCCACAATCCCAGCCCCAATTTAGCTATTTTCTTAATGGTTGCTAGTGATAACAATTATTTCATAATTTAAAACAAACGTGTTTCAATTAATACTAGGTTATTTTGATTAGCACACAAAAGAATTGTTCCAATATAAAAGAAAAAATGAAATATTGGAGTTTACCAAAATTAAAAAACAAAAATCTTTTATGCTTTAAAAGTCCACATCAAGAGTAAAAAATATAACCCATATTATGGAATAAAATATTTGCTAATCATGTATCTGGTAAGTGACCTATATCCAGAATGTACAATAAACTCTTGCAAATCAGCAACAAAAAGGCAGGTAACTTACTTAATTTATAATTGGTCAAGGATATTTAAAGTAATTTCCCATCAACGTAATAGAAACTTTTTTTTTTTTTTGAGTGGTGGTGGAGGGGGGATTGAGCCCAGAGTTGCTTTACCACTGAATCACATCTTCAGCTTTTTTATTTTGAGAAAGTTCTCTCTGAATTGCTTAGGGCCTTTCTAAGTTGCTGAGGTTGGCCTCAAACCTGCAATCCTCCTGCCTCAGCCTCTGGAGTTGCTGGTATTATAGAAGTGTGCCATTGCACCTGGATAGACACTGCTTGAGATGTCATTTTGTACCACAAGGATGGCTATCATCAAAGGAAGGAAAAGAACTAGTGCTGGTGAGGGTGTGGAAAAATTAGGTCCTTTTATCCAGTGGTGGTAGAATTGTAAAATGGTTCATCTACTTTGGGAAAAAAAAATTTGGCCGTTTTTCTAAAAGTTAAACAGAATTAACTACCTATGATTCAACAATTTCATGACTGGGTATATACTCCAAATAACTAAAAACAGATATGCAAACAAAAGCTTGTATAGGAATGTTATTGGAAGCATTATTTCATAATAACCAAAAAGAAGAAATAATCCAAATTTACATCAACAGATAAAAGGCTTAAAAATGTGACATAGCCATACAATGCATTATTATCTGGCAATACAAAATAATGAACTACTGATATCTAGTAAAACATGGTTGAGTCATGAAAACATTATGCCAAGTAAAGGAAACTAGTCACAAAAGGAAACATATTATTTGATTCTAGTTGTAGGAAGTGCCCAGAGTAGAATAATTTATGGAAACCAAAATTTGCTTAGTGGTGGCCAGGGGCTGGGGGTAGGGCGAAATGGTATACAACTTCTCATATGTACAAGTTTCTTTTAAGGGTGATAAAAACATTCTAAAATTCAATGATGGAAATATCCAGACAACTCTGTGAACACACCAAAAACTACTGCAATATACACTTTTTAATATTTATTTCTTTAAGACTCCTATAGCACAAGAATTACTATCAAGAATCAATAAATCGGATAGATTCAAATTACAAAGCTTCTTCTCAGCAAAAGAAACAATCAGTGAGGTGAATAGAGAGCCTACTAATTGGGAACAAATTTTTACCACACGCATGTCAGATAGAGCACTAATATATAAAATATATAAAGAACTCAAAAATCTTAACACCAAAATAAATAAATAAATAAATAACCCAATCAAGAAATGGGCCAAGGAACGGAACAGACACTTATCAGAAGAAGATATACAATCAATCAACAAGTACTTGAAAAAAATGTTCAATATCTCTGGCAATTAGAGAAATGCAAATCAAAACCACTCTAAGATTACATCTCACACCAGTCAGAATGGCAGCTATTAAGAACACAAACAACAATAAATGTTGATGAGGATGTGGAGAAAAAGGCACACTCATACATTGTTGGTGGGACTGCAAAATGGGGCAGCCAATATGAAAAGCAGTATGGAGATTCCTTGGAAAACTTGGAATGGAACCACCTTATCACAAAGCTATCCCATTCCTCGGTCTATTCCCAAAGGACTTAAAAACAGCATACTACAGGGACACAGCCACATCAATATTTATAGCAGCACAATTCACAATAGCTAAACTGTGGAACCAACATAGATGCCCTTCAGTAGATGAATGGATAAAGAAAATGTGTTATATACACACAATGGAATATTACTCAGCAATAAGAGAGAATAAAATCATGGCATTCACAGGTAAATGGATGAAGTTAGAGAATATAATGCTAAGTGAAGTTAGCCAATCCCAAAAAGCCAAATGCCGAAAGTTTTCTCTGATATAAGGATGCCTATTCACAGTGGGGTTGGGATGGGGAGCATAGGAGGATTAGAGGAACACTAGAATGGCCAATGGGGAGGGAGGAAAAGGGAGGGGGCAAAAGAGTGAAGGAAAAAATAAGATGGTAGAATGAGATGGATATCATTACCCTAAGTGCATGTATGAAGTCATGAATGGTGTGAATATACTTTGTATACAACCAGAGATATGTAAAAAACGTGCTCTATAAGTATAATATGAAATGTAATACATTCTGCTGTTATTTCTAACAACTTAGAACAAAAAATAAATTTGAAAAATAAAAAGATATTTATTTCTTTAGTTTTAGGTGGACACAATATCTTTATTTTGTTTTTATGTGGTGTTGAAGATTGATCGAACCCAGTGCTTCATGCATGCTAGGTAAGTGATCTATCTCTGAGCCACAATCCCAGCCCCTGCAATATACATTTAAAATTTTTTTTCTAGTTGTAGATGGACACAATATCTTTATTTTATTTATTTATTTTTATGTGGTGCTGAGGATTGAACCCAGTGCCTCACACATGGGAGGCAAGTGCTCAACCACTGAGCAACAACCCAGCCCCTGAAATATACATTTTTAAAGAGTGAATTGTATATGTGAATTTTGTCTCATAGTTGTTCCTAATTGCTAATAAATCTGGTTTAAAAGAATATTCACAACCTTTTAATGATGTTAGTTCATCACGTGGATAAGACATTTTCTATCAGGCCACTTCTGTTGCTGAGAATAGGATAATATCATCTGTCCAGTGTTAGCCTTTTTATGATAATTACTAGCAATTCCATTCAAATTCCAGGGACTTTTTCTTTCACGTGATAATTAGTACTTAAATATTATAATCCCTGTTTGAAAAGAAAGGCTTTCATAGATCTCTAATGAATGTCAGGGACATGAGAACTTTGAAATCACAAGGAAACATGAGCACTAATGACAATGAGTGTCAAAAGAAGCTAGTCAAATCTTTATCCATTGTCAGGCCTGACTTGTTTCATTCAAATATTGATATAGTCATGTAATAATAACAACAAAAATAATAGGGTAAATTTATTGAATGCTTTGTGGGTTGAGCATCCATAGGCCAAAAATCCAAATTCTAAAATGTTTCCAAACTGACATGACATCAAAAGAAGAAAAACTCCACATCTGATGGTATGTTATAGCTCACATGCAAGACAGAGGTGCATTAAAAATACTGCATAAAATTACTTTCAGGCTATATATATAAAATGTAAATGGAACATAAATGAATTTAATATTTAGGGTTCCACTGCCAAGATATCTCATTAGGTGCATGCAAATATTCTACAATCTGAAAATTTTGAATCTGAAATAATTCTCTTTGCCAAGTATTTCAAGTAAGGGATACTCAACCTTTTACTCATCGTTTTATAAATGTGGAGAATGGGAACTTAAAAGTGACCTCAGGCCAGTTATATAAGGCCTAAAGTCACTTCAAGTAGCCAATGGAAGAATTGAAGTTATCTGAGGTTTTCAACATCTGACATATTTAGTCCTGTTTAAACTTGGTTTTCAGTAACTGGTTCACAAAGCAAGTATTTACTTTAATAGAAAAATAAACTATGATAAAGTATCATGAGATTTTCTAGCTCTTGAAGTAAACAAATATAAGTATAGCATCAAGTTATATATATATATATATACATATATATATATGTATACACACAGATATTTTAATGGAAATTTAACAACTGAGGTCATCTTTCAATGTCAACTTTATGAAGGGATCAGATATAACAAGAAACAGATTTTATAGTAATGAATATGATTGTTTCAGTTATTTTCATATCTCCAAACAAAATGTACTATAAGTATATAAATATATCTTTCAAATATGAATAAAATACCTAGATTGATGAATTGGGTGCATAGACCAATGTTCTACTTCATTCTCAAGTTAAAAATTGTTTTGATATGGTACTAGTTTTGTGAATTTTTCAGTTATAAATACACATGAATATTTATAGCCTCTAGATGAATCAGGCATGTGCTAAGTTTTACAATGATATGATCAGACAATATGATGAAAAGTGGTGAAAGTTACTGACTGCAATGAACATTTCTTATTAGGAACATTCATCTTCCCCATATTTATAATTTATAACATTTAGCTGAACAAACAAGTCAAAACATCTTACAGTGTTTTAAACATAAGGCATGTCTTATATTATCCCAATTTCCACTGAGAAAAAAACATTACTATGCACAGATGAAACATTTCGGAGTCCAAAATAGTGGAAAAAATTGACTCATGATGTGCAGCTTCCAGTTACTGTATTAGTTAACTTTTAACTTTTTGCCACTATAAAGAAATACCTAAGGGGCTAGGGTTGTGGCTCAGCGGCAGAGCGCTCGCCTCGCACGTGCGCGGCCCAGGTTCGATCCTCAGCACCACGTAAACATAAATGCATTGCATTGTGTACAACTAAAGTAAATAAATAAATATTAAAAAAATAAATACCTAAGACAATAAATTTGCAAAGAACAAAGACTTAGTGAGGTTCCAGTTCAAACTTAAGTGGCCCCATTTCCTTGGACCTCTCATGATGCAGAACATCATGGTGGGAGTGTTTGGCAAAGCAAAGTCCCTCACCATATAAGCCAGGAAAAAAGAGAGAGACAGGAACAGATCAGGGTCTTTCTAGGCGCTACTTCTTGAGGGTTATACCACCTCCCAGTAGTGCCACCTTGGGGACCAAGTCTTTAACATATGGTCTTCTGGAGGCCACTTAACATCCAAAGTGTAGCAGTTATCATATGAACTTGATAGACAAAACCTTCTGATTTCAGATGCTGTGCCTAGAATTTCGAATAGTACCAGAGTCATAGGAATTGCTACAGTAAAATTTAAAAAAAAACAATAATAATAATAACCTCCAGTAGAGAAAAAGGATTTATAAGGCATAAATTCTGTAATTCCTGTGTAGGTTGGCTTTTGACCATAACAGGCATCAGACACGGTACTACACTGAATTATTGGAACAGTGAAGTCATACTCCGTGTATGTATAATATGTCAAAATACACTCTACTGTCATGTATATCTAAAAAGAACAAATAAAAAAAAAAAAAAAACAAAAAATAGATCAGGAACTGGAAAATAAAGAGTAATATCAACTGATCAGTGCCATTTAAAAAAAAAAAAATCTTTGATCAAATTTCAAAAGGATGCATCTTAGAAATCTTGTCCCAAATCTTATACCTGAACATCTCAAAGAAATTTTAGGAAAAAAATTCATGGAAACTGATAATTAGGTATCTTCCCTTTACAAATCCATGAACTGCTTTTCTAATTGCACTTTTGATACGATGAGGTTAACTATGTTTTCTTTAAAGTAGGGATTCTATCTCAAAACATGGGCTTATTATGAAAAATACATACATGTAAACTGGTGCCCTTTTTGGGCAGGGTTGTATTACATTTAAAAACATGACTGCTATGAAAGATTCCTACCTCTTTGGATATTGATTCTCTTGCTTATTCCCATCTGATGCCTGAGATTCCTTCAATATTAGAAAAGGCTTAATTAGTTTTTATTTTCCAAATATTTTTCTATTATTGCTGTCCATTGGTCTGTGTTGTTTGATTCTCATCCAAGAACTTCTTAAAAAATACCATTCTGATGTTATTACAGCAAACTGAATTACACACACACACACTCAAGCACAAATTAAAGTTGTATAGCAATTAGTTCAATTTCCTTCAATGAACAAGAAAAGAAAACAAATATAACTATCAGTTATTTTCTTTCCTTGTTGGATAGATAAATTTATTTTTATTCATTTTCTGCTTTTCTCTCTGGGTTATTTATGGTTTTATAGCAATAAAATTTAACTGGAGTTTTTTTAAAGTATTTTTTGAAAACACACAATATAAGGGAAACTGATTTCTTTTAACAATAATAGAACTTCCTATTTTCCAAAGGATGTGAAGCAAATTTTCTCTCTAAACAAAACCTCTTTTTATTGGTTTATGTTCAGATATAGACTTCATTAAAACCTGCTTCAGCTCTTCTGCCTTGGCTAATTTTAAATAACCTCTCTTAAAATGAGGCTGAGTAAATAATTCAGCAAGTTGTCTCTTTGTACAGACTTATTTTGACACAGTGTGTATATATATGTGTGTGTACTTTTCATATTTATATATTACATACAATATATGTAATTGCATAAAAATAATTTTGAAATACTACTTTTCTTACACGCACACTGAATTGAATTCATTGTAAGATAAAATGTAATATAATTCTTTCTACATTTTTTATTTTATTTATTAACATAATAATTCTACAAATTGTTGAGGTACAATATGATGTTTTGATACATGTGTACATTGTGTAATGATCAAATCATGTTTACAATTCCATATTACTGTGTTTCTTATTTTCAGGTAAATTCTCTAACATCACTTAATTGCATTTTTGTCTTCTAATCTCCACATAATGATATGAATGGCAACTTTCACCTCTTTTTATTTTAAGATTATGTGGTATTTAATTCAAATATGAATCAGCCATATGTCTATTGCCTATAAAATATTTTTGCCTGTATAAATATTGTCCCTACTTGTTCATAAATTAGCTTCTATATTTCTTTTTATTTTTAATATTTTTACATTTTAAATTGTCATATAAACATTGTACATATTTATGGGGTGCCATCTGATATTTTGATATGTGTCTACATTGTGTAATATTCAAAGACTGGTATGTAATTCTTTCCTCAGAGCAACATTAGCCATAAAAGAAAAGATAGATCAAAAAACTTTCTGGGTGTATATATTAGGAAAGGAAAAGCCCTGTGGAATAGAATTTATTTAAGTCATATTATGAATATAGTTTTGCCTCAAAAGATGGAACTTAGAAGGCAAGCGTATATTCTGTTCTTGTAGAATTTACGTTTCTAAATCTATGAGTAGGGCAAGATATAGATGACATACTAGCAAAGAAGTTTGTGGCAACATTTTGAGTGTCAAAAAAAGCATGTCTATATCCAGTGTGATTTTTTTAAAGATTTAATCTATTCCTATTGCAATAAATTAGGCTATTCAAGCAATTCAGGGCCCATCTATCTAGTCTCATGCTTTTGAAATGTAAAGCTTTCAGTTCTGTTGCTTCTAAAAGCATATAGTGCTTTCATTCCAATTTATGTTGATTCAGTTCAAATAATGGAAATTTTAAATCACATCATTGCTATATTGACAGGTACACAGACTATGGTGAAATGGTTTTGGACGTGTGTTCAGAATTCTAAAGCAGCGGAAAAATAAGAAACAGAATTCCTCATCTAAAGGGGTTGTTATTTGCAAGAAATTAATTTCTAAGCAGTTAATTTGTAAGATCTTTATATAATGTACATTAAAATAAGCATAATATGAAAATGTTGAGCCTCTTCAAGCTCAGTTATCATATTAACATTCTCATAAAACAATGCTGCGTTTATACAGAACGGATAATGACGATTAAGACAGGAGATTGTGAATTCTGATTCCCAAAGATTCTGTATTCCATTAGATTACAGACATTTGGACTGAAAGTGAATAATTCTCTTGATTCCAATAAGCTTGGGGCATCTTGACCACATAGAGAGTTTTCTGCACAGAACTAAAATTGATTGATAGGTTTGCAGATCAAAGTTGATTTTCTTTTAACCTTACTTTATTTATTTATTTATTTATTTATTTATTTATTTATTTATTTATTTTTTAGATTTTTATTATTTTTTTTTGGTACCAGGGATTGAACTCAAGGGCACTTGACCACTGGGCCACATCCCCAGCCCTTTTTTGTATTTTATTAGAGACAGGGTCTCACTGAGTTGCTAAGTGCCTCGCCATTGCTGAGGCTGGATTTGAACTCGTGATCCTCCTGCCTCAGCCTCCCAAGTGCTGGGATTACAGGCATGTTCCACCGTGCCTGGCTAACCTTACATTATTTATATTCCAGGGTTAGCTCAACCTCAGAGGCTTCCTGACACGTGGGGAATGGTAGTTGTAATTATTGAATTTTGAAAAATTGAGTTTTCTAACCATTCCCAAACACTTGCTAAGGGCTCAATGAAGGGTCACCCTTACACTCCACTAAAATAGGCAATTGGGATGTAAAGATTAGAATTTCTTACTCTCCATATGCACCCCTTCCTTGAGACTCATTACAGAAACTTCCCACCAGTGAGGATTTCTCCTTTATGGGCAGTCTCTTTTGAAGTTTTTCTTGAAGAGATAACAGATTAGGTTATCCATCACTTCATTGAGGAGTAATTCATCAGATCTCTTTCCTTCATGACTGGGAAGATTCAGACCACAAGGAAGGCAATGGACACCTGGGGCATAGACACTACATGTCTTTTGAGAGTACTCAAAAGGGGGGCAGAGAAACTCTAAGGATCAACATCACCTTCACAGTTTGGCTAAGAGCTGACCTCTGAGCAAAAATACTTCCCTAATAAACAGCTGCATCCATAGGGCACACATCTAAAGGACAATTATTTGGAGCTGGAATGCACAAAGCTAAATAGCTTATTTCCCCCCTTCTTGTTGCATTTAGATTATAAAATCTTAAATCTAAATTCTAAGAAAAAGGTCCTTCATAAGAAGAAATTCCTCTGGTATTGAACAAGGAAGATTAGCAGTAGTTCTTATCCCTTTTTTATAATCCTGCGGCTACTTAAAGCAAAAGGAAAGAAGCCCCCTGCCTTGCTCACATTGTAAACACATGGGAAAGAATGGGATCACATGCCCAGGCAAGTCTGCATGAACTTGAAGAGCTTTGTAAAGTCTGATACCCCACCACCCATCTGGCTTGGCAATCACAAGTCCCTCTAGATTTGTTTTAATAATTGGAAGAAAAGACTTTGAGGGCCTAGGAACTTCAGCATCATCCATTCCCCATTTCCAAGGAAGCTCTGTGATAGTACTGAATGCTTGACTACAAGAAGTGACAAATATTTAATATTTATTGGATGCTCATAATGTGCCTGATATTTCACATTTATCTGAGTTACCTTAATTGTGGCAGCAATTCTGTTAGGTATGTTTATCATCTTCCTTTTTCAGATATAGAAATAGACACAGAAAGGTTATCTATTCCCTTAAGGTGACATAACTAGCAAGCAGCTGAAAGGGGGTATAGATTATAGCAGTCTAACTGTAATTGTCTACACTTTTACTCCCTTATACTAAGTTGTCCATAGGCAAATAGGACCCAAGGAAGTGAAGATGACCAATTATATAACTGAATAGTTTACTGAGGAGTCAAACTTCTAACTGGACAAAACACTTGTTTTACCAGCGCCAAAATATTGGGAAGGGAAATGAAAAATATTCGATAGCTCAGCACTTTGGAAACAGTTGTATATTTGTCATCGTGGAGACAAAATATCCATATAGGACAGTTAATATTTTATTTTGCATCTGGGTGTTTGGGCATCATAGGAATTTAGCAGAAAAATAGCAGAAAATAGCAGAAAATTAGCTGCTATTCAGTTATTTACCATGCCTGGTGGTGTTAGGACTCTATCACCTGGAGGAGAGAGAATAAATGCTAGTTATGATACCATATCTATTTTGTACTGAAATATGCCTGTGACTTCAATTGCTAGCTTTAATGTATTTCAGTGAGATGTCACCAAGGGCAGACTCAACAAAACTGTAAGTTACATTTGTCTTCAGTGCCCTTTTGTATCTTTAGAGATGTACTGTCCTTTTGTCTTCCCCAGGTGAAAGGTGATTTCGTATTTTATATATCCCCCATTCTCTGCATGCTTTTAAAAATAAACCATTCATAAGAACATATCAACAAAGGTCAAAATTTTAAGTAACTGGTGTAGAATTGATGGTAGAATTTCAGGAAACTGTCATAGGTAGGTAATCTGTGGAGAGTAAATTTCTAAGGCCCATATAAGGCCCCTGAAAAAGTCACTGAATTATATGATTCCTAGGCTTAGAAGTCTTAATACTCCTGCAGAGAAAAAAATCAGTAATTACTAATTATGTAACTTAAAAAGAATGGGGACCCAAAAACTGCTCATGGTAATGACTTAGACTAGGAATACTATAACAGGGATTTAGAAGCTGCTTTTCCTAAAAGCACTGACTCTTCACTTGAGCCTGCAGATGTCTAATGGGCAAGTGAAAGCAGTATAAGAGCTTGGCAGCTCTGCTTTCATTTTGCGTCTCTCTCCTTTGCTAACCTAAATTTTGTGTAAGATTCCTACTCAACTCTGTACATATTAATCATATGGACATGTTAATCACTTGAGTGTTTATCTAAGCTGGTAATCCTCCCACTTCAAGGGAGAATACACTATGATAAGAGTAAGATATTTTCAAGATTTGCAGGGACTTCATAATCAATAGATTATCAATTGCCAGCTTATACAATATCCTGTACCAAACCACCGGAGAGGCACCTGAAAGTCTCCAGACCTTTCAATTGTCTCTGATTATAATCAATCAGATCATAATTTGACCAAGCCTTCTTGACTATGTCACCTGCTTCTGTTCCTCCCCATACTTAGTCCCAAAACTCTTCTTAGTTCCTTAAAGACAGGGCTGATGATACTTGGTCACCCTGGTACTTCCAGGTATAGCTATACTAAATAAATTCCTTTCCCTTCACCATTACTTTCTCCATTTGGAAAAAATTCAAGTGGCTGGACTCCTCCAAGTCAGGCCCTTCTGAATTAGGACTCCATAATAGTATTTCTTTGAAATGGACAGCAACCAAATACTATCACTATGCTATTGCTTTCAAAGGGCAATAATTTGGGACCATTTGTAAAGACTACTCCAGTGCTGGTTACTATGAAGAACTATGCGGCATCATCTCTGTTTTTCTTTTTTTATATTAATTAATAAATTTACTTTAATTAGGTGTACATGACAGCAGAATGCATTTTGATTTACTTACAAAATTACAGCACAACTTTTCATTTCTCTGGTTGTACATGATGTAGTGTCACACCATATGTGCAGTCAGTCATACATGTACCTAGGGTAATGATGTCCGTCTCATTCCACCATCTTTCCTGCCCCCATTCCCCCTCCTCTTTGCCCAATCAGTTTCTCCATCCCCGCCCCCTGTTATGAATCAGCATCCAGTTATCAGAGAGAACATTCGGCCTTTGGTTTCTTGGGATGGGCTTACTTCATTTAGCATGACATTTTCCAACTCCATCCATTTACCTGCAAATTCCATAATTATATTCTCTTTTAATACTGAGTAAGATTCCTTTGTGTGTGTGTGTGTGTGTGTGTGTGTGTGTGTGTGTGTGTGTGTGTATCACAGTTTCTTTATCCACTTATCTATTGAAAGGTATCCAGGTTGGTTCCATAGTTTAGCTATTGTGAATTAAGCTGCTATCAACATTGATGTGGCTATGTTATTATAGTATGCTGATTATAAGTCCTTTGGATATAGACAGAGGAGTGGGATAGCTGGGTCAAATGGTGGTTACATTCCAAGTGTTCTAAGGAATCTCCATACTGCTTTCCAAGTGGGTACACTAATTTGCAGTCCCACCAGCAATGTATGAATGTGCCTATTCCCCCACATCCTCGCCAACATTTATTGTTGTCTGTATTCTTGATAACTGCCATTCTGATTGGCATGAGATAAAATCTTAGAGTAGTTTTGATTTGTATTTCTCTAATTATTGGAGATGTATGACTTTTCTTCATATATTTGTTGATCAACTGTTTTTTCTCTTTCAGTTGTCTTAGAAATACAGATATTCAGCCTTAGTCATGTAGCGCGGAGGCATTTACAAGAAATTTGAAAACAAATCAGTGAAGTTGTTTTCCAATAAAACTTCATGCACAAAAATAGGCTGTCAATTTATGTGCCATCATTGCTGACCCTTTCTCTACAAGTGTTTGAATTTTAGATTTTACATTTGATTTTAAATATCCACTTGCAGTTAATTTTATATGATGCATATATGAATGAAAGGTATGAATTAAAGTTCATTTCTTGCATATAGATATTTTAGTGAGCAGTAACATCTACTGAAAAGGGTATCCTTTTCCCACTGACTTGCCTTTGTTAAAATCTGTTGTCCATATGCTTGGGGAACTCTTTCTGAACTTGCTACTCTGTTCTGTTGATTTATTTGTCTATCTTCAGGCTAAAACCACACTGTTTTATAAATATATAATGAATCTTGAAATCAGAGAGCATTAGTCCTCCAAGTTTGTACATCATTCCATGGCTGCTTTTTTTTCTCTCTTCATTGGTGGCTTTAAGCAATTTGATTCTGACATGTGTTTATTGCACTTTTGTCATGTTCTTGTGCTTGAGGTTCATTGAATTTGGATTTCTGTGTTTATAGTGTATATCAAATTTAGAAAAATATTTTCCTTTTTTACAATAATTTTTGCAGTGCTAGAGATTAAACTCATGGCATTGCACATGCCAGGTAAGTGTTGTATCACTGAGATACCTCCCTAGCTCCTTTCCATTCTTTTTTGAGCATCTTTTCTTTCTTCCCCTTTTCTTCTTGGTCCTGAATTATATGTATATTAAGCTACTTGAAATTGTTCCAGAGCTTAAGAATTCTCTGCTCTTTTTCCTTTTCTCTGAGATTATTTCTCCCACTTTATTTTTGCAAGTTTTTATGTCTTCAATTAATTTATTCTTTTCTTTTTGCAGTACTGGCAATAAAACCCAATGCTTTACACATGCTGGGCAAACATTCTACCACTGAGCTCTACTCTCATCTCATATTTTTCTGTCTTTAATCTCTACTCTGCCATTAACTTCAAGTAGTGAATTTTTCATCATACACATTGAAGTTCCATCCCTAGATATTTCACTAAAATTTGTTTAAACATCTTTCATGTTTCTACTTACTTTTTTGAATATATTTAGTATAATAATAACTGGTCTAATGTGTTTGTCTGCTACCATCTAACATCTAGACTAATTTAAATTGTTTAATTTTTCTTCCCATTATGAGTTGTATTTTTCTGCTTCTTTGTATGCAAGGGAATTTGTAAATTTTACCTCATCAAATATATGCCAGGCATGGTGGTGCTTGCCTGTAATCCCAGCAACTTGGGAGGTTGAGGCAGGAGGACTGCAAATTGGAGGCCATCCTGGGCAACTTAGGGAGATCCTGTTTCAAAATAAAAAATAAAAGGGCTGGGGATGGAGCTCAGTGGTAAAACATCCCTGGATTCAAACCTCAGTACTGTAAAACAAACAAAAAAAATCCCCAAATACATATATTCACACATATAGGCATATATATTTACAGGAATAAATATTTAAAATATAAATATTCTTGGTCTTTGTTCTGTGATGCAATAACATTACTTGGAGATAAACAGATCCTTTTATGTCTTGCTTTTAAGGAATATGAGGACCAGAGCAGCAATTCATTGATTGATTCAGCACTATTTAATCCCCACATAATCAGTAAAGACCCTTTTGAACATTCAACTTTATGTCTCATGAACATTTTTCCAGTCTGACTTGTGGGAAAAAGCACAATTCCTGGTCCCATGTGAGTACAAGGTACAGTTCCTGCTAATCTCTCTGATGATTCTATTACCTGCCTTAATTTCATCACACACATGATCTAACCATCCAGTCAGAAATCTTCTCAATACTTGCGAGTTTCTCTTTGTTTGGAGAATAGAAGCCAGGTCTGAGTGTTGGCTACCACAGGCTTCTCTACCATGGATAATCATGCATATCTTTACTACTCATGTGTTCCCATGTGATTTGTAACCTCAGATTCCTGGCCATCTTTGGAACTCTCTGAATATTGTTTCTTACTCCAGTGCTCTGCCCTGTGCATTATGGTTTCCTTGGTTTCTTCAGACTGTCAGCTCCTCAGTGCAGGAACTCCCAGCCTGACTTCCAGCCCACTTGAAACAAGGTCAAGAAACTTCCTCAAGGCAATTAACTATGACAGCATGTGACTCATCTTGTCTATTTACTCTTTCAGAGATCACTGTTCTTGATTGCCTGATATCCACTGTTGATACTATTGTATAATTTTTTTCTTCATTTTTATTTGTATGTTATTTCTTGCAAGAGGATAAAACTCCACATTTGTCAGAAGTGGCATTCTCAACCTGTTTAACCATATATTCAAATGTAAGAAAGACATCCTTATTGTTGAGAGTTCTATCAGTAACCCAGAAATTCTAGCTCTTCTATGTGTGCAACCAAAGGACTTAGAGAATATTCTAGCCTTTATTTGGCATGCTATAGCTACTAAAATCCTCATTTTGCATATTTCATAGCTTAAAGTACTGAAAGCTAATAAAGTACTTGATATTATCAATATACATTTATATGGATTCTCACCAGAATATTGTTTAAATATGACAGAAATATAAAATATCACAAATAATCAATAATAGGAATATTAACATAAATATGTAAAATAGAATATTATACAACCATTAACTGACATGTTTAAAAGCATTTACATTGTTACTGCAATATTAAATAAAATAAAATTTTATGTATATATTGAATTCAAGTCTCACAATTAATATATAAATGGACAGTTTAAATTGAAAGAAAACACATTCACTTCTTAATAATAACAGTGGAATAATGGTGGTGAACTGAGTAATAAATGCTGTCATCACTAGTTGTTAAAGTTTTTCATGTTGCTAGCCCATGATGGAACTGCATTTCCTGGTGTCCCTCAGGGTGAGTGGATCATTATAACTATTTCTGGCCAATGTGTTGAGAGCAGAAAGAATATGTCATTTCTGGGAGGGAGCATGTAGACTGTCCAAAATACCTCTGTGCTATGACATGACTGACAGTAATGTTCAACTTAGTGGCTGTTCCATCATTCTTAGTACTTGAATTACTATTATGATTAGAACCTCCTTGCCATAATGGACAGGTAGCATAAACCAGCCATAAAACTTTATTGTGTTAACAACTAAGATTGGGGGATAGCTTGTTATAATAATAAAAACTGGAGTATCTTGACTGATACTGGGGGATTATGAAAGATTTCACTTTTATTATTTAAACATTTGGTATTTTCCAAATTTATACGATGGTTTTAAATTACTCTTATGTTCTTAAAAACTATTGTTAATATATTTCAGATTTTTTTCTTTTCTCTGTTTAATTGTAATCCTAATGATTCATGGACATTTTTACATATTCATATTTTTTCTCATTTCTAGAATTTTTGAAATCAGTTATTTTTCAAGAATTAGTTTTTTTTAGGACCAAGATGATTGATTAGTACATTTCAGTTTTGTTTTGTATTCTTTCATTTTGGTTTTATTTTTAATTTCTTAAAATTTACTTTATATATATGCATATATGTTTCTCTTACTTATCTGTTTTCCTTGATTCTCTTTCTCTCTTTTCTTGTACTAACAGCCAATCTCTATTGTTCTCTCTTTCACTCTTCCTTTAATTTTTTACTTCTATTTTATCTCCTCCTCACTCATAATCATTATGTCCTACTTCACTTCTGTTCTCTTCTAGTCTACCATTTGAAAATTATAAATACTTTTGCAAACTTACTGTTTTTACTGTGGGCAAAAACTGATCATATCATTTATGTTTATTGTGACAATTAACATTGTAGATATCATAGCAGGAACTATTTGGTTTAATGCTATATGTTGATTGCATTGGTTGTT
Organism: Tamias sibiricus; assembly: GCA_025594165.1. Lineage (NCBI taxonomy): Eukaryota > Metazoa > Chordata > Mammalia > Rodentia > Sciuridae > Tamias > Tamias sibiricus. The sequence continues at coordinate 104,768,951 of CM046667.1, read as the reverse complement.
ATTATTTGTCTCGCCCTAAATGGTGAGGTAATAGAAACCTTCAGGGACACTGCAAGTCTAAAGAGTAGAAACTCTACTATCTCAGGTCCATACTGCTAGATGAGTAGACACACAAGCAACATGAAAAAACAAGAGAAAAATTGCCCCAAACAAAATAAGATACTTCAATAATAGAATCCAACAACATCACAGTGGAAGAAATGTCAGAGCAGGAATTTAGAATGTACATAGTCAAACTGATCTGCAAGGTAAAAGACGATATAAGGAGTGAAATCAGAAAGAAGACACAGGAAGCAAAAGATTATTATAAGAAAGAGAGATTCTGACAAAAAAAAATCAAGCAGAAATCCTTGAAATGAAGGAATCAGTAAACCAAATTAAAAATTTAATGGAAAGCATCACCAACAGACTAGACCACTTGGAAGACAGAGTTCAGGCAATGAAGACAAAATATATAACCTTGAAAATACAGTTGACTATGAAGAAAATATTTTAAGATAAAATGAACAGAACATCCAATAAATATGGGATAACCTGAAAAGATCAAATTTAAGATTTATTGGAGTAGATGAATGCACAAACTTTTCAATGAAATAATATTGGAAAATTTCCCAAACCTAAAGAATGAAATGGAAAATCAATTACAGGAGTCTTACAGAACCTCTAAAATACAAAATTACAACAGTCCCACACCAAGGCACATTGATATAAAAATTCCTAACATATAGATCAAGGATAGAATTTTTTAAAGGCTGTCAGAGAAAAATGACAGGTCACATTTCAAGAGAAATCAATCTGGGTTTCAGAACCCAGACCCTCAAAGCTAGGAGGTCTTGGAATAATATATACAAAACTCTGAAAGAAAATGGATTCCATCCAATAATATTACACCCAGAAAAATTAAGCTTCAGAATTGATGATGAAATAAAACCCTTCCATGATAAACAAAATAATTCATAATTAGGAACCCTGCACTATAAAATATACTCAATAAAATATTTCATGAATAAATGAAAAATAAAAGTGAAAACCATCAAAGGGAGGACCTATGCTAGAAGAATAGTCAATCAAAGGAGAAATGAATTCAAATTAACAATCAGAATTAAATCAAAATATCATTTCTTAATAATAACCTTAAATGTAAATGGCCTAAACTCATCAATTAAAAGACACAGACTGACAGATTGGATTAAAAAACAATACTCAACAATATGCTGTGTGCAAGAGACTCACCTTATAGGCAAAGACATCCATACACTGAAGGTAAAAGGATGGGAAAAAATATCATTAACATGGATCTCACAAACAAGCAGGGGTTTCTATCCTCATATCAGACAAAGTGGACTTCAAACCAAAATTAATCAGAAGAGACAAAGAAGCACATTTCATACTGCTTAAGGGAATCATACATTAATGAGACATAAGTATCATAAATATTTTATGCCCCCAAAATGGAGCATCTATGTAAATCAAATAAACCCTTCTCAATTTCAAAAATCAAATAGACCACAACACAATAATACTAGGTTACTTAACACACTTCTCTTACCACTGGATAGATCATTCAAAGAAAAACTAAATAAAGAAGCTATAGAACTAAAGACTACAATTAAAAATTTAGACTTAGCCGGGCGCGGTGGCGCACGCCTGTAATCCCAGCACTTTGGGAGGCTGAGGCAGGAGGATCGCGAGTTCAAAGCCAGCCTCAGCAATGGCGAGGCACTTAGCAACTCAGTGAGACCCTGTCTCTAAATAAAATACAAAAAAGGGCTGGGGATGTGACCCAGTGGTGGAGTGCCCTTGAGTTCAATCCCCAGTACAAAAAAAAAAAAAAATTAGACTTAACAGACATATATATGATATTTCATTCATCAATACCTGAATACACTTTCTTTTCAGCGGCACATGAATCTTTCTCTAAAATAGACCATATCTTAGGCCACAAAGCAAGTCTTAGCAAATACAAAAAAATATAGATAATACCTTGCATTCTATCCAATCATACTAAAAATACAATATCATTGATTAGAAATCAACAATAAAATCAAAGCTACTCCAACACCTGGAGACAAAATAATATGCTATTGAATGAACAATTGATAGCAGACGAATTCAGGGATTAAAAAAAAAACAAACAACACAGGTACATGAGAATAGCTATGCAACATACCAAAATCTCTGGGACACTATAAAGGCAGTGCAAAGAGGAAAGTTCATTGCATTGAGCCAATTCATTAAAAGGATAGAAACTCACCAAATAAATAACCTAATATTACATCTCAAAGCCCTAGAATAAGATGAAGAAATCAATACCAAAAGCAGTAGAAGACAGGAAATAAATAAAATCAGAGCTGAAATCAATTAAATTGAAACAAACAAACACAAATTCCAAAAAGTCAACAAAACAAAAAGTTTGTTCTTTGAAAAAAAATTAAATTGATATACCCTTAGCCAAGCTAATGAAGAGAAAGAGAGAAAAAACTCAAATTGCTAACATATTTCACTGACTGAAAGATGGCATCAATTGTAAGATACATCATTATTTTATGTACACCAAAGAAAGAATAATTGATGTAAATTAAACTATGACTCAATGCCTTAATGCTAGTTCTATGTATTTTTTTTTCTTCTTTTCCTTTCCTCCTATCTTTCACCAGGTATTGAACCAAGAGTTTTGCACTCACTAAGCACGTTCTGTACCACTGAGTTACTCCCCCAGCCTTTTCTATGTGTTACTTGAATTATTCACATCAATCTCTTATTACTCTGAACTTTCTTTAATCAGATCTACAGAACTTTTTTGTCACCTGCCTTTTACCTGCATTATTAGACATGTGGTAAATAAGCATCAGTAAGATTGTAATGGGATATAATGTGAATTCATGTACATGTAGGTGTCTTTATTTTTTAGTTTTGTTCTTTAAAAAATTAAAAATTACAATCATTTCTCTACTAATTACTGATAGAGGTGCTTGTGTTTTTTTGCTATTTTTGACATTAGGTTCCTATTGCTGCTATAACAACTGATAAATCAGTGACTAAATACAACACATGTTTATCATCTTATAGTTTTGGAGGTCAGGAGTCCTACATGGATCTCCAAGGGCTAAAATCAGGTCACATCTAGTTGTTAGTATGATGGCATAGATTTTTAGGCATAGCTGCATTCCTTTTAGAGGCTGTAGAAGAGAACCCCTTTTCCTTGCCCTTTCCAGCTTCTAGAGGGTACCTACATTCTGTAGCTCATGGTTCCATTTAAACTGGCAATGTTGGGTTATGTCTTCTTAATGTCATCTCTTTGAATCTTTAAAGTCACACCTCCTCCTAATTCTGACTCCTCTCCTGCCTTCCTCTCTTTCTTTTAAGTCTCCTTGTGATTCCATTGGGTTTACTCAATAACCTCCCTAACTTTATCTGATTAGCAACTTCACTCCCCATTTGCCAGCTAAAGTAACATATTCACAGGTTGTAGAGATTAGGATTTGAACATTCTGAGATAGGGGAGGGACATTATTCTGCTTACTCCAATCACAAATATCAAATTCATGCCCCCTGTATTTTTTCTGTTCCTTCCTGTACACAAAGTAACTTTTATCTCAATGAGGAAGTATATCATGGTCTTAGAAGATATTAAGTTTAATGTATGCAGTGTCTAAAGAACATATAACACATTGCTGTGATGACCATAGCAATAACTATGATCAAATTTCACCATGTAGACAATGACAAGTATTTTACATCTAGTTGATTATAAGATGCCATCGATTTTTAGGATGTACACTCTTTCAGAAATATTTAAATGTAGAAAAAGTGTATATCTTAGAATAGATGAACTAAAGTGTATGCAAAGGAATAATCAATAGATCTACTAGCTAATAATCTAATAGATTTCTAACAATGAAACACATACAAGGTACACTTTCATAGATTAAAAAAAAAGAAGAATAGGGCATACTCCACATCAAACAGTGAAAAACAGGCTTAAGAACATTATGTGTCTGGGACTGGGGTTGTGGCTCAGTGGTAGAGCACTTTGCTGGCATGTGTGAGGTCCTGGGTTTGATCTTCAGCACCACATATAAACAAAGTAAAAAATCCATTTGCAACTAAAAAAAAAAAAAAAAAAGAACACTACATGCCTCGACAGGAGATACTGAAAGGAGGGCTGAGATGATGAGCAAATGGACTGATTGGGACATACAATAATCCCATGCTCATAAAAAGAAAGAAAGTAAGAAAGAAATAATAATACTAACTTCAGTAAATTTTCAATTTTTATAAACTAATTTTATTTTCTACATGTATTTATGTCCTTTTTAAATTTTTTAAATTTGTTTTAATTAGTTACACATGACAGTAGAATGCATTTATGCACTATGATATATCATACATAGATGGGATATAATTTCTTATTTTTCAAAATGTACATGTTGCAGGATCTATGCAACATGTATTTATGTCTTTTGACACTTTGAATTGCACTGGAATGAATGTGCTTTGGAGAGTGACTAATTTAAAAAAATCATGCTCCATAAATCAGAAAATAGGTACAAAATTATTTCACAGCCTAAAATAAAAAATCTTCAAGAGAAATCTTCAAAAGTCATTTTTCTTAGTTAAACTTTCTTCACCTTTATATCCATGGTAGGGACAATGATTTATTAACTATGCTGAAATGATAAAAATATGAAGATAGAGAATGTAAACAAAACTTTACCACCATTTCTAAATTCCTTCTTTGAAAAATAGCATAGCTCTAAGATGTAATGAGAGAGAAAACTTCAGTAATTTATAATTGAGGGGAAGACAATTCTGATATAGTAAAAATTCTAAATCATATACTTTTAAGAAATATAACTGGTTTATTTTCAAGGAGTGTAATAAAATGAACTTTTATAAAAAGAAAAACAATTGGTGGCCTCATTTTAGTAAAAATAAAATTGTGATTATACTATAAATGGCTAGGAAGAAAGAGTTCGAAATACCCACTGGATGAAGAGACAATATGCGAATATCCTGCTTCCATATATGTAGTAGGTGTGCTCTGGTTTTCTGCCTCTATAAAATGAGGGGATTAAAACAGATTATATCTTAACTGTCTGCAATGATAGATATGCTTGTTCCCTGATATGATCTTCACATGTTGTATACATATATTGAAATGTTACATTGCACCTCATAAATATATACAAATACTATATGTCAATTAAAATAGATATATTTTAAAAAAAGAGAATAGGTCATAGTTGAGAGTTCTCAAAGGTCTACAGTGCTTTCAGTATTTATTTCCCAGTAAATGGAGGTTGCTAAAGTATTTTTTTTTTTAAGATTTCTTTTTGTACCAGGGATTGAACTCAGGGACACTCGAACACTGAAACCCCATCCTCAGCCCTATTTTGGATTTTATTTAGATACAGGGTGTCACTGAGTTACTTAGTGCCTCACTGTTGCTGATGCTGGCTTTGAACTCACGATCCTCCTGTCTCAGCCTCCTGAGTCGCTGAAATTACAGGTGTGTGCCACCACGCCCGGCTGCTAAAGAGGTTTTGAAAGAGCTTCAATCTGTAATTTAAGCATACCTCTTCTAGTCCTTTTTAAAATATTAATTTGAAGCCGGGCGCGGTGGCACGCGCCTGTACTCCCAGCACTTGGGAGGCTGAGGCAGGAGGATCGCGAGTTCAAATCCAGCCTCAGCAATGGCGAGGCACTTAGCAACTCAATGAGACCCTGTCTCTAATAAAATACAAAAAAGGGCTTGGGATGTGGCCCAGTAGTCAAGTGCCCCTGAAGTCAATCCCCAGTACCAAAATAAATAAATTAAATTAAACAAAATATTAATTTTTTTAGAAAGCCCCTTTTCTAGAGATAATTTGTTTTTGTTTCTATTTTGGTATTATTTTTATGCTATTCTCACAGCTTATATTATGTTTATATAAACATCAACTTAAGCAATTAACATAGTTAACCATAATGGGAAACATGACAAAGGAAGACATTAGAATTTCAACCAGCTGGGCTGGGGACATGGCTCAGTGGTAGGGCATTTGACCATTATGTGTGAGATCCTGATATAGATCCCCAGCATTGCACAAAATAATAATAAAATAAAAAGGGTTGGGGATATAGCCCAGTGGTGGAGTACCCATGGTTCAATTCCCAGTACTCTCTCTCTGTCTCTCTCTCTGTCTCTCTCTCTCTCTCTCTCTCTCTCTCTCTCTCTCTCTCTCTCACACACACACACACACACACACACACACACACACACACACGGAATTTCAACCAGCTTTGTGGCAAGGCACTAAAATTGTTCTTTCTATAAAAATGATGCAATGCAGTCATTTTTGCTGTCAATCAAAATGTGATCAGCACTTTACACTGAATGACAGCAAGGATTAAAGGGACAGATGTAGTTGGAAATGCGTGTGGGAAGGACACAGGATGGGTGAAGGAGGAGTTTCCTCACAAAAATGAGATTCAAGTTTTTTGGTGTGTTCTTTTGGGGGCTGACCTATTCTACTATTGTACATTTGTGTAGCTCCAAACTTTCCCATAATTCCTTCCTTGTCATATTTTCATTTCCTTCTTTTCCCTAACTCAGTTTTAAGTCTTACCTCATGATTTTCATTTCTGGTATCCATAACTAATGAGGAAAAGGCAAATCTAGATAAAATAATGCCTACTTTGCCTAATGCTTGCTAAAATTCCAATGAAAATATGAAAATGGGATTAATCTGCCAGCAGTTTTCTCCTTCTTTTTTTTAGGACGACTTTTAATAAAAGCAGCCCACAAATTTTCTTTTATGGTTTTACATTTAGTTTTTGTTGTTGTTGTTGTTTTTTAATAGAGAATTCATTTAAATTGAAGAAAAAATGAAGCCATTTGCATGCAAATACAACAATAAGGAGAGACTGTACAAATAATGAATATGGTATATTATCCAATCTTTCTGCAATCAGTGACCAGGAATATATTCATTCTGAATAACTCTCTGACACATTCAAATTATTACCATAAAAGTGCCCTAAGACATATATATCACTTTATATTAAATAGTAGCAACTCACAGCATAGTTTCCTCACAACGAATGAATCATAGGGATAGTGTTTGTATTAGATACGTTTAAAAACAGTATGCCATTAAATTATAAATTGCCAGATTAGAATGCACTAGAAAAATTAACATTAGTGTTCATTCAAGGTTTATGGGTGCTTTTCATTGCTGTGACCAATATATCTGACAAAAACAACTTAGAGGAAAGATTTATGATAGTTCACGGTCTCACAGTTTTCAATCTTAAATTCAGCTGGCTCCATTGCTTTGGGCCTGAGGTGAAGCACAGCATGGTGGTCTGAGCCTGTGTTGGAGGAGCTGTCTCAGCTCATGGCAGCCAGAAAACAGGGAGGAAAGAGGGGAAGGGGCCAGGGACAAGATACAGTCCCTGTGAGCAAGCACCTAATGACCTACTTTCTTTAGCTAGGCCCCACCTGCCTACAGTTTCTACCTCTCAGTAGTCCAAATTACTAATATGTGAAATGGATTAATTCACTGATGAGGTTAGAGCCCTCATGATTCCATCCCTTTCCAAATGCCCCACCTCTGGACATTGCTGCACTGGCCACTGAGTCTTCAACACATGAGCTTTGGGGGGACATTCCAGATCTAAACCGTAACAGGGGATTTTTCTCCATAGAATTGTCCTTCCTAAAATTGAAATACTACTTATCAACCATACTGAGAAAATGTTTGTATGTCTTTGACTTTGAAAACAATGAACTACTTATAATGCTTTCAACTGAAGATAAATGAGCTACTAATAACAAGATGACAAGTTTGCTGCTATCCATGACAATAACTATGTTTCTCTTTTGCATCAGGCTTTCTGAAATAGGGAGGATCTCATGATGTATCATTTCATTTTCTTCCCAGCACTTTCTAGTGAAGAAGTAAAACCTGTGTGTATTTATCTCTGTTTTATAGCAAGTGACTGTATTACTCAGAAGTTATATAACTTGTCCAAGGACACTCAAAACATCTAGTCAGAGTTGGTAAATCAGTATTTCTGAAATGCTGGGAAAATAAGTGGAAGAGTAAATTGTCTGCAGTTGGGAGATAAAGTCACTCTTTGCTGTATTAATGTGTTTACAATCTTTAATTTATCTTGAAATTACAAATAACATTAAGGACAATTTAAAACATATCTATCAAAGGGGTTTGGCTTGCAAAAGGTGGGGAACTATATACTGGATATTCTGATAAGTTCTGATATTAAAAGATGCTCAGGGGAAAATATTGTTAAATTGGCAAGAAAATAATCATTTTGTTTTTGTTTTTTCCTCACATTAATTTTAAAACCCTGTGGATATTTTTTAGGTGAATTGCTATGCTCAGAATATAAACTGACTCTCATTATGACAGCAATCAACTAGATGATATAATTCAAACAGTAATAATTGCTACCATCTAAATAGTTCTTTGTGCCAAGTATTATTCTAACAGCTTTGTATGTTTACTCTTTTGCTTTACAAATTCTTAATAACCTTTATGAAGTAAACATTATTATTATTATTCCATTTTATAGATATGGAAACTGAGGCACAGATAGTGAACATACTTCCTCATGATCACACAGCTAGTAAGTGAGGCAAATAAAATTACAGGATTCAAACTCAGGCTATCTGGCTCCAGAGCCACATCTCTTAACCATAATAGATGTTGCTTAAAAAAGAGAGAAGTTTCTACACTTGATTTTAGCGCAAAGGCTGAGAAATACTGAAAGAAGTTTCTAGTCTGTCTACCTGGGATTCAGTCCTGGATCTACCCTTACTAATCATAGTTAAGCTATTTAATATCTCTATATTTGTAATATTGTGATAATAAGACTAACTTCATGGAGTTAATGTAAAGAATATATAAAATTTAAAAATTAATAAAAATAGCAAATTACCTGGAATCTAGTTCTTAATGAAAGTTAGTAATCCTCTCAAGGACAAGTCGAATACTGCCTTATAATAATCATATTTCTGAATTTTGACATTAATATAGGCTTATATTTACAACAAAGTCTCACATATGCCTCCTGTCCCCCAAGCAGCTACATTTACACCATCCAAAACTACCAGGATGAAAAATTGAGAAATTCAGACAACCAAATTTAATCAGTTTGCTTGAATGAAGTTATGATTTGACAATTTTTTTTTATCTTGAGTAATCTGATTTTGGACTGATTCCCCAGGAGCCTGTTAGATTTGGTCTTGTGTATAGGTTAAACAATTTCTATTAAAGGGCACTATATGATTAGTGTCCACATTTGAGAAATAAATAGGTATACCAATTAAGAATTGTCCAGAAGATTTTCATAAGTGACTTAGGTAGAGAAATTTTAAAATCCTAAACCTCTATTACATTGACTACCTTAGATGAATGTGATTTCTTGGCATCCAACCACTGACCAACAAATACCACATTTGCAAGACTTAAAGAAAAAGGCTACCCGCCAAGCCGCGACCTGGAGAAGCATCAGGAGGAAGGGCCCAGCCAGCTGCCTGCCAGACCTCCGCAGGCCCATGCTGCCACCAGGTCTAGGAACAGCAGACCCTGGCTGGAGGAAGGGCCTGGCAGGAGGAGGGGCCTGGCCAGAGGGAGTGAAGTTAACCAATCCGGGAAAACCAAAGGTAGAATAATCTCTTTGTTATGAAGATACTGACTTATAAAGGCAAGGGAAGGGGAATGAGAGGAATGAAGAAAATTTAAATAAAACAAAGAGGAGGAGGGGCTGAGGTTGTGGCTCAGTGGTGGAGCACTCACCTAGCGCAGGTGCGGCCTGGGTTCAATCCTCAGCACCACATAAAAACAGATTGTGTACAACTAAAGCAAATAAATAAATATTAAAAAAAAAAAAACAAAGAGGAGGGGAAGGGGAGGGGAGGGGAGTGGGTAAGGGGATAGGAATAATGGTAGAATGAGTTAGACATCATTACCCTAAGTACATATATGAAGACACAATTGTGGTAAAAATACTTTATGTAAAACCAGCAACTTGAAAAATTGTGTGCTTTATATATAATTTGAAATGAATTGCACTCTGCAAGTATGCATAACAAATTAGAATAAAAATAAATAATAAAGAGGAATTAAACGCCAGCTGGGCGTGGTGGCACAAGCCTGTAATCCCAGCACCTGGGAGGCTGAGGCAGGAGGATTGCAAGTTCAAAGCCAGCCTCAGCAATGGAGAGGTACTTAGCAACTCAGTGAGACCCTATCTCTAAATAAAATACAAAAAATAGCTGGGGATGTGGCCCAGTGGTCGAGTGCCCCTGAGTTCAATCCCTGGTACCAAAAAAAAAAAAAAAAAAAAAAAAAAAAAAAAGGAATTAAAGAAAAAATTAAGTGAAAATATGTTTACAATATTATCTATCTATCTATCTATCTATCTATCTTTTTCTCTAACTATCTATTTATTTTTATGTGGTGCTGAAGATCATACCCATTGCCTCACACATGCTAGGCAAGTGCTCTACCACTGAGCCACAACCCCAGCTTCTGAAATTATTATTAAGTCCCTTTGGTAGGCAAAAACTGTGGGGGGGCTTCCAAAAAAATTCTAGGAGTTTTGCAATTGTTGAATCACTTTTTCTGAAATTTGACTATGGTGTGCACTCTAGTTTGCCCAATTTAGAAGAATGATGACCTGAAAGGATGTTTCTGATGGATTCCAGAAATCTTATCCCAAATCCGGTACTATGTTCCTCAAAACCCAGACTCAACTCATGTTTCAGGTACTTGCAAAGTTCAGCTTTCATTAATCTATACAGATTTTGTATTTTAAAAAATAAAGAGAGAAAACTTATTTTAATTTTAGTATGTGTTATTTTATATTGAGAAGTTATTTTTATAAAATTACATAACAGTGTATAGATCACATTTGGACCTTTAATCCAATCCTGACCCCAATTCCTTTATTGGTTATACCACTAATCACTGAATGGGTTATGTTCTAGAAGAGGGTCTTGGAATGAAATCACCTTAACCAGTTCTAAATAGTCTTGCTGAAGGAGACCTTCAAGTTAGCATAAAAGTATAAAAGCCATTCAATTTCTAACTTCCAAACTTCATTCATTTATGAACTGTTAGAGCCTGACACAAAAAGCAGCATTGGGAAGGCGGCTGGTTCATTGCTGATTGATCACTTCAGGGGACTGTTTTATAGAGCTTTCATAAGAGCGGCCTGTAACCACAACACAGGCACCTTACTGATTTCCTAGCTCAGGCACACCAGCCATTGTTCAGGGAAGTAAGAACCCTTCAAACACCCTTGAAAGGCCTCTTTAGAAACAGTACCTTGTAAACCCTGGCAATTTTCTATTTCCTTGGATGCTAATTGATTTGTAAGCCTGATAGATTTATGAAAGGTAGCTAAAATTCCAAGTCGCTTTTGCCATATTCAAGTGCCTATGTGGATAGAAACCTCTAATTGAATTTCTCTTTAGGATGATTTAATTTTTTTTCTATATAGTCCTATTTTTATTGCAGAGTTGAGGTTGAATATAGCCTTTTGTGTAATGGCATTGATTATTAACAGATTTGGGCCATTTGTATTTAAGGGTTTTTCTTTAGGAGGCAAAAAATAATTTACATATACAAAAGACAAAAAACAAAACAAGCAAATAACCAACAACAACAACAACAAAAAGCACAGGGTGGTGGTGGGGGAAGTTTCACCTTCTTACTCCTGTATATATACCCCTATGGTCATAGATCTTTGTAGACTTATATAAAGAATTTGGCAATTGCTCAAACTAGTTAACTCTGCTTGAGATGGTCCCAGGCTCACCTGGAATTAGAACACAGGAATTAGAATTAGTTCCCAGAAAGTTTTTACTACACCACAGAGATTCATGTGTATAAAACATTATATACACATATACATATTTTAACTTGTGAACAACTCACTTCAAAATATAACCTCTGTTGTGGGGTTAACTTGTTTTCTTTTTTACTCTACTCATGAATAGCTTCCCTTCAAATCACATCCTTTTCCAATATGCTGATGGCTTAGTAATTTAGGTTGCTATGCCCAGCTAAATGTACACATGCACAGGAAGAATAGTTTAGAATCACACACATTCTTTTTTTTTCTCATCTCTATCAATAAAAACAGATATTTCTTCAGAGGGATAATTCCAGAATTGTTCAGGAGTGAGGAGAAATCTTCAAAACTGCTTTAATTTTATAAGCACATATTCAAGCAATGTCCATGGGTTTCCATAGATGACATTGTTAAGAAGCTCCAGTCATTATATACTTTTCCACAAAAGATTACAAAAACAAATTAAAATAGATATGTTTTCCCTTTTGGCTCTTTTCATAAAAATAATGAAAAGTAAAATAAAAAATAAACAGATTATAAACAAATGGGAAAATAGAAGAATAATAGATGTAAAACCAAAGAAATGCTTCTTTTCAGGTAGGCATTTTCTAATGATGTGGATATCTACTTCAGTTTGGAGAAGTCTTTTCTATTAGTAGTGCTGTATATACAGTTTTATTTAATAGTTATTTTTGTTTCTTTAGATAAATTCACTCATAGCTAGTAACAAATATTACAGAGATGTTGAAAATCTTTGAAACAATGTTCTTTATATAACATAAAACTCATTAAATGATCACATGTGATCTTATTTTTTTCATTTATTTTAAGTTGTTATATATGACAGTAGAATGCATGGCAATTCATATTACACTTATAGAGCACATTTTTACATATCTCTGGTTGCGTACAAAGTATATTCACAGCATTCATGTCTTCATACATGCACTTAGGGTAATGGGAATGATATCCATCTCATTCTGCCATCTTTTTTTTATCCTTTTGCCCCCTCCCTTCCCCTCCCTCCCCATTGGTCTTTCCAGTGTTCCTCTAATCCTCCTATGCTCACTGTCCCAACCCCACTGTAAATCAGCCTCCTTATATCAGAGAAAACATTCAGCATTTGGATTTTTGAGATTGGCTAAATTCACTTAACATTATATTCTCCAACTTCATCCATTTACCTGTAAATACCATTGTTTTATTCTCTTTTATTGCTGAGTAATACTCCATTGTGCATATATACCACATTTTCTTTATCCATTCATCTACTGAAGGGGATCTAGGCTGGTTCCACAGTCTAGCTATTGTGAATTGTGCTGCTATAAACATTGATGTGGCTGTGTCCCTGTAGTATGCTGTTTTTAAGTCCTTTGGGAATAGACCAAGGAGTGGGATAGCTGGATCATAAGGTAGCTCCATTCCCAGTTTTCTAAGGAATCTCCATACTGCTTTTCATATTGGCTGCACCATTTTGCAGTCCCACCAGCAATGTATGAGTGTGCCTTTTCCCCACATCCTTGCCAACACTTATTGTTGTTTGTATTCTTAATAGCTACCATTCTGACTTTAGTGAAATGAAATCTTAGTTTTGATTTGCATTTCTCTAATTGATAGAGATGTTGAACATTTTTTATATATTTGTTGATTGATTGTATATCATCTTCTGAGAAGTGTATCTTAGTTCATTGGCCCATTTATTGATTGGGGTATTTGTTTTTTTTTTTTTTTTTTTTTTTTTTTTTGTGTTTAGCTTTTGGAGTTCTTTATATACCCTAAAGATTCGTGTTCTATCTGATGTGCAAGTAGTAAAAATTTGCTCCCAATTAGTAGGCTCTCTATTCACCTCACTGATTGTTTCTTTTGCTGAGAAGAAGCATTTTAGATTGAATCCATCCATTTATTGATTTTTTATTTTAATTCTTGTGCTGTAAGAAGCTTATTAAGGAAGTCAGGTCCTAATCTAACATGATAGAGATTTGGGCCTACTTTATTTCTGTTAAGCACAGGGTCTCTGGTTTAATTCTTAGGTCCTTGATCCTCTTTGAGTTTTGTGCATGATTAGAGATAGGGGTTTAATTTCATTTTGTTGCATATGAACTTCCAGTTTTCCCTGCACCATTTGTTGAAAAGACTATGTTTTCTCCAATGTATGTTTTTGGAATGTTTGTCTAATATAAGATAGCTGTAATTATGTGGGTTAGTCTTTTTGTCCTCTATTCTGTACTATTGGTCTACCAGTCTATTTTGGTGCCAATACCATGCTGTTTTTTTTGTTTGTTTGTTTGTTTTTTTACTATTGCTCTGTAATATAGTTTAAGGTCTGGTATAGTGATGCCTCCTGCTTCACTCTTATTGCTAAGGATTTCTTTAGCTATTCTGGGTATCTTATTTTTCCAGATGAATTTCATGACTGCTTTTTCAAGAACAAGGGAGATCTTTCCATCTTCTAAGGTCTTCTGTTATTTCTTTCTTCAGCATTCTGTAGTTTTCATTGTAGAGGTTTTTCAGTTCTTTCATTAGTTTGATTCCCAGTTTTTTTTGAGGCTATTGCAAATGGGTTAATTTTCCTCATTCCAATTTCAGAGGATTTGTAACTGACATACAGAAATGCGTTTGATTTATGTGTGTTGATTTTGTATCCTGCTACTTTGCTGAATTAGTTTACTAGTTCTAAAGTTTTCTGGTGGAATTTTTTTTTGGGGGGGGTTTTCTAGGTATAGAATCATTTCATCCCCAAATAGTGATAATTTGAGTTCTTCTTTTCCTATCCATATCCCTTTAATTTCTTTCATCTATCTAATTGCTCTGGCTAGTGTTTCAAGAACTATGTTAAACAGAAATGGTGAAAGAGGGCATCCCTGTATTGTTATAGGTTTTAGAGGGACTGCTTTCAATTTTTCTCCATTTATAATGATGTTGGCCTGGGGCTTAGGATAGATAGCTTTTTCAATGTTGAGATATGCTCCTGTTATCCCTAGTTGTTCTAATGTTTTGGACATGAAGGAGTCCTATATTTTGTTGAATGCTTTTTCTGCATCTATTGAGATGAGCATATGATTCTTATCTTTAAGTCTATTGATGTGATAAATTACATTTATTGATTTCCCTATGTTGAACCAACTTTGCATCCCTGGAATGAATCCCACTTGATCGTGGTTCACTATCTTTTGGATATGTTTTTGTATGCAATTTGGCAGAATTTTATTGATAATTTTTGCATGTATGTTCATTAGAGATATTGGTCTGAAGTTTTCTTTCTTTGATGTGTCTTGGCCTGGTTTTGATTGAGTTTGGAAGTGCTCTCTCTTTTTCTATTTCCTGAAATAAATTTAAGAGTATTGGTATTAGTTCTTTAAAGGTCTTGTAGAATTTGGCTGTGTATGTGCCTGGTCCTGGGCTTTTCTTGGTTGTTAGGCTTGGTTGATGGCTTCTTCTATTTCATTGCTTGAAATTGATCTGTTTAAATTGTGTATATTATCCTGACTCAATTTGGCCAAATCATATGACTGTAGAAATTTGTTGATGCCTTCGATATTTTCTATTTTATTGGACTACAAGTTTTCAAAATAATTTCTAATTATCTTCTGTATTTCTGTAGTGTCTGTTGTAATATTACCTTTTTCATCACATATGTTAGTAATTTGAGTTTTCTCTCTCTTTCTCTTCATTAGCCTGGCTAAGGGATTGTCAATTTTATTTATCTTTTCAAAGAACCAACTTTTTGTTTTGTCAATTTTTTCAATTGTTTCTTTTGTTTCAATTTCATTGATTTCAGCTCTGATTTTAATTTTTCCTGTCTTCTACTGCTTTTGGTGTTGATTTGTTCTTCTTTTTCTAGGGCTTTGAGGTGTAATGTTAAGTCATTTATTTCTTGACTTTTTCTTCTTCTAAGTAGTGAACTCCATGCAATGAACTTTCCTCTTAGTACTGCCTTTGTAGTGTCCCAGAGATTTTGATATGTTGTATCAGTGTTCTTATTTACATCTAAGAATTTTTTAATCTCCTCCTTGATGTCCTCTGCAACCCATTGTTCATTCAGTAGCATATTATTTAGTCTCCAGGTGTTGAAGTAATTTTTATTTTTTATTTTGTCATTGATATCTAATTTTATTCCATTATGATCTGATAGAATGCAGGGTAGTATCACTACTTTTTATATTTGCTAAGAGTTGCTTTATGGCATAATATATGGTCTATTTTAGAGAAGAAACCATGTGCTGCTGAGAAGAAAGTATATTCACTTCTTGAAGGATGAAATATTCTTTATATGTCAGTTAAGGCTAAGTTACTGATTGTATTATTTAGGTCTATAGTTTCTTTGTTCAGGTTTTGTTTGGACAATCTATCCAGTGGTGAAAGATGTGTGTTAAAGTCACCCAAAATTATTGTGTTGTGGTCAGTTTGACTCTTGAACTTGAGAAGAATTTGTTTCATGAACATAGGTGCTCCATTGTTTGGGGCACTTATAATTATTATTTCTTTTTGGTGTATGGTTCCCTTGAGCAGTATGAAATTTCCTTCACTATCTGTTTTGATTAACTTTAGCTTGAAGTCTACTTTATTTGATATGAGGATGGGAACCCCTGCTTGCTTCCACAGTTCATTTGAGTGGAGCAGGCCTGTCTCTCCAGATCCCCTCCAGGCTGTGTGTGGTGGAGCAGGCAGTCTGGCTTTCTTCTCCCCACTCTCCTCCTCCTGGGTCTCCTCCCAGTCTAGTTGTTTTGGTGGGGGTTGGGCAGGTGGGCAGCAGGGCCCTTCCACAGGGTGGAGCCTGCAGTTCCTGGTCCTGGTGATGGCGTGGGCCAGTGGTCGGGGGGCTGGTGGCTGGGCCGCTCCTTCCTGAAAGTGTCTACCACTTGTTCTGGTGGCAGCTGGGCTGGTCGCAGTTCCCCAAAGAATGGACAGGGCCCTTCCTCTGGTCAGGCCCTATCTGCAGCGGGGACCTGTTATTCCCAACCCCATTGGAGGTGGTGGCATGAGCCAGCAGCCAGGCTGGTGGCTGGGCTGCTCCTTCCAGCAGGTGTCATCTGCTTGTTTCCGTTGCAGCTGGGCAGGTCGCAGGGAATGAACAGGGCCCTTCCTCTGATTGGGCCTTCTCTGTAGCGGGGACCTGCTATTCCCAGCCCTGGAGGGGGTGGTGGCGTGAGCCCACGGCCAGGTGGTCTTGTGCCTGGGCTGCTCCTTCTGGCGGGTGTTTTTTTTTTTTTTTAATCCAATCTGCTATCCTGTGTCTTTTGATTGGTAATTTAGTTTAGGCCATTAACATTCAGGGCTATTGTTGAGACATGTTTTGTATTCCCATCCATTTTTGTTTATTTTTGTTATCTAACTTGACTTGGTTTCTCCTTTTATCAGTTATTTATTGTAATACCTCCCTCTGCTAATTTTCATTGTGGATTTTTATTTCCTCTTCATGGAATATTTTGCCAAGGATGTTCTTTAATGCAGGTTTTCTAGCTGTACATTCTTTTAACTTTTGTTTTCATGAAAGGTTTTTATTTCATCATCAAATCTAAAGCTTAATTTTGCTGGATACAACATTCATGGTTGGCATCCATTTTCTTTCAGAGCTTGATGTATGTTGTTCTAGGATCTTGTAGCTTTCAGGGTCTGGTTTGAAAAATCTGCAGATAATCTAATTGGTTTCCCCCATATGTAATCTGATTTCTTTCTCTCATGGCTTTTAATATTCTCTCCTTATTCCATATGTTAGGCATTTTCATTATAATGTGATTTGGTGTGGGTCTGTTGTGATTTTGTACATTTGGCATCCTGTAAGCCTATTGAATTTGGTTTTCCAATTCATTCTTAATTTTGATATTATTTCATTTAATAGGTTGCTCAATCCTTTGATTTGGAACTCCATGCCTTCTTCTATCCAAGTAACTCTTAAATTTGGTCTTTTTATGCTATCCTATATTTCTTGAATGTTCTGCTCATGGTTTCTTACCATTTTCAGTGTGTGGTCTACATTTTTTTCAAGATTATATATTTTGTCTTAATTGTCTGAGGTCCTGTATTCCAAGTGGTTTAATCTGTTGGTGATGCTTTCAATTGAACTTTTTTTTTTTTTTTTTTTTTGGTACTGGGGATTGAACTCAGGGGCTCTTGACCACTGGGCCACATCCCCAGCCCTTTTTTGTATTTAATTAGAGACAGGGTCTCACTGAGTTGCTAAGTGCCTCGCCATTGCTGAGGCTGGCTTTGAACTCGTGATCCTCCTGCCTCAGCCTCCCAAGTGCTGGGATTACAGGCGTGTGCCACCACGCCCGGCAGCGCCACCATGCCCGGCTCAATTGAACTTTTAATTTGGTTTATTTTTTCTTTCATTTCAAGGATTTCTGTTTGTTTGTTTGTTTGTTTGTTTTGGAACTTCTATCTCCCTATTGAAGTAATCTTTTGCTTCCTGTATTTGTTTATGTAGCTCTTTGTCAAAATGATATTTTGCTGCCTGTATTTGCTCTCTTATATCATCCTTTAATTCACAGAACATTTTAATTATGTATATCCTGAACTCCTTCTCTTTCATTTCTTCTGCTGTGCTGGCCATGTATTCTAATAATGTGGTATCTTTATTTGTTTGGGCATTTTCCTCCCTTGTCTTTTCATGTTGCTTCTGTGTTCTCCTTTCTAGCGCTGTGGATCCAAGTCATTATTGTTTTTACCCTATAGGCTTACAGTGTCCCTGTAGAATTCCAAAACCTCTCCTTTGAGTGGAAGGACAATGTTAACAGATCCCAATATAAACAATATACAACCTTAAAAACAATTAGTTGAAATTAAGATATTTACAGTTTGGTCACAATATACAGAAATGGTGAATTAGATTATTATCTACAGTATAATCAGTAGATTTGTAAAAGGGTTTACAGTTTCTTAAGGTGAACAGAGAACCAGGGGTGATATGCTAAGGAGGTAGGAGGTAAGGATATAGAGTTATTATATCTTAGGAAGTGTGGAAGAGAAATCTAAAGAAGAAGATTAGTATCAGGAGAATAGAGAAGAAGTAATTTTGGGTAGATGAGTAAGTAGGAAGACAGTGGAGTACATAAAACAAACACACATATATATTAAGAAAAAATGTTAAAATAGTAAAGATTGGAGTAAAAAAAAAGAATATACAACACAACCCTAATATACTATTAAGACGTCCCAGTCCTCAAAATTCTAATTCATGGAAAGTACTTGGTTTCACATATGTTGGGGATGTGAGGGCAGGAGATGTAAGGGAAGGAGAAGAAAAAAAAATCTTGAAGGAAGAAACAAGGATTGTTTTGGTTAAAGATCAGTATCTTTCCTGCTTCCCTTCTTATCCAATAGGTGGGGTTTTCTGTTGTTAGTTGGTATCTGCACCCTCAGGATGGTGAAGGTAACCAGGGTGTCACTGTGCTAGGTTAGTGGCTGCTGGGGAGAGGGAGGACTTAGAAACTGGGTACTTGGTCAGCCAGAGTACCAAACTGGGATTTGCTCCCACTAAAGATGGTGGTGAAGGTGACCCAAGATAGAGGCAGCTGCTTTTAGTGACGGGGTGTTGGGTCAGGTTGGGGGAGGTGGGTGATGGCATTGGACATGGACAATGTTTCCAGAAAGTGCTCTGTGGCATGCAGTGTGTGGTTTTGGTAGTCTTCAGAGAATGTGTGAAGTTTCCAGGTGCAGGCAGGCTACGACACATATGGGACTATCTCCATTGCTGCAGAGTCCCAAGATGGAGGCAACTGGGGATCCTTATGTTGGTAGATGGGGGTCTACATGGGAGTGGCTGCCAGAGTTCCTGCACATGGGTAGATGCTGGGTGTCCTGTATGGGAGCAGCGTCCAGGATTTCTGCTCAGGTGGGTGGCCAAAAGTTCTGTGTAGGTGCTCATGCTGATGTTCCCAATTGGGCACCTAATAGTCTTGCATGGGCGAGTAATTGGGAGACCTACTCTGATGCTGAGACCTGGAGCCCTGCACAGGCACGGTAGCCATGATTCCCGCATAGGAGTAGAAATATCGTTCACAGAGAAACAGTATTCTCACTACTTATGTCCCAGGTCATGTAGTCACATAGAATGCTGCCTCCCTCTGGCCCACCACCTTGGATTCCTGCCAGTTCTATTTTTTTTAATGTTTTGCTTTGCTTTTTGCTTTTTCTTTGTGGCGTCTGTAGTAATTTCTATAGATAAGATCATATATTTCCGACAGGGATAATTTTACTTCTTCCTTTCTTACTTGAGTACCTTATTTCTTTTTATTGCCCAATTACTCTCACTAGGCCTGCTAGTACTATGTTGAGCAGAAGAGTTGAGAGTAGGCATCCTTGCTTTATTCTTGATCTTAATAGAGGAGCTTTCAGTTCTTAGCTGTTAAGTATGATTGAAGCTATAGGCCTCTTTTAAAAAATTGAGGTAACTTCCCTCTATTCGCAGTTCATTGAGACCTTTTTATCATGAAAGGGTGTTGAATTCTACTGAATGGTTTTTCTGAATCTATTAATATGATCATGAAATTTTTATCCTTTATTCTGTTAATGTGGTATAATAATAAATTAATTTGCATATTTTCAATCATCTATGCATCAAAGCAATAAATTCTACTTGATCATGTTGTATAAGCCTTTCAATATGCTGTTGAATTCAAGTTGCTATTATTTTCTGGAGGGTTTTTTGCATCTATGTTCCTCATAGATATTGACTTATAGTGTTCTTTTGTTGTGTGTTTGTTTTTGATATCAGAGTAATGCTAGCCTCTTAGAATGAGTTTGAAAGTCTTTTCTTCCCTTCAATTTTTGGAAGAGTTTGAAAAATATTGGTATTATTTTTTTGTTTGTTTGTTTAAATGCTTGGTCAATTTTACCAGTGAAACCATCTGGTCCTGGCCTTTCTTTCTTTCTTTTTTTTTTCAGAACTATTTTTTATAATAGTAGTATGTATTGCAGTTCATAGTGCACATATATAGCATCTTTTTTACATACAACTGTTTGTATACAAAGTATATTCATACCATTCAGGTCTTCAATCATGCATTTAGGATAATGATATCCATCTCATTCATGCTTGGTCAGTTTTACCAGTGAAACCATCTGGTCCTGGCCTTTTCTTGATTGGGAGTTTTATTGTGAGCACTTATTACTCAATCATCAGCAATGTCCATGTCTATTTTAACACTGAAAGTAATGATATATTCCAGAAAAATAATAAATTATTATCTTAGTAAGTTTAGAATTTTAAATAATATATAGTATTAAATTTGTATTTGGATTGTAGAATTTTATAAAACAAATTTTATTGAAATATTTTCATAGAAGAGAGGGAGAGTTTTACAGATATAGCTAGTTGTGTTTTTTAATTTTTTTACACTTCTTTGAATGTAACAATTCTAAGAAGCAGAACAGGTGTAATTTTCCCTGATTGACAGGTTGTGTGATTTGCCTAAGGTCATGTGGCTACTTAAGATCATAAATATTAAAATATTATAGAATTATATGAAGATACATAAGGATTATAAACTGATGTTCTGCTCTAGATGCTTCCAACCAAATCATATTGTTGTATTATTTTTCTTTCCATGAACTAAAAAGTCTATGCCAGAAATGTTTCCCAATGTATTCATCCATGGTGCTAAGGAATAAAGTTACTTAGATTTTATATGTAACTGCTTTCTTCATAAAGTCTCAAATTGTTATAAATCTCACATATTTTGGGGCTGGGGTTGTGGCTCAGCGGTAGAGTGCTCGCCTAGCACGTGCGCAGCCCGGGTTCAATCCTCAGCACCACGTAAATAAACACATTGTGTACAACTAAAGCAAAATAAATAAATATTAAAAAAAATCTCACATATTTTGCCACATGTGATATTTCATATACATATATAGAGCAGATTTGTCCCAGAAAGCACAGGTGCATAACCCAATATTACATACAGAATATACATGGAATATTTGACTAGAAAGAAAGGCCTGGTTGTATATGTCTTCATTATTGTGTAGGAGTAGGCTTATATATTAGAATAGGGATAATTGTTAATAGATATGTGGTCTCAGAGTTTTGAAAGAGTCAATAAGTCTCTGCACGACTGATGGATAAATATCCACATCCAGAAATGGGGTTAAGAGAGGAGAAATGAGCAATAAAAAAATTTTAAATATCTATTGGTTAACTTTGGTTGTTTATTTTGTATCAGGGATTGAACCCAGGGGCACTTAACCACTGAGCCACAACTCCAAATCTTTTTATATTTTATTTTGAGACAGGGTCTTGCAAAGATGTTTAGGACCTCGCTAAGTTTCTAAGTCTGGCTTTGAATTTGGCATCCTCCTACCTCAGCCTCCTGCGTTGCTGGGATTACTTGTGTGCACTATCATTAGTTGACTTTAAAAGGAACAGAGACTAAGGAAGACCAACAACTACAGAAGTAAAAGCATTTATTTACATGCCACACTCCGGGCATGGGTTGCGTTGACAGTAGAAACATGGAAGCATGTAAAAACAAAACAAACAAATAAGAATGTAGATTTCTGGGAAGGAATCCAATTAGAAACTGGATGAATTCACAAGGTGAAGCATTGTTTTAAACTGAACTTGAGTTATCTAAAATTAATAGACTGCAGGAGCCCTGTTTGGGGAGATAGCTAATATTGCGGTTGACTACGTTAAATGAGATATGTGACTCAGCAGATTAATTAGGGCATTGTCGCCAGTCTCACGGGACTATTTGAGGAGTGACTCGGCATAGATTTTAGTTGATAATCTACGATATAGATTCCAGATTGCATTTCTTACAAATCTATTGTATAGCTCTATAGATTACTAACTGTGTGATCTTAGTAACAGTTACCTAAACTTGATTGTATTGTCAGTGTGTATGATTGTAGATTAGTGTTTTTTCGCTCTCCTGTCTCCGGATGTGCCGTTCCACTCTTTAATCCCTTTGAAATAATTGAGTCATTGTTTTTCACTATTGCCTACAAAGTTGATCCGGGTCTTTGAGTCACTCCCTTTGATAGCATTTTTTTCATTTGACTTCAAATTGTTCTAGTCTCTATGTGGCTATAGCTAAGTTATTCATTCCCAAACTGTACTCTTTGAGCTTAAATATTTCCTTCATCTCTACCAGGAATGACATATTTCTGACAAAAAGAGAGAGTAACCTCTCTTCTGGTACCACACCAAATGTTGCAAATTAATTATATGCTTTTTGCCACTGGGTCTAGACAATGATGACAATGTAGCACTTATGCCAGGTACCATTATAAATACTTTCAAGGTATTAACTAATTTCATTTCCAGATCAACTTCGTAAGAGAGGTATTTTCATTCTCTCTCTGTTTCACCTGGGCCAACTGAGATATATCCAGTTTAGGTAACTTTACTAATCACACAATTCATAACCTATAGAGCTATAATTTGAAACCAGGCATACTCTATGTGCTTTGCCACTGGTGCAATATTACTAATATTCTCTAACAACAACAACAGCAACAACAACAAAAAAGCTTACATACTTACCCCAAAATGGCCACAAGCTTTATTATTATGGATCCAGCATTTCTCCCCCTGATACAGGAGAGAGGAAAATAAATGACTAGCAGGATAGCCTCACCCAGTTATAGCTTTCCCTGGATTTCTTGCCTGCAAAGATGTTGAATAAGGAATAAATGACACAGTCATACAATAGTTCAATTAAATTATGGTACACAAATTTAACTCTTTAAACCTTGGACCTAGCATGAAATTTTGGTACTGCATTTTTAATTTCCTGATGTAAAGTTCACTGTGAACGATTCCTCAGAATTTGGCTGCTACACCTCATATATCGGATTGACAGCCCTATAAGTCAGGGAAAATAATAGAATTGGAGATAATGCTTTCAATGAACAGTAACAAAACAAATGCATAAATTAAGAGAGACTTCTAACATTTACCAATGACAGAATTGGTGTGTTAGGAATCCATGACCAGGGAAAAATAAAAATCTGGGTTCTTCTTAGGACAAGTAAGGTTTTGATGTCTGAAATCTCAGGAAGGGAGAAAGGAAGAAGAAAGTAAAAGGTCAGAAGAAAGTGCATCTGAAGGCAAGAGAATGCTAAAAGGTTTTGAGAAATCTAAGCCATCAGGCAATAGTATTGGAGAACATTGTGTTGCTAGGAGCCAAGATATGTCAAAGGTGAAAACAGTCAAGAAAACCAAATGGGAAAACTGAAAACTAGAGCAATAGTTGAAATCCAAATATCATTCCTGACTCTTCTGAAATCAGCATTACTCCACACACTTTATCATAAAATATTCTGGCTTTAGAGATATTATTTATTAAATGACAAATATTGGACATTAATGAGTCAGTTGGCAAAATCTAAATAAGGTCTACAGTAAATGTGTTACTATTCTAGTGTTTCATTATTGCACTGTAGTTATATATTAGAATATCTTCATTTTTCAGAAGTGCACACTTAAGTATTTAGTTATGAAAGAACAACTGTTTGCAGTTTACTCTCAAAAAACGAGAGTGATAAAGTAAACATGGTAAGACCTTAGCACAGAGAGGGTAGGTGGGAATTCTTAGTACAATGGCAGGTTTTCCCTAAGTCTGAAATTAAAAGGTTTTCAAAAGTTAAAAAAAAAAGACAAATATTGTACTAAATCTCTAGACACTTCCAGCTTTATCCTTCTATGAGTCTATGATTCATAATTTCACTAAAAATTTGGAATGCTCACTTCTCTGAACTTTACAATACAGCCACTATAAAAGCATTGTTTTTGGCAGGTTTCTCAGCTGAAAGAATTGAATTATTACCAGACAGACTGTATCACCTGGGAATTTTTCCCCAACATACTACCACAGGAACTCAACTAATCTCAGGGCCACTGCCTTTGACTTTTCCAAAGAGGCTTTGCAACCTGCCATTCTGTCAACCAACATATACTGAATTCCTATCCTACAATATGTGTGGGCACTGAGCTAGCATTTGGAAAAGAAAGATGAATAAAACAAAGTATGGTTTTAAAGGCAATCACATTATAGTGGGAGAGAGAGAACTGTATGCCATATGGACAATATCATGATAGAGACATAAATAGGACATTATGGGCAGCAGGGAAAGGAATACATAAGTGAACTTGGGAAGGGCAAGAATGGAAAATTTTCAAGTAGAGATTTTTACCTTATATGGTTCTTCAAGCCAAGTGTGTCCCTGGGGGAAAATATTGGGCAGAGGATTCAAACCAAAGAGAGCAGCATGAACAGACAGATGAACAAAGGTGAGAAAAGAACTATGAAAAAGATAACCTTTGGCATTTGGCTTTTGGGGATTGGCTAACTTCACTTAGCATTATATTCTCTAACTCCATCCATTTTCCTACAAATGCCATGATTTTATTCTCTCTTATTGCTGAGTAATATTCCATTGTGTGTATATACCACATTTTCTTTATCCATTCATCTACTGAAGGGCATCTAGGTTGGTTCCACAGTTTAGCTATTGTGAATTGTGCTGCTATAAACATTGATGTGGCTGTGTCCCTGTAGTATGCTGTTTTCAGGTCTTTTGGGTAAAGACCAAGGAGTCGGATAACTGGGTCAAAAGGTGATTCCATTCCAAGTTTTCCAAGGTATCTCCATACTGCTTTCCATATTGGCTGCACCATTTTGCAGTCCCACCACAATATATGAGTGTGCCTTTTTCTTGGGATGGGGAGCATAGGAGGATTAGAGGAACACTAGAATGGTCAATGGGGAGGGAGGGAAAGGGAGGGGGCAAAAGGGTGAAGAAAAAAAAAAGATGGTAGAATGAGATGGAAATCATTACCCTAAGTGCATGTATGTAGTCACAAATGGTATGAATATACTTTGCACACAACCAGAGATTTGTAAAAATGTGCTCTATATGTATAATATGAAATGTAATGCATTCTGCTGTCATTTATAACATCTTAGAATAAAAAATAAATAAATTATAAAAAAAGATAACCTTTTTTTCCCCAGGGATTGAACCCAGGGCACTTAACCACTGAGCCACATTCCCATCCATTTTATTTTTCATTTTAAGATAGGGTCTCACTATGTTGCTTTAGGCCTCACAAAGTTGCTAAGGCTAGCTTTGAATTTGCAATCCTCCTGCCTCGGCCTCCCAAATGATGTGCACCACCACACCTGGCAAAGATGGACTTGAAATGCTTTTGTCTTCCCTATAACTCTTTTCCCTTTCTTTTTTTAGGCATATGTTTTTTCCTCATTCCAATCATGTAGTAGAACTAGTAAGCATATTACACTGCCCTCTTGGGGTATGGGCATATGATCCAGACACTGCCAATCATAATATATCATTCCCCTGGCCATAGCAGTTCATCCATGATATGGCAATATGACTCAAATCAATCAGATTCTTTCCCTAGATTTTTGTTTGTTTGTTTTTTGGTACTGGTAATTGAACCCAGGAGTGTGATACCATTGAGCTACATCTACAGCCCTTTTTACTTTTTGAGACAAAGTCTTGATAAGTCATCCAGACTGGCCTCCAACTTGCAATCCTCCTGCTTCAGCCTACCAAATCACTGGGATTATAGGTGTGTACCACCACATAAATTCCATTGTTTGTTAGCTGTGCTCAGATAAGTTACTCTACCTTTCTGTACTTTAGTCTCCTCGTTTGTAAAATAGGCATCACTGTGGTACCTATGTCATAGTATTGTTGTGAGGTGAAAGATGTTTATATGTATGAAGCACTTTGAATATTTTCTGGAAAACAGTATTCACTAAATGTTGATATTATTGTTGTACACACTCTTAAGGTATTTGTTATATGCTAGTGATCATTATAGAATTCTTAAATTGCATTGATATAAGCTTTTAATCACCCCTAGAGCAAGATTTCTCAACATTGCCACTCTTGACATTTTGAGCAAGATAATTTTCTCTTGTGGGCAGTTGTTCTGCTCATTACAGAATATTTAAGAGCATTCATGGCTGCTACTCACAGATACCAGTAGCATCAACCCCATTGTGACAACCAAAAATATTTCTAAAATCATTGAAATATTTCCTGTGTGTCAAAATTGCCTCTAGGTGAGAACTACTATTGCTCTTTTACTTTCCTTCCCACAGTAGAAAGACCATTTACTATAGGAAAGAATGAAGTCAATATGTTAACAACAATGAAAATGAGAGGGGGAGACTCAGAGTTAATTAATCTTTGGCAACTACATCTTCAGTTCCAGTCCCTCTAAAATCTTCTGATGCTTGCAACTTATCTTTTGATTTTCTCTATCCTTCCGGTTACGATCATTTGTTTTGGTAAATCGGTAGTTTACTTAGGAATCCAGCACTTGCAGCTAGAAGGAATCTGAATATTGGTGCAGAGAATAATCATAATGTATGTGTATATTCTGTGTCCCCTCTTGAATTTAAGCACCATGAGAGCAGGGACTTTGCCATGTTCTAGGCTCTAGAACAGTGGCTTGCTGTAAGAGGAACTAAATAAATATTTGTGAATGAATCAGTGAAGAAACTACAAGTAGTTGGATGTCATTACAACAGAAACTATATGAAAATGGCACTGTTGTACATTATAGGGCCAGCTAAGTAGTATTAGAAGTGTCCCAGTTGCAATCATCATTCTAGGTATGGTTGAATTAACACAAAAAATACTATAATCAGAACTCCTAGAACTAGAGAACAGATTATATGGTTTTTTGTGCCTGTTTCCCAATGCATATTTGTTCACTGCATGAAATTTAACTTGAGAATTTCTTTCACTGTAACATACTATCTTAAGGCCAAGATGTGGGAGATATAATATGTAGTTCCCACCTACCTCTTACTGCCAGGGGCTACCAATACTTCCAAAACCACAAAATTAAACAAAAACTTGACATTTAATGAATTATTTTCCTCTTTTTCAGATTCTAGACATGAACTTTAAAAGTAGACTAGGCATGGTGGTGCACACCTGTAATCCCAACTTGGGAGGCTGAGACAGGAGGATCACAAGTTCAAAGCCAGCCTCAGCAAGTTAGAGAGGCCCTAGGCAACTTAGTGAGACCATATCTCAAGCTAAAAAATTTTTAAAAAGGGCTGGGGATGTGGCACAGTTATTAAGTCCTCCTAGGTTTGATTCCCAGTACCAAAAAAAGAAAGAAAAAAGAAAATTAGGACAGGATAAGCCTTACCATGTATTGGTGAAGGAATACAAAAGTGTTTAGAGGTGAGCTACATAAAATTCTACATTTAGATGTCCTTTAGTTATTATGGTAGTGCATATCTATGATCCCAGGTACTCAGAAGGTTGAGGCAGGAGAATTGCAATTTTGAGATCGGCCTGGGCAACTTAGCTAGAACTTGTTTCAAAATAAAATCAAAAAGGTCTGGAGATATAGCTCAGTGACAGAGTGCTTGCCTAGAATGTACAAGGCTCTGGGTTTAATCCCCAGTACTGTGAAAAAAAAATATATGTATGTATGTATATGATGTCATATAATTGTGTGAGCAGAAAACCTAAGAAGGGAAAGAGAATGAAAGCAGGGATATTAATTTGAAAAGTTCCATCCAGGTGATAAATGAAACAAGGCAGTGTTTGCAAGGGAGAGGGGATACATTACAATATTTAAAATAAGTAAATCATTATTTCAGAGATGTAAAGAAAGAGGAATCAGAGAGGCTTTCTACATTTCTGTCTTGTATTATGTGTAATAATATTAGCACCAAATGAAATAAGAAATACAAGTGGAGGTGCAGGGACTTGCATGTGTTTCTTGATTTTTTGGTGTACTTTGTTTTCTCATCACTGCCAACTTACACTGTCAGCCTCCTTTGATTGTCAAATTCCATTTTAACACATTGACCTCCTGACTGGCTTCCCTGTAGCTATGGAAAACATTTACTTTTCAGTCCTCTTAGAGGTATATCTACTCATAAATAATTTTGACAATAAACAAAATAAAACGATAGTTTTATTCAACCAAAAAAGGCTATTAAAAAGGACAATATTGAAATGAATCAATATTGAATTGCAATGACTTTTTGGTGATTTATTAACATCATCAACACTATAGTAACATATATTTGAAGGCTAACTCAGTGCTAAGTACTATCTTAGGCTTTGTGGAAACAAAGACCCAGAGAATCATCCCAGCAGAGTAGAGAGTGCTAATTTGTTTTTCTTTCTGATACTAGGAATTGAACCCAGGGGCACTTTATCAATGAACTACATCCCTAGTCCTTTTTATTTTTTTTTTTTATTTTGAGACAGGGTCTTGCTAAATTGCTGAGACTGGCCTCAAACTTGCCATCCTCCTGCCTCAGCCTTCCCAGTCACTTGGATTACAGGCATGTACCAACACGCACAGCTGAGAGTGTTGATTTTGAAGTTAGAACTGGAGAGTGTTTTTCCTTGTACCATCTGCTAAGTTCATGGCTTTGGGCTAGTAGTTAGCTTCTAGGGGCCTCATTATTGAATTAAATACTAATCAATGCCTAGGAAATCTTGTAGTAAGATAAAAACCGTAAAGAATGTGATAAGAAGGAAATGGAGAGGGGAATCTGGCCACTTCCCTCATCTCCAATCTGTAGGAGAGGATTTGAAAAGAGTGACCTTGTTTATAAAGTAAAAGAATGAACTCATAACAGATTTGAAGAAATCTACCTGAGCAGAGGGCATGCATACTATCCTATGTTCCCCTACTTGTAGTCATGGGCCAGCCCTCCATTGTATCCTAGCCTACCAGAGTGAGTCAGTAATAAAATGCCAAGGAGTGAGTCAGTAATAAAATGTCCAAAATCTCTCTGTTGAATCCTCCAAGTTCTTTCTTTGGAGTTGGAAAACTATGCTGGGGCATTTGCAGTCCTGTGATTGAACATTTCTTCATTTCCATCTATAAAATGAAGATGCTTGCATAATACAGAAATCATTAGGCGTCATCTTACATGAGATAACAAATTTAACTTAGCACAATAGCTGGCATATTTTAAGCCTGTGATAAATATTAGCGGCTGTGGAAACAAAATCATAATTATGCTCTCAGGAAGCTTATAGTCTATTATATATGTTTTGCTTTTCTACATGAGCTTCCCACATCTTTCTATTATCAGTTCAGAGAGTAGAACAACATGGCCTCATATTTTTATCACAGGGAAGGTATAATGATTCTAAATGGTAGTGTTTTATAGTCTTAGAACAGCATTGTATCAAAACCCTAAGTATAATCAAGTATAACATTTAAAGACTTTTGAGACTCTTTTGTATAATTCAATGAAAATCATAAAGGGGGAATAAAGCAAACTCTTTTAGAACAATAATAACAACATGATATATTACAAACAAGCAGTGGAAATGTTAATTGACATAAATATAGCACCAAAAGTATGATGGAATTTGGATGAGTGTGACTCTTTGTAAAGCAGAACCACATGATGTAATACAAACTTGGTGTAATGAGAGTTTCTACCAGATTGGATTTTAACGAACTTACTTTCTTTTAATAAAGCTGGTAACTGTTTATCTTATTAAATTTCACTAGACTCTATCACAGACCATTTTATGGTAGTTCTGTTAACAACTTTTATGAACTCAGAATTGGGTCAGATTTTATGAAAAAGAATCCTTAACTGTATGACATCATATGCTAAAGAAGTCTGTCACTGGAGTTAATAAACCACATTCTTCCTCATCTTAATATTTTGGTTATAATAAATGAAGAAAAGTGTCAAAAAATAAAAACTTGCATGGGAAATACTCTTTGCTGTCATAAAATCAAAGAAACTAAATTTTGAATAAAGCATATGTTTTAACAAGGTTTTAAGTAAAAGAAGTAAAAATGCTTTGGGCTTAGATTTTTAAAACTCAATGAGTGGGATTTTGCAAAGTCCAAATTTATATATTCCATGCAAACCTGTATGAACTCTGCAGAATAACAAATGCCAGTAAAACAGATGGCAATGACTCCTGTGTGGGTTTGTCCAAGTGATGCTTTTCAACATTCAGCAATAGATTCTTTGACCATCCACATGGAAGGCCAATGCTTGGCAGGGCCATACAGTTGGCAATTTCTTTCTTTGTTGTCTACTATTCCTGGTTTTGTATCCTTTCCCAGACTTACAGCTGCCTTTCCATTTATTGACAGTTAGTAGTCCTGGCTATGCTGCTGTCCTCACATATTCTCAGGTGAGAACAACTCTTATAAGAGCAGTAAGTCATTTCCCCAAAAGCATTTTTATTTCACAAGTTAATACATCAAGAGGTTTTACTAAAAACAAAACATAAATATACACTTGGTTTGAATCTTAGGCAATTTCAATGGAGAATTGGACATGTGTATATCTTACTTTCAGATATTTTATCCTCAGTACGCAATTCAAGATTCCAACCATGTCCAGAATTCACATTATTCCTCTTTACTTGCTTCCCCAATCACCATTCAAAGCAGAGCCTCAGTCACTTCTCTGTCCCACTCAAGAATGCTTTCTTTAATGGCCCTTAAATAGGACGTTTCCTGCTTGGGTGGAAGAAAGGGAGATACATAGTATTTAGTTGAGATCTGTGAACTCTCAAGGAGACCATTCCATAATTTGTAAAGCCATGGACAAACTTATAAGTCAAGATGAAGAAATGGACTGGTCAATGTTATTGACACTCTCAAGGTGGAGCTAGTGGACTTATTGATAGTCTTTTATATAAGTTAGGTATGAGTCAGACAGGAAGAAAAATGGAGAAAACATTTCATCTATTCTTGATGCATTCTGCAGAAATGTAGAGGGACAGGTGGACATGTCTGTCCAATCATTCCTCTCTCTGTAAAAGTCCTGAAAAGAGAGGTTCATTGGACAAATCAAAGGGAATAAAAAAGCCAGGAAGTTACTTTCCCACTTTGTACTGTTTGGATCTCTGCAAAGATGCAGGGACCTTTACTAATTACACAAGCTTTGAGAATCAAAGATGATCAATGGTCTCCTAAGCATACTAATTTTCTCTTTCTCTAGGGAGATAAGCCTCAGCGATAGGCTTGAAAAGTGAACATCTTCAACAGGGCATAAATCAAGAGGAGTATTAAAGTAATTGTAATCAAGACAGTGTGATACTGGCATAAAGACAGAAATAGAACAGTGAAGTAGAATAGGGAGCTCAGAAGTAAACCTTCACATACTTTTTTGACAAGATTATTAAGACTATTCAATGGGTAAAGACTATAGTCATTTAGCAAATGACATTGAAAAAAATGGTTATGGTAAACCTGAATATCCACTCTCAGTAGAATGAAGTTGGACCCTTACCTTATAACATATTAAAAACTTAACTCAAAATGGGTGGTGCACACCTGTAATCCCAGTGACTTGGGAGGCTGATGAAGGAGGATCAAGAGTTCAAAGCCAGCCTCAGCAATTTAGTGAGTTGCTAAGCAACTCAGTGAGACCCTGTCTTTAAATAAAATACAAAATAGGGCTAGGGATATGGCTCAGTGGTTAAGTATCCCTGAGTTGAATCCCTGGTACCAAAAATAAATAAATAAATAAATAAATAAACAAATAACTCAAAATGGCTTAATAACCTAAATATAAGAGCTAAAAATATGAAACACTAAAAAGAAAATGGAAGGGAAAAACTTCATGATATTGGACTTGGCCATGATTTCTTGATGACACCAAAAACATAGGCAACAAAAGAAAAGATAAATTGGACTTCAACAGGATCAAAAACTTTCAAGCACCAAAGTCCACTATTAACAGAGTGAAATGGGAGTGTAGAATGGGAGAAAATACTTGCAAATCATATATCTGATAAAGATTAATATCCAGGAAAAAAGACACTTCTGAAATACAATAAGAAACAACTAAATCAAAAACTATTCAGTTACAGATACTTCAACTTGCTGAAAGAAAATATTCTACAGATGGAGATGTAGCTCAGTGGTAGAGTGCTTGACTAGCATGAGTGAGGACCTGGGTTCAATCTCCAGCACGACAAAACAAACAAACAAAAAAAAAAAGGCAAAGGACTTAAATAGACTTTTCTTTGAAGAAGATACATATGTGGTTAATAAGCACATGAAAGATGTTTAAGGTCACTAATCATTAGGGAAAATCAGTAAAAAACACACTAAAAGTGCTAGGGTTGTAGCTCAGTGGTACAGTGCTTGCCTGGTGCACATGAGGCACAGGACTCAATCCTCAGCACCACATACAAATAAATAAATAAATAAATAAATAAAACAAAGGTATTGTGTCCATCTACAACTAAAAATTTTTTAAAAACACACCAAGAGATTATTTCACATGCATCAGGATGGCTATTTTATTTAAACAAAACAAAACAAAACAAAACCAGGAATTGGTAAATGTTGGCAAGGTTGTGTAGAAACTGGACCCCCTGTACACTGTTGATGGAAGTGGAAAAAGGTGCTATCACTGTGAAAAACAGTATGGCCATTTCTCAAAAAATTAAACAAAGAATTGCTATAAGATCTAGCAATTCCCATTCCTGAATTTATACCTAAAACAATTGAAAGCACATACTCAAACTGATATTTATATATTCACATTCATAGTAGCATTATTCACAATAGCCAAAATGTGGAAGCAACACAAGGGTAATAGATGGGTAAGTAGATAAACAAAATGTGATATATACATACAATGAAATATTATTCAATCTTAAAAAGATACAATTCTGACACATGCTACAATATGGATGAACCTTGAAGACATTATAATTAGTGAAATAGGTCACAAAAGCACAAATACAGTATGATTCCTTTTATATGAGGTATCTTGAGTGGCCAAATTCACAGAAACAGAATGTACATAGAATAGTGATTCCAAGGACCTGGGAGAGGAGGAAATGAGGAGAAACTCTTTAATAAGCATAGAATTTCAGTTTGAGAAGGTAGAAAATGTTGTGAAGATAGTGGTAATGGTTCTACAACAACATAAATATACATAATGTCAATGAACTGTACACTTAAAAATGGTTTAAAATGATACATTTTATGAAGTGTATTTACCACAATAAAAAAAACAGGGACATTAAGCCAGGCATGGTGGTGCATGCCTGTAATCCCAGCCACCTGGAGGCTGAGGCAGGAGGATCACAAGTTCGATGTTAGCCTCAGAAACTTAGTGAGGCCCTAAGCAACTTAGCAAGGCCCTGTCTCAAAATAAAATATAAAAAAGGGCTGGAGATGTGCCTCAGTGGTAAAATATCCCTGGGTTAAATCTTCAGTAAAAACAAAAACAAAATAGGGATATTAAAATGAATCAGTTACATGTTTTTAAAATATCATCCTGTTACAAGTGTCTTGTCATCTGCAGCCCTCGCTTCTTATGTCAGCTATTCATACAGATATTCTCCTTAAGCCTGCTACCCTTCTGCCTAAACTTAACTCTCACCAGACCCTTCTCAGAGGCCTTCATAAGGTACCCCATCACCTCTACCCCATAGCTAAATGTGTGTCCATCCTTACATCTTGATCAGAAGAAGTTTATCAGAGGAGAGATTTCCTAAATTTCTTTTATTTCCAATTAACATGCTGTTATTGTTTAGATGGGGTGTCCCCCAAAAGCTCACATGTGAGACAAATGCAACATATGGAGGAGAAATGATTGGGTTATATCCTTAACCTAATCAGTGAATTAGTCCCTGATGGATTAACTGAGTGGTAACTGGAGGCAGGTGGGGTGTGGCTGGAGGAAGTGGTTCATTGGGGGCAGGGATATGGGGTATATATTTTGTATCTGGAGAGTGGATTCTCTCTCTCTGCTTCTGGATCATGGTGTGAGCGGCTTCCCTCTGCCACACTCTCCCAACATGATGTTCTGCCTCACCTCGAGCCCCGAGGAATAGAACCAGCTGTCTATGGATTAAGACCTCTGAAGCTGTGAGCCCTCAAATAAACCTTTGCACCTCTACAATTGTTCTGGTTGGGTCCTTTTAGTCCCAGCAGTGAAAAGGCTGACTAAAACATATACCAAGTGACAAAGTCACTTCATTTGGAGCTTTACCTAAGGAAAGTCATGATCAGAGAGAAAGGGAAAAAAGAAAATTCTACTCCCACAAGACCCAGTGGAATACAGGGATTTGAAAGGAAAGATACAGGAAGGAGGCAGGCAGTTGAATCCCTATCTCCTCTCCCTGGACTGAAGCTTCAGAAAGGAGAGTTGGCTGGGTAGGTAAGAAGCCATTCCCATGAATCCCTAAGGAGCATTCTGTCTCATCTCTTGCTTGGGATTTTGGAAGATTCTGGAAGGGGATGTTCATAGAAATTGCCCCCTTACTTGAGTCTCCTTGAGCTTTCCTGTGCTGTGAAAGACATTCAGAAGTTATGTATTTCTAGAAGAAATGTAGCATATAGCCAAGGGCCTTAATATATGAGAATTGTGGAACAAATAAAGTAGTCCTAAATCCCATGGCCTTGCCTCATGATACTATTCTTGAAGCCTTATTATGCCAAGCATTGTTCTAAGCATTTACAGATTTGTACTCATTCACACATCCCAATACTCTCCTGAATTATTATCACTATTGTTATTATTTCAATGTCCCAAATTTTTAAAAAATAGTTTTTTAGTTGATGCTAGACCTTTATTTTGTTTATTTTTATGTGGTGCTGAGAATTGAACCCAGTACCTCACACCTTCTAGACAAGTGCACTACAGCTGAGCCACAGCCACAGCCCTCAACATTCCCAATTTTATACAGCTTAACCTTGAATATCACACCTACACAATACACTCAAAATACAACATTAGTGGAATATCGCATGGTGAATTTCAGAGAGTATGATGGCACATTGTGGAGGTTATAGACATAAAGCTTTACTGCATTCACCTTATAGTTTGAGTCACTAATGTAATTCAGCACCTTTGATTTCATTTCCCACTTCACTGAATAATTGCAAGAATCTTGGCTTTTATATCTTAGTTTCAAGTGGAGACCATATCCTTCAAATAGGCTTACATCCTTCAGTTGGCTGACTGTCATTATCTGTGTCAAAGTAATTTCCCACTGAGGGAATGTCCATTCTTTCTGTAGACTCATCTATGTATTCCCAGGTGCTGGGACACTCAATCTTTTGTAATGTTGCAATTGTGACTGTTCTATCTTTGGCAGAGGGCACACTTACAAAGTGGCCTTACTGCTTAATGTACATAAAAAAAAGGAGTTTCAATAGCACAGATCCATTTCTTCAATTGTTAGAGAACTATAGACAGTCCCTAAAGAGCATTCCCCACAAAGATTTCACAAAATATAAATTACCTGAATGATACTTGGAGCACTGCTAGAGCTATTTCTCATTTCCATGTTCATTCCATTGAACCCATGAAATATACAATCTCTATGTGAAGAACCAAAACTGCTTTTCTCACCCTAGGTGGGTGAGAAATAAATAATTACTCTTTGATATGCACTCATCTTCTTTCTCTCATCAATTGCTTATTACACAGATGTTACTCTTGTTTGCCAATCTCAGTTTTATAATTGTGGTCCATTACATACTTTGCACTTGTTTCAGAAAAGCAATGATGTTTACTCAATTGGACATACCTCTGTCTTGCATCCAAAATCACTCCAGTCAGCATCTGTGTGGTATTTGATGAATCATGTTTCCTTTCCAAATCTGACCTGCATCCATATACTTTCTGAATCTTTATTATTGCTTCTGCAAAACAAATTGATGGAAACAAATATATAATAGAATGAAAATTTAATGAGTAGAATGAAGATTAAAATCTATATTAGCCGGGCGCGGTGGTGCACGCCTGTAATCCCAGCACTTTGGGAGGCTGAGGCAGGAGGATCGTGAGTTCAAAGCCAGCCTCAGCAATGGCGAGGCACTTAGCAACTCAGTGAGACCCTGTCTCTAAATAAAATACAAAAAAGGGCTGGGGATGTGGCCCAGTGGTCGAGTGCCCCTGAGTTCAATCCCTGGTACCAAAAAAAAAAAAAAAAAAAAAAATCTTTAAATTGAAAGGACTTATCATTAACAAGAAAAATAGACAATAGATTAAAATCTGTAGCAGTCTGTCTGAAAGTTCTAAATTTTGTCATCAAAGAAAGAGTTCTGAAAGAATTCAGCACCCCAGCTCCCAGATTAGATTACTTTAAAGAAGGAAACATCAGGCTGGCTTCAGATTTAGCCTCCACATCCTCAAATGACAGAAGACAATGTAACCACCTGATATTTATCTGTGCTGATTACATACTGGACACTATGCTATATAATATTGCTTGTCTCACTGAATCTTTACTACAAACTTGTGAGTTTGGTTATTTTTTTAAATCAGTATTTGAAGATGAGGAAACAAGGTATGATGTTAAGTAATTTTTCAGATTCATGCATTCAGGTTAGTTGCAGAATACAAACTTATAACTACCTGCTTGAATCCAGCACCTAGCCCCTTAGCCACTTCAATGTTCTCTAGAACATGCTTTAACATCTCTGTTCTCAATTCCTTACAGTTATGCCTTTATCCTACTTCTTTCCTGGTTTAATCCAGCACATGTATTATGTGTCCTTGTCCTCATGCCAAGACTTGTGTGTTTGTTTCAATACTTTTTCTTCTAGCACATTCCACATTCCATGTCCAAAATGACTTTAGCTTTAGACTTTAAACCTATTCTTAGTGTTTCTTAAGACAGTAATTCTAAGATTCAACCTGCCAGTAATGAGAAATCATCTATTGCAGCTCACATCATCTACCCTCACTCCTCCACCCTCTGCCTTAGCATAGGCCCTCCAGGCCCTACTTCCAGCCCGAAACATTCCGCAGCGTCCTCCTTATAAAAAGCTATATCTGATGACAGAAGAGAGTCTGAAGGTTCAATCCATTAAAATACTGCTCTGTATATTGCTTTATTGAATGAATGGTGTTTTGTTCCACAAATGTTTGTCATACTAAAAGTTTTATTTTAAAAAAGTTTTATTTTGACATTAAATCAAAATATCAGGACTTTGAGAACACAGCTGTATGTTCTTCTAACATTGTTTCTCAGGCTTTCAGGAAACATAGTGGGCTCACAAATGAAACACAGCAGTGACTAGAAATGATTTGTGTCAATGTAAATTATCTATGTTTACATACATGCCCATTTATAAAACAAATACTTCAAATTCATTTGTATAAAATTTAGGAACAGCCTACTCTAGGCAAAGCTATATCTATGCCCTCTGAGATTAGCCAAAAAATTGCTCCCTAAATAGACTTTAGTTGTTCCCCAAAAGCAACATGGTTCTGGAAGAAGATAGACTTGGACTGAATTTTGACTGTTACTCATGTTTTTTTCTTTCTTTTTTCTATTTTTTTGGCACTGGGAATTGAACTCGGTAATGCTTTACCACTGAACCTCATCCCCAGCCCTTTTATATATAAATATATATATTTTTTTTTTTTTGAGATGGGGTTGCACTAAATTTCCAAGGCTGGCCTGGAATTCATGATCCTCCTGCCTGTGTCCTAAATCACTGGGATTATAGGCGAGAACCATTGTGCCTGGCTTTGACTTTTATTCTTAATATTAATGTGAATTTGGGAAAACACATTAATGTCTATGAGCCTTAGGGTCCTGATCAGACCAGATTTGGGAATTTCATTATTTAATTCATGGCGTGACTGTACAAATTAAATGAGATGGTACACACTAAGGCATTCAAAAAAGTTCATTATGTATGCAAGCATTCAAACAATGTGTGCCTCCCCACTTGATTATTTTGAACCTGTCAGACAGTAGAAGCTGAGTCAGTAGGAACTCCAGAAAGTAGCTGATTCATTCCATTAAGCAATACAGATACCATATATAACAGGAAAGAATATAAATAATATACCCAGCAAAAGGATTTAGCATACACACAATGCCTTCATACATTTCAAAGTGCCTTCCCTTACATTGCTTCATCTGTAGTTTACACAATTTCTGAGGCAAATGAACAAATTCAGTTAAAGATAAGTTAAATGACTCATGTAAATCATGGGGGCTAACTAAAACTGGGTTAGTTCAGTCCAA
This sequence comes from Tamias sibiricus, assembly GCA_025594165.1. NCBI lineage: Eukaryota > Metazoa > Chordata > Mammalia > Rodentia > Sciuridae > Tamias > Tamias sibiricus. The sequence continues at coordinate 104,730,119 of CM046667.1, read as the reverse complement.
AGAGAGAGCTCTGAAAATTCCAAAATTGATTCAAGGTTTTGAATTTGAGAAGTTTGACATTCCCTACTGCCAGTTGCCAACAAATCATGTATTATCTGGCTAAAGCCTAAGTTATTCCATGTCACAGGGGTCATGCTAAAGTGCAATCTGGAGGTGGGGATGAATGCACTGAAATTGACTATTTGAGGTATGGCTTATAGAAAAAATGAGATTCCAACATCAAAGAATTAATTTTCTTAGTTTCTTATGCTAAACAGTAGGTTTGGGGGAATAAAATCACTTTATAATAATTTGTTGTACATTTTCCTGCAGGGCATAGTGGTGCCTGGGTAACTGAGTAAGACACTGTCTCAAAGCTCAGTGGTATAGCACTCCTGTGTTCAATCCCTAATGCTAGAATAAATAAATAAGCAAATGCATATATACATACATAAAAAATAAATTATACGTTTTCCTGGCTTGATGTTGTATTATACTTATACAAAATGTCACCATTTGGGAAAACTAGGTAAATGTGCCTGAAACCATACTGTACTTTTAATTTTTGCAGCTACCTGCAAAGCATAATTATCTCCAAACAGAAAGTAAGAAAGATAACATCACACAGCATAATTTTGTGCTATTTGATAATTAATTCATTTTGCTGTTTTTTTAACAGCAGTTTTGTTGAACAGGGATTGGAATTTAATATTTAAAGAGGGTTGACAAAAAAATATATGTCACCTCCTTAAATACAAGGCAAACTTTGAAATTTAAAAAAAAAAGAAAAAAAAACACTGGGGTTAGGAAGTTCCCAGACACTAGAACACTAGAATAAGCTGGCACCAGTGTGCATGTACCCCAATCAGTAGGCACAGATCAGAGTCTCAGCAAAAGAGTGATGGGTGGTACAGCATGCTATTATTGTGGATTGGTAGGACACTTCAGATATTTTTTTTCCTCATCAGCTACATTTCTGGCTCAAACACTATTTATGAAAGAGAATATCAGCTAGAGTGACCATTAGTATTACACTAATTAGGCAGGACCCTTATCAGAACTCAAATATAAAGTCAGGATACACTGTTTGCCTGTGCTTGGTTGGCCCCTGCTGTTTTCTTCTCATTTTGTCATTTGCTTGCATTCATTCTTGAGCCTGTTATCAGCTATTGAAGGTTCTAGCACTCATTGGATGGAAGGAAAGTTTTCTTTCACTCATTTATCCAACAAATATTTATTTATCAACTATTGTGTACCAGATCTTGAACATCTAGAACCAAAAAAGCCTAGGAAAGAGAATTTGGATTCTCAAACCTTGCTTCCTAATTAGAATTATGAGTAACTCATCACAGAGGCATGTAGTTTGATGTTTAATATAATTGGTCAACCTTGATGGCACTGATGTTGGTGATGGTGAATTTCAGTGTCCATGATTTAAAGATAAAAGAACTGTTTTTCCTCTGCTTACTGAATCCCTTCATCAAACAAATTCAGGAGGGATACCCTCCTTTCATTTAAAATGGCATCAAACTGACTCAAGAATTTGCTTCAAAGTAGGCCTTTATCATATCAAGTTCAATCAGTTGGATAAAACTTTAGAATTAGCAGACTGGCATTATCTCAATAAACATTCTCTGAATTTGCTCATGTTTTTCTCAGTCATTGGGACTGAAGTGGTGGGGGCGAGAAGCTTAAAAAACTTAAGTACTTTATTATTTCTTTAATAAGTAAATTCTAATCTGGGAAGCTAAGTAAAATATTGTTTTGTCATGTATTGAGCCTGACTCTGTAGTGCAAGGATGCATTCTTCCCTCAAATATATATATGCTTAATTTCCCCTGAAAATAAGAGTTTCGCTTGAGTGGTTACAAAATGTGGAACACTGATTACTTCCTACATAATACACAGCTCTCACTTGGTTCACAAGATTCTGAATATAATCATATCTCTTGGGTTGTACTTTTCTGTAGGCTTACAGGGTTAAAGGGACTATTAGCAAAATTTCTAGCTAATTTATAATATCTTCTTTGACCTTGGAGTCTCATGAAGTCCAACATTCACCTGCTGTGGAACTCACTATTGGTCCATATGAGACAAAAATACTGTCTATGACTCTCAGTATCTCCAGATTGCTACTTTTCCCACACAGAGTTTATCCAGTGCTATATGGAGGTTTTGTTAACTAAAGGAATAAATGTGACAAAAAAGATAGTTGTTCACAACTTTCCTAGCCCTAAGATTTCACTTCTTTCCTAGTTTTGCAATCTCTTCTACAGGGCTTCAGCTGGACTTCCTAGTTTTTCAGAGAGTCCATTTGATATAGGACAGAAAGATGTAAGTGGTGGGAATACGAGAATAAGAGAATAATTCTATAAACTGAGCCCACTGTGCTGACACCACATGCTTTCTTTTCCAAGAAGCAATTTACCTGCAGCCCTGCTTGGCTTAAGTGGACAGAATATGCCATTTTCCTCAGCAAACTACCTGTTATCTGCAGGAGAAATGCAGGCCTAAAATAATATCATTAAGAAGAACGCACATTACCCTGAAGGAGGGGACTTTGACTCTTTCACAGACAGATCCCAGAACCCAGGGAGATAAAGATAACTCCCCCTAACCATATAATCTGTAGAACAGGTTCTAATTGGAAGTGGATAGCATGGGTCAAAGTGACCTAGAGTTGTGGCAGCAGAGACTTGAAAGTCTGATGTCATCTTGCTGTCAGTCAAAAGTCAAGAGGTAGAACTCTCTAGAAACTTCTCAGGGATCCCCAACAAAATTGGAGTGCAGGAGAGGCATGCTGCCACACTCCTCTCTGAGAGGACCCACTCTCTCCCTTGAGAGTGTCCCCTTTCCCCTCCTTTCTAATAAACTCATTCCTATAACTCTTGAGCGACATGTCTGAAATCTCTCTGACTTGATCACAAGATTCAGGATTTGAAGGGGAGTTCTTTGCGCTGGCTCAATTTCCCAGAAGTCCCCAACCCTGTAACACTTTCAGGCCCACAGCTAATCTGCCCTTAACAACTCCGTTTCTGTAAAATGTCTGTCGGCTGAGAGAAAGGTTCAGAGATACACATTGGCTTATTTGGCATGCTTTGTAGGAATACAGACTTCATTTTTTTTTTCTTTTCAGTCTGAATGAATCAGTGTGAAACACATTTTCTTGAAATGAATTCCAGTATCTTCACCTTGGTTAACATCTGGCACTCATAGCACTGAGTTAAATAAGCTACTGATGTGCCCATAATATAAGTATTTAGTCAACAAAGCTCACATGGTCTGTCTCCTTGTTACTTAAAATCACAACTCTTAACATTCCTTGCCTTTTACACTCTGCTTTAGACACACACGTTGGTTCCCACTCCAAGGCCTTTGCATGAACTGTTCCCCTTTTCTGGAATGATCTTTCTCCAGACCTTCCTATGATTTGCTTCCTTGTTTTTTCCAGGTCTCTGTTTATCTGTCACTGTCTTAGATAGTTCTTTTCTGAAAATCCTATCTAAAATGAGTCCTCCAGCGCTCATAACCTTCTTTCATTATATCTTATTCTCTTTATCTTCATAGAACTTAATTTGCTCCTTGAAAATGTGCCACATATTTGTATTTCTTTTTATAATCCTACTAGAATGCAAGTGTAATATAGGTAAGAATATTGCCTAGCTTGCTTTCACTGTTCTTCCAATACCTTATCTCAGTGTCTGGCCCATGGTAGGTGCTCAAAAATACTTTTTTTTTAACAAATGAATGGTATAACAATTGAAGGCAGGCTGTGTGTTTGGCAGTGTTTAAAGTTCTGAGGATTCTGCAATGAACAATGCTTATAAAAATTCTAGTTTTTGTGAAACGTACATTCATTAGGGATTGTTGCAAAAATCCTAGAAAGAGATCATGAGAAACTTTACTAGAATTATAATAATGAGGATAACAAAGAAAGGTTGGATTGGAAAGATAATTAATGGATACAACAAATAGCCTTTGCTGATTTTCAATATTATGATGGTAGCTTGCTGACATCAGAGTCTGCACAAAGTTTTAATTAAACTGAAGACCTTCTAACCTTCTTTTCTATGCTATTTATCTTATTTTCTACACTCTCTCTCCTTTTTCTCTGAGTACTTATTGCTGCCTTTCTTTCTTTGCACCAATCTAATCTCTTCACTGGAGCAACCAGTTCTATTTTCTTAAGTGTCTAATAGTTAAATTTCTACTCCTCATTCTGGTAGAAATTTGTAATTTCTCTGCCTCTCAGAATTCAGATGGTCATATTAACAGAAAACTTTACTGCATTTGGATAGTTCTTGCATTTTACCCAACAAATAGGTTTCAGCCCTACTATTATGTTCTAAGCACTAAGGATACATAATTAAATAAGATAGACAAGATCCATACCTTCAAGAAACTAATGGTCAGCTTCTGATCACAGTCATCAGATGAGCTGTGTTCCTTTTTAAAAAGTCCATGCATTTAAGTCAAGCTATTTTCCAGAGTTTTCTTTCTTATGTGAAGAATGTCACTACTTTCTGGGTGACTGACATACCCAGAGCACAATTACTGTTCAAACCTCTCCCAACTTCACTTACATCGGAGGCCCTTATTCACTGATTTCCACCCTGTGTGCTCTTCCCATTACCACCTATACCCAGAAGCAGAAAAAATAATTTAAACATGTATTAATAAACCACCTAACCACCAGAAGAGTGGGTTTCTTCACAACAGATTAGCTTTGCAGCCCTCCTCCCATTTATTATTGAAGGATTGTAATATTAAGTTAGACATTGATATTCCAATGTAACTCTCTCATTTATTTCTAGGTCAGGCTTCAGTGAATGTCTAGATTGTTTTCCCCCTACTGTTGACTAATATGTGCAGTTTCTAAAAGCTTAAGATGCAGTAACTCATATTATTGTCTTATTTTTTGAAAAAATTAGGAAATGCTCACAGCAATAAGTACAGTGACCATATATACATTTTTTTTCTCTGAAAAGGTAAAATTGTGGCTCATAGAAGGCATACCTAATGTCTTGGAATGTTTCATGAGTAGCTGAATATAAACATAGGAACAACTGGGATGTTTTTAACCAATCTGTAAAATACAAACAGCTGTACCATTCAGATGACAGGGCTATAGGAAACAAGTAATTGTGTGAATGCTGTGATTATAATTTTAGTATAACTTTCAAAACTTATTATTACAATCACTAGTAAAAACTAAAATGAGGTCTTAAAAATCTGAGCTGGAAGCATTAATTTTCTATTCTCCTGTTTGGGTCATATAAATTTCTGGTTACATATGTTGTTCATGTAAACCACATCATTTTTCTAAAGTGTCTGAAAATCCAACACATGTTAGAGATGTATAAATTTATGGAATTAAGAAAAATTGTAGGGCTGGGGTTGTGGCTCAGCAGTAGAGCACTCACCTAGCACATGTGAGGACCTGGGTTTGATCCTCAGCACCACATAAAAATAAATAAAATAAAGGTATTGTGTCCAACTACAACTAAAAAATAAATATTTTTAAAAAAAGAAAAATTGTAATTTTAAAAGTAAATTTCAAGGGGCTAGTTTTGTAACTCAGTGGTAGAGTGCTTGCCTAGAACATGTGAGGCACTGGGTTCAATACTCAGCACCACATTAAAATAAACAAATCAAATAAAGGTATTGTGTCCATCTACAACTAAAAACATTTTTAAATGTAAGTTTCAAGGATAAAATATCCAATGAAGGACTTTAGAATATCACAGTATATTGGTGTTTCTCCAAACTAATGAGTCTGTAGTACCGATTTAGCTTACGTATTATTGCATTTTTAATGGGAAAATTGGTCTTTTATAAATCTGTGAATTTGATTTTTGAAATCTTCAAAATAAATTACATCAAATTTCCACTATTACTATGTATTATGTGTTAACAGTAAAACATAGATACATACTTTTTCTCACTCTTAGAGTACTTATGGAATCCTGCCAATTTAAAAGACCATGGTTAATAATTGATGAATGTCAGGAGGTATGCTTATCAAAAACTTTTTGCATAAAGTAGGCTACATAATTTTATTAATATAATTATTAATGGCTAACCTTAATTTAGCACTTCCTATGTCCCAGATAATGCTTCAAACTTTCTACAACCATTATTTCATTTAATCTTTATAATGCTATGAAGAATTTGTCATTATTAGTCCATTTCTTACATAAAGAACCTAAGGCATCAAGAAATTAAGAACCAGCCAGGTATGGTGGTGCATGCCTGTAATTCCAGCAGCTTGGGAGGCTGAGGCAGGAGGATTGTGAGTTCAAAGCCAGCCTTAGCAATTTAGTGAGGCCCTAAGTGACTCAGTGAGACCCTGTCTCTAAATAAAATATTAAAAAGGGCTAGGGATGTGGCTCAGTGTTTAAGTGCCCCTAGGTTCAATCCCTGGAAGAAAAAAAAAAAAGAAAAGAAAGAAAAGAAATTAAAAACCCTGATCGACTTCACACAATGAATCAGAAAGATAGGATTCAAATCTGTATAATCTGACTCTAGAGCCTGGACTTCTAACCACGTGTTACATGACAGAACTTAGATCTCAAAAGCTCCTATTTTCCAATTTCAAGATGCTAAACTGAGTTCACATAGTTATTTATATGTAATCTTTCCCCAAATTTCAATAAAATACATTTTTGCTTCAATATATGTTTTTGAGTATTTGGAATTCTACTGGGCACTGGAAGTGAAATGACAAATAAGAATTTATGGTCTTGCCATTAAAGAGACAGATATGGTAGTTTGGAAAGGGTGGTAATAGTGAGAACAGAGGTAAACGAATGGAATTGAGAGGTACTTAGAAGATAAACTAGCCAAGACTTTAAGAATTGGATGACAATGTTAAGGAAGAAGTTCAACTCAGAATGAAGAAGTTGGTTGGTAGCCTTGGAGGAAAAATAAGAGATCTTGTTTAAACATGCTGATTTTGAAGCAAGTGTGGACATCATATTGAAAAACTAATAGAGAGCTCAAAATTCAACTCTGGATTATAGAAGAAAGCCCTGGACCAAAGATACCAAAATGAGGTACTGTTTGCATATAAGTGATAAATTAAGCCATGTAGTTATGAGGTCACCCAAAGTCAGGGAGATAAGAATATTTAGGAAAAGACCAGTAAGTAAGAGACATGCAGAAGAATTGTTTCAGATCCTTGTTGGGACTTATGTCTGCCAAGGGGAAGGACTTTGGCTGCTTACCACGCCCTTTGGAGGACCGGGGCTAAGCAAAGGGGTGTGGCTATGACGTAGTGTGAGAGTCCGAACCGCTCTGCTGGTTGATTGGTTAGTTCTAGACCTATTTAAGTTCAGCACCTTGCCAATAAATTCGAGTTTTTGGCTTCTTGCTTTCTACAAAACTCCCTGGGTGTGGCGTGGTATCCGTCCAGCAGGCGTGTGGGAGGCACTCAGCTATTTTTGCCCGTTAAGCCCATCTTCGCCAGGTAAGTTACATTCTTTCTGCAGTGAGAAAGAAACCCCTTTTAAGACCCAAAAAGGGGGGTAGCTTTAGACCTCGGCCCCATTTATAACTCAGCAGTCCCGGCAGATTGGCGCCCAACGTGGGGCACACACGAAAATTACTGGTGGGCTTAGCACAGTTAGAGACGCAGCGTCTCTCTGGCAAAAATACCCTCTATTATGGGGCAAACATTAATATTTAGAAAATCTCAAGACCCAGCCCTCGAGACATGGCAGTGTATTTTAAGAAAGCAAGGTCTCCAAATTTCTGATACACAAGCTGAAAATATTTGGAGTTCATTAATATGGGTGGCTCCCTGGCTCCCAAAGTCTGATTTTAATTCTTGGAAAACGTGGCACGAAGCGGAACAAATTTTATGAGAGCGAGAACATGAATACGGGGAAATCCCGCCTCCGGGAGTTTATCCAACTTTATCTGCCCTAAAAACATGCTCTCTCTTGCAGACAACCAAAAAATCTGCAGAGGCCACAGAGCAAGCACCTCAAATCATTCAAATTGAGGTAACGGAGCAGACCCTGCGAGAAAATAAAAATATCTAGTCTTTCCCGGTCCGGAGAAATAAACAGTCCCTCCCGGGCCACGGATTTGGAGAAGCCTAACCACTCCCTAGAAACAAAGAAATCCCGCTCCGGGGAATTAGGAAAAATTACAGCCCCTCCCTTAGAGAGCTCTAACAAATTCCCTGAGGACAAAGGCCAGCGGCCACATGGCTCACCACCCTATGAGCGGGATCCGCCATTTTATGAGCCCGCCCCTGCCGGGCCTTCTGCCCCACCGCTTTACCAAGAGGCACCAATCTCACAGCAGCTGCTAGCGCCCTCTGGTGGGCTTTCACCGGTAATGACATTTCCAGTTAATTTAAATCCGGGAGGAGACAGACCTCAAATTTGGTACCCCTGGGAGACTCAAGAGTTAAAAGAATTAAAAAAAGCTGTGGTGGAAGATGGGCCAAACTCGCCATGGGCAAAATGTATTTTACAAAGTCTCACCCATCACGCCTGCATGAGTAGAGATTGGAAGGATCTAACCAAAGCCATGCTCCCGGGACATTTATTTATTAAATGGGGTGCATATTTTTCTGATGAATGCCATATACAGGCTGAGAGGAACCAAGCTGCAAATCCTCCCATACCAATAACCTTTGAAATGCTGTCAGGAACTAGTGATCAATATGCCACAGGCATCCAACAGGCAGCAATACCAGCCCCATACCGAGAACAGGTGCGAGCTTTAGAGCTGGCAGCATGGAAAAAGGTAGAGGAAGGCCCTACAGAGCCTCCTATAGCTGGAGTCACTCAAAAAGCTAATGAGGATCTGGCCACATTTATTGAGAGAGTGGAAAAAAGCCTTCAAAGGAAACTTCCACCTGGTACGATGAGGGACCAACTTGCAAAAAATGTTAGTTTGGGAAGGGATGACCGCAGATCACAAGCTGGCCTGTGCCGGGTTAAAAGATAAATCTATGGGGAGATGGATTATTGCCACCAAAGATTTGGGTTCGACAACTCACCAATCTCAAATATTGACCACGGCCCTTAATGCCCATACTGAGGTATTAGCAACAGTTTTAAATGGAAAAGGAGCCTGTTTTAAGTGTGGACGACAGGGCCATTTTTAAAAAGACTGCCCCAATGGCCCTGGTCGGCCATCCAGAATGCTCCTCTGGCCAGACTCAAAGTCCAGCTGCCCCTAGAACACTTTTTCCTAGGTGTAAAAGAGGATATCATTGGAAAAAAGATTGCAGGTCTAAATTTGATATTCAGGGAAAACCTTTAAACTCCTAAGGGGGCAGCCTCCAGCCCCGTTACACCAAGGAGGTTCCCCCTGCTCACAGTCCCCCTAAGGTCCATTGGACAGTTCCTATTGTTCCAGGGATTAGACCAAAGATGGATATTTATATATCAGGAAAGAAATTTTGTTGCCTAATTGATACTGGGACAGATCGTACTATACTAAGGAAGGAAGAGATTCCACCCCAATGGGAACTAATTCCAGGGCCTCAGTTACTTGGAGTAGGTGGAAACACTCATTCAGAAGAGACCAGAAATTGGCTTAGATGGAGAGATATAGATAGAAACCAAGGGGAAGTTCGTCCCCTTGTGGCCTTTGGATTAACTTCTAATTTATTAGGCCAAGACATCTTAGGAGAAGCTGAGGCTTACATTACTACAACCCATAGAGAGCTTCAAAATGATATATTAACTAAAGATACGGAGAGAAAAACTTCCAATCATCAAATAGGGTCTCACCCCCAATCCTAAGGGCCACTGCTCCCCAAGTTACTGCCATTCAATGGTGAGATGGCCCCCCAATCTGGGTCGAGCAGTGGCCCCTTCTTACTGAAAAACTAAACCATTTGAGGGCAATTTTCCAAGAATAGTTAGCCCTAGGACACATTAAACCTTCTCTTAGCCCATGGAACAGTCCTGTTTTTGTTATACAAAAGGCCACAGGGAAATGGAGGATGTTACAAGACCTCCGAAAAACTAATGATAGGATGTTCATTGTTGGCACGCCTCTGCGTGGCCTCCCCTGGATCCCTTCTATCTCAAGAGATTTAACCTTAATTGTTATTGATATTAAAGATTGTTATTTTTCAATACCTCTTCATCCAGATGATTATGAAAAGTTTACATTCTCTGTCCCCTCAGTCAACTTTCAGAAGCCAGATGAGCAATATGAATGTATAGTTCTCCCTCAAGGTATGGCTAACAGCCCAGCCTTTTGTCAATATTATGTTTCATGTCTTCTATCACCATTAATGAAAACATCACAGCTCACCCTATATGTTTATATGGATGACATCATCCTGGGAGCTGCTGATGTCCAACAACTGAGCTCAGCTTACCTAACCTTCGAGAGCTCTTAGAAAAAGGAGGGTTGCACATATCCAATGATAAGATACAAACTATTCCTCCCTTTAAAATATTGGGGACAAAACTTAGCCTAGACTCAGTTTGTCCTCTCAAACCTCAACTAGTCATTCAAAAATCTTATTCCTTGGCAGAGTTACAAAAGCTATTAGGAGAGCTAAACTGGTTAAGACCATGGCTTCATATCTCTACTGAAGATTTATTACCTCTCTTTGAGTTGCTACAGGGAAAATCCCCCTCTGATGTGATTTTACTAAAAGAAAGTCATCTGTCAATATTACAAAAAGTCCAAGATGCCCTCAATTCAACCCAATTGGCTCGATACCAACCAAAGCAACCTCTATATCTGTGGATTTTCTCAGGTGCTAAGCTCCTTACAGCTGTGCTCACCCAGATGGGAAATCCCTTACAGTAGATACATTCCTCTGTGGGAGGAGCACCTCGAGTTTATTCCCAATTAGATCAATTAGCAGATCTTATAATAAAAGGGAGAGATACATCATTGAGGCATTATGGAAAAGACCCAGATATTTTAACAATTCCTTACCATTTGTCAGACTTTGAGTGGATATGGAGAAACAACCCTAGAGTCTCCTATGCTTTAGAAGGATTTCTAGGAAAAGTTGACTGTCATTACGGGTCAACCAAATGGACCTCTTCTTTTCCCAAACTGGAGTGGACTCCCCCCATCCTTTTTTCCATCAAGCCACTCCCCGAGGCAGTAAATGTCTTCACAGATGGAGGAAAAGAAGGGTCAGCAGTTGTAGTGTTTCACCCCATCCTCAGGCCAAAGGACACAATACTTTGAAGCTTTTACTAGTTCTGCTCAATTTAAAGAATTATATGCTGTTGCATTAGCCTTGACCCATGTCCAAGAGCCTATGAATCTTTTCTCAGATAGTTTATATGTAATTAACCTATTACCTACTCTAAATGCCTCATATATAAAGATAGATAATAATCCTATCACCCCTCTAATGATTCAGGTTCAATCCCTGTTAAAGGGGCGTAATGAACCTGTTTTCCTCCAACATCTTAGGGGACATCAAGGCTTATCTGGACCCCACTCTGAGGGAAATCAGGCCGCTGACCGTTTGGCCACCACAGGTGTATTAACAGTTATAGTCCCATATCAACAAGACCTTCAGTTAGCCAAAGGTCTGCACGACCTTACTCATTTAAATTGGAGCGGACTACATCATAAATTTCCTTTAGTTCCTATAAAAGATTTAAAAAAGATTGTAAGGACATGTAAGTCCTGTTTGCCCTTCTTATAGGTCCCACCTCTCCAGTCCCCTGGGGTAAATCCCAGAGGCCTACGGCCCAACGCTACCAATTTGGTGGTGCATGCCTGTAATTCCAGCAGCTTGGGAGGCTGAGGCAGGAGGATTGTGAGTTCAAAGCCAGCCTTAGCAATTTAGTGAGGCCCTAAGTGACTCAGTGAGACCCTGTCTCTAAATAAAATATTAAAAAGGGCTAGGGATGTGGCTCAGTGTTTAAGTGCCCCTAGGTTCAATCCCTGGAAGAAAAAAAAAAAAGAAAAGAAAGAAAAGAAATTAAAAAACCCTGATCGACTTCACACAATGAATCAGAAAGATAGGATTCAAATCTGTATAATCTGACTCTAGAGCCTGGACTTCTAACCACGTGTTACATGACAGAACTTAGATCTCAAAAGCTCCTATTTTCCAATTTCAAGATGCTAAACTGAGTTCACATAGTTATTTATATGTAATCTTTCCCCAAATTTCAATAAAATACATTTTTGCTTCAATATATGTTTTTGAGTATTTGGAATTCTACTGGGCACTGGAAGTGAAATGACAAATAAGAATTTATGGTCTTGCCATTAAAGAGACAGATATGGTAGTTTGGAAAGGGTGGTAATAGTGAGAACAGAGGTAAACGAATGGAATTGAGAGGTACTTAGAAGATAAACTAGCCAAGACTTTAAGAATTGGATGACAATGTTAAGGAAGAAGTTCAACTCAGAATGAAGAAGTTGGTTGGTAGCCTTGGAGGAAAAATAAGAGATCTTGTTTAAACATGCTGATTTTGAAGCAAGTGTGGACATCATATTGAAAAACTAATAGAGAGCTCAAAATTCAACTCTGGATTATAGAAGAAAGCCCTGGACCAAAGATACCAAAATGAGGTACTGTTTGCATATAAGTGATAAATTAAGCCATGTAGTTATGAGGTCACCCAAAGTCAGGGAGATAAGAATATTTAGGAAAAGACCAGTAAGTAAGAGACATGCAGAAGAATTGTTTCAGATCCTTGTTGGGACTTATGTCTGCCAAGGGGAAGGACTTTGGCTGCTTACCACGCCCTTTGGAGGACCGGGGCTAAGCAAAGGGGTGTGGCTATGACGTAGTGTGAGAGTCCGAACCGCTCTGCTGGTTGATTGGTTAGTTCTAGACCTATTTAAGTTCAGCACCTTGCCAATAAATTCGAGTTTTTGGCTTCTTGCTTTCTACAAAACTCCCTGGGTGTGGCGTGGTATCCGTCCAGCAGGCGTGTGGGAGGCACTCAGCTATTTTTGCCCGTTAAGCCCATCTTCGCCAGGTAAGTTACATTCTTTCTGCAGTGAGAAAGAAACCCCTTTTAAGACCCAAAAAGGGGGGTAGCTTTAGACCTCGGCCCCATTTATAACTCAGCAGTCCCGGCAGATTGGCGCCCAACGTGGGGCACACACGAAAATTACTGGTGGGCTTAGCACAGTTAGAGACGCAGCGTCTCTCTGGCAAAAATACCCTCTATTATGGGGCAAACATTAATATTTAGAAAATCTCAAGACCCAGCCCTCGAGACATGGCAGTGTATTTTAAGAAAGCAAGGTCTCCAAATTTCTGATACACAAGCTGAAAATATTTGGAGTTCATTAATATGGGTGGCTCCCTGGCTCCCAAAGTCTGATTTTAATTCTTGGAAAACGTGGCACGAAGCGGAACAAATTTTATGAGAGCGAGAACATGAATACGGGGAAATCCCGCCTCCGGGAGTTTATCCAACTTTATCTGCCCTAAAAACATGCTCTCTCTTGCAGACAACCAAAAAATCTGCAGAGGCCACAGAGCAAGCACCTCAAATCATTCAAATTGAGGTAACGGAGCAGACCCTGCGAGAAAATAAAATATCTAGTCTTTCCCGGTCCGGAGAAATAAACAGTCCCTCCCGGGCCACGGATTTGGAGAAGCCTAACCACTCCCTAGAAACAAAGAAATCCCGCTCCGGGGAATTAGGAAAAATTACAGCCCCTCCCTTAGAGAGCTCTAACAAATTCCCTGAGGACAAAGGCCAGCGGCCACATGGCTCACCACCCTATGAGCGGGATCCGCCATTTTATGAGCCCGCCCCTGCCGGGCCTTCTGCCCCACCGCTTTACCAAGAGGCACCAATCTCACAGCAGCTGCTAGCGCCCTCTGGTGGGCTTTCACCGGTAATGACATTTCCAGTTAATTTAAATCCGGGAGGAGACAGACCTCAAATTTGGTACCCCTGGGAGACTCAAGAGTTAAAAGAATTAAAAAAAGCTGTGGTGGAAGATGGGCCAAACTCGCCATGGGCAAAATGTATTTTACAAAGTCTCACCCATCACGCCTGCATGAGTAGAGATTGGAAGGATCTAACCAAAGCCATGCTCCCGGGACATTTATTTATTAAATGGGGTGCATATTTTTCTGATGAATGCCATATACAGGCTGAGAGGAACCAAGCTGCAAATCCTCCCATACCAATAACCTTTGAAATGCTGTCAGGAACTAGTGATCAATATGCCACAGGCATCCAACAGGCAGCAATACCAGCCCCATACCGAGAACAGGTGCGAGCTTTAGAGCTGGCAGCATGGAAAAAGGTAGAGGAAGGCCCTACAGAGCCTCCTATAGCTGGAGTCACTCAAAAAGCTAATGAGGATCTGGCCACATTTATTGAGAGAGTGGAAAAAAGCCTTCAAAGGAAACTTCCACCTGGTACGATGAGGGACCAACTTGCAAAAATGTTAGTTTGGGAAGGGATGACCGCAGATCACAAGCTGGCCTGTGCCGGGTTAAAAGATAAATCTATGGGGAGATGGATTATTGCCACCAAAGATTTGGGTTCGACAACTCACCAATCTCAAATATTGACCACGGCCCTTAATGCCCATACTGAGGTATTAGCAACAGTTTTAAATGGAAAAGGAGCCTGTTTTAAGTGTGGACGACAGGGCCATTTTTAAAAAGACTGCCCCAATGGCCCTGGTCGGCCATCCAGAATGCTCCTCTGGCCAGACTCAAAGTCCAGCTGCCCCTAGAACACTTTTTCCTAGGTGTAAAAGAGGATATCATTGGAAAAAAGATTGCAGGTCTAAATTTGATATTCAGGGAAAACCTTTAAACTCCTAAGGGGGCAGCCTCCAGCCCCGTTACACCAAGGAGGTTCCCCTGCTCACAGTCCCCCTAAGGTCCATTGGACAGTTCCTATTGTTCCAGGGATTAGACCAAAGATGGATATTTATATATCAGGAAAGAAATTTTGTTGCCTAATTGATACTGGGACAGATCGTACTATACTAAGGAAGGAAGAGATTCCACCCCAATGGGAACTAATTCCAGGGCCTCAGTTACTTGGAGTAGATGGAAACACTCATTCAGAAGAGACCAGAAATTGGCTTAGATGGAGAGATATAGATAGAAACCAAGGGGAAGTTCGTCCCCTTGTGGCCTTTGGATTAACTTCTAATTTATTAGGCCAAGACATCTTAGGAGAAGCTGAGGCTTACATTACTACAACCCATAGAGAGCTTCAAAATGATATATTAACTAAAGATACGGAGAGAAAAACTTCCAATCATCAAATAGGGTCTCACCCCCAATCCTAAGGGCCACTGCTCCCCAAGTTACTGCCATTCAATGGTGAGATGGCCCCCCAATCTGGGTCGAGCAGTGGCCCCTTCTTACTGAAAAACTAAACCATTTGAGGGCAATTTTCCAAGAATAGTTAGCCCTAGGACACATTAAACCTTCTCTTAGCCCATGGAACAGTCCTGTTTTTGTTATACAAAAGGCCACAGGGAAATGGAGGATGTTACAAGACCTCCGAAAAACTAATGATAGGATGTTCATTGTTGGCACGCCTCTGCGTGGCCTCCCCTGGATCCCTTCTATCTCAAGAGATTTAACCTTAATTGTTATTGATATTAAAGATTGTTATTTTTCAATACCTCTTCATCCAGATGATTATGAAAAGTTTACATTCTCTGTCCCCTCAGTCAACTTTCAGAAGCCAGATGAGCAATATGAATGTATAGTTCTCCCTCAAGGTATGGCTAACAGCCCAGCCTTTTGTCAATATTATGTTTCATGTCTTCTATCACCATTAATGAAAACATCACAGCTCACCCTATATATTTTATATGGATGACATCATCCTGGGAGCTGCTGATGTCCAACAACTGAGCTCAGCTTACCTAACCCTTCGAGAGCTCTTAGAAAAAGGAGGGTTGCACATATCCAATGATAAGATACAAACTATTCCTCCCTTTAAAATATTGGGGACAAAACTTAGCCTAGACTCAGTTTGTCCTCTCAAACCTCAACTAGTCATTCAAAAATCTTATTCCTTGGCAGAGTTACAAAAGCTATTAGGAGAGCTAAACTGGTTAAGACCATGGCTTCATATCTCTACTGAAGATTTATTACCTCTCTTTGAGTTGCTACAGGGAAAATCCCCCTCTGATGTGATTTTACTAAAAGAAAGTCATCTGTCAATATTACAAAAAGTCCAAGATGCCCTCAATTCAACCCAATTGGCTCGATACCAACCAAAGCAACCTCTATATCTGTGGATTTTCTCAGGTGCTAAGCTCCTTACAGCTGTGCTCACCCAGATGGGAAATCCCTTACAGTAGATACATTCCTCTGTGGGAGGAGCACCTCGAGTTTATTCCCAATTAGATCAATTAGCAGATCTTATAATAAAAGGGAGAGATACATCATTGAGGCATTATGGAAAAGACCCAGATATTTTAACAATTCCTTACCATTTGTCAGACTTTGAGTGGATATGGAGAAACAACCCTAGAGTCTCCTATGCTTTAGAAGGATTTCTAGGAAAAGTTGACTGTCATTACGGGTCAACCAAATGGACCTCTTCTTTTCCCAAACTGGAGTGGACTCCCCCCATCCTTTTTTCCATCAAGCCACTCCCCGAGGCAGTAAATGTCTTCACAGATGGAGGAAAAGAAGGGTCAGCAGTTGTAGTGTTTCACCCATCCTCAGGCCAAAGGACACAATACTTTGAAGCTTTTACTAGTTCTGCTCAATTTAAAGAATTATATGCTGTTGCATTAGCCTTGACCCATGTCCAAGAGCCTATGAATCTTTTCTCAGATAGTTTATATGTAATTAACCTATTACCTACTCTAAATGCCTCATATATAAAGATAGATAATAATCCTATCACCCCTCTAATGATTCAGGTTCAATCCCTGTTAAAGGGGCGTAATGAACCTGTTTTCCTCCAACATCTTAGGGGACATCAAGGCTTATCTGGACCCCACTCTGAGGGAAATCAGGCCGCTGACCGTTTGGCCACCACAGGTGTATTAACAGTTATAGTCCCATATCAACAAGACCTTCAGTTAGCCAAAGGTCTGCACGACCTTACTCATTTAAATTGGAGCGGACTACATCATAAATTTCCTTTAGTTCCTATAAAAGATTTAAAAAAGATTGTAAGGACATGTAAGTCCTGTTTGCCCTTCTTATAGGTCCCACCTCTCCAGTCCCCTGGGGTAAATCCCAGAGGCCTATGGCCCAACGCTATCTGGCAGACTGATGTAACCCATTATGTGCCATTTGGAAAATTAAAATATATATTTATGTCCATAGATACTTATTCACATGCTTGTTGGGCCACGGCACACTCTGGAGAAAGGGCTAAACATGCTGAAAGTCACTTTTTACAATGCTTTGCTATTCTTAGATTGCCAAAACAAGTTAAAACCGATAATGGACCCTATTTTGTGAGCAAATCATTACAAAAGTTCTTCCAAACTTGGCATATTAAGCATACCACAGAGATCCCATATAACCCAAAAGGACAAGCCATCATAGAGAGACATAATAAAACCCTAAAGGACCAATTAATAAAACAAAATGGGAGAAGCAACCCCCATGACCAGTTGAAAACAGCTATGCTTAATTTAAATATTTTAAATTTTTCCAAACAGCAGCCTCTGTCTACGTTTCAAAGACACTGGTCTAACCAAACGCCTTATATAAAAGTTGAGGTCCGATGGAAAGACCCATTAACTGGATTCTGGAGAGGTCCTGATCCGTTAATAAGTGCTGGCAGAGGTTTTGGATGTGTCTTCCCAATGGGAGAACAAAACCCTATATGGGTACCTGCCAGAGATCTCAAATACTGCCAATCCGACCAAAATGACTACCCAGGAGCACAAGCTCTTGAGGAGTGATCCTTTCTTTTTTCCACAGAAATGAAAACACCGTGACAAATCTCTTGTCCTGCTGTGATTAAACTTCTCATCACATCCATTTCAAAGTTCATCAAAAAACACTATCTTGCAGGGCGTGGTGGCGCACGCCTGTAATCCCAGCACTTTGGGAGGCTGAGGCAGGAGGATCGCGAGTTCAAAGCCAGCCTCAGCAATGGCGAGGCACTTAGCAACTCAGTGAGACCCTGTCTCTAAATAAAATACAAAAAAAAAAGGGCTGGGGATGTGACCCAGTGGTCAAGTGCCCCTGAGTTCAATCCCCGGTACCACAAAAAAAAAAAAAAAAAAAAAAAAAAAAAAAAAAAAAAAAAAAAAAAAAACACTATCTTGGAATCCTTCTTTGTCAGTATCTCAATCCTCTGCGATGAGAGAAGAGGGACTGTGCCATTCCTGTGACAATTATCTGGACTTTATGCTAGACGACTTCCTTTGGACTCTGAGAGAAGAGCGCTATATCTATGACAATTATCTGAACTTTGTGCTGGACGGCTTCCTTCGGACTCTAAGAGAAGAGTCGATTCCTGTGACAGTTGCTCGGACTTTATGCCAAAAGGCTTCCTTTAGACTGCTAAATGGATGGACTTTCTCTTTTTGGTGAAATCCCTGATTGTCATTGTCTCTGTGTACACTTTTAGCCCTATAGAACTAACCAGATTGATACAGCTGGGTGGTCTGCTGTCACGCTGAGCTATAGCCCTACAGGCTTGGCCACAGTCCTTAACAGGATGCAGAGGTTTGCCATCCAGTCAAGCCTTCCCAAAGGTGACTGTCCTGTCCCGTGTGCTCCCCTTGGCCACTTGCTGGCCCTAGGTATGTCCACCTAAAGTGCTAGAGTGATAGCCAATGACGGGTAAAATTTTTCCCAGAGAGGAAAAATCAACCTAGACAGGCACACTCTCGAATGAGTTGGACACCCTACAAGATGGGACATCCCATTTTTAAAATATAAAATGGAGAGACCCCATTTTAAAAAAAAAACGAAAAAGGGGGAATTGTTGGGACTTATGTCTGCCAAGGGGAAGGACTTTGGCTGCTTACCACGCCCTTTGGAGGACCGGGGCTAAGCAAAGGGGTGTGGCTATGATGTAGCGTGAGAGTCCGAACCGCTCTGCTGGTTGATTGGTTAGTTCTAGACCTATTTAAGTTCAGCACCTTGCCAATAAATTCGAGTTTTTGGCTTCTTGCTTTCTACAAAACTCCCTGGGTGTGGCGTGGTATCCGTCCAGCAGGCGGGTGGGAGGCACTCAGCTATTTTTGCCCGTTAAGCCCATCTTCGCCAGGTAAGTTACATTCTTTCTGCAGGCAGAAAGAAACCCCTTTTAGGGCCCCAAAAGGGGCGTAGCTTTAGACCTCGGCCCCATTTATAACTCAACAGTCCCGGCAGATCCTTATAGTTAAACTGCCCTCGAGATATCTCCTTTCTAGAAATCACAGTGATATCTGAAATAAAATATGCAATTTCCACTTCAGGCAATGGTACACTAGTTTGTTTTGTTCCAACTCTCCTACTTAGAACATGAGGGAAAGCTACACAAACCTACCTGAAGGTATTGGAAAGCTCAAAGTATAGGAAGGACTTGTGGGACTAATATCCCAGAGAGAAGGTCAGGGTTCTCTAGAGGAACAGGAAGTATAATTATTAAAAGGGGATTTATTAGGTTGGATTAGGTGACCAGAAACCAGATAGTCCACAATGGCCATCTGTAGGCTGGAAAGCTGGAAGAACCAGTAGCTGCAGAGTCCCAGAACAAAAGAGATCAACGGTGCTATCCTAATCTGAGACCAAAGGCTTCTAGGGAATCACTAGCAGAGTCCTCTTTGGAAGAGTGAAGAAGCGAGAGTCATATCCTCAGATTATCGCAGCAGCAATCAAGAACCCATTCAAGAAGAACTGAACTTGCGTCTGGTGCTGCTTCCTTGTTCTTCCAACTTTTATTCCATTCAAGCCTTTGTCCTATTATATGGTGCTGCCCGTGCTTAGGGAGGGTCTTCATTTAAGTTGGCTATCCCACATGCCAATCATTCCTAGACACACTCTCATTGACACACCCATAAGTCTTTTAATCATTGGTTTCTCTTAATCCCATCAAGTTGACAATTCAAATTAACCATTACAGAAGGAAAATAGAAAAGGCCTGACATTTGGCATAACTTTCATTTGCATTTCCGAAGCAACAGCCTAGAGTACTAAAGAATTGAGTAGAAACTTCAGTAGTCTCACTTGGCTGAGAATGTTTAGTGAAGTTCGAGGCCGCACAGAGAGGATGAGTACTGATAAATACTTTAATCTTTTATTTAAGAACATATATATATATATATATATATATATGCAAATATATATACACATGCACACACATACACTAGGAGTAATGATGCAATTGAAATCTATTAGCCTTTACAAGGACTGAAGCATCACTTTGAATAAGTACAGTCCTTGATTAGATTAAGATAAACTGTCCCTAATCTAAATGATTTGTAAAATGAACACAATATTCTTTCTGGAGGATGATAATGTTCATCAGATTCTAAAGATCTAAATTTTTCAGTCTCAATGTCTCATATTCAACAAAAACTAGCCAGTTAAGAAACAGACATTATATGTCATGTAATGGACAAACCATGACAACCTAGTAAGTAGTCTCCAAAAAAATGGATAAACATAAATCAGTTCAAGTCTCTGGATTCAGCTATTAATTAAGAGTAGGATCTGTGAACACTTTCTGTAAAGGGCTAGAGAAAAATATTGTAAGTTATATGGGCTACATATGGTCATTTTCACATGCTTTTTAAAATTTTTCAGCATTAAAAATGAAAAAATCTTAATTCTTCAGACAAGTGCTAATCAGCTTTTACTGATCTTACCTAATAAAACTTAAAAGCAATCCTCAGAAGGACCACATTATTTAGAAGTAAATAGTATTACAGAAAAAATGCTTGAGAATATCATAAGAATACAAAACTAATCAGTAGGGTAAAATCTACAATGTGTATCATTCTGTCAAAAATTACCAAGTATGTGAAAAAACATGAAAATAGAACTTATAATAAGGAGTAAAACAAGTCAAAAAGAGCAGATCCAGAAATTAAACAGCGATAGAATTAGTAGGCAAGGACATTAAAAGAGTCATTATAATGTTTATTCATGTATTCAAAACAAGATTTCAAGTAGAGAGCCATGAACTATATAAAAGACATCCAATATATGTGGTTTCTAGAGAAAAAAAAAAAACAATACCAAAGGTGAAAAAAAAATTGGATAAGATTAACAGCAGATTCACAACTAGAAAAAAATAGTATACACAAAGACATAGCAATGCAAAGTATCAAAAATAAAACACAAAGAAAAATTTTGAAAAATGAATGTAGAAAAAATATGTAAATTATACTTCCTTAGGAAAAGAAGGGAAAATATTGAGAAGATGAATTTTTCCAAATTATTCCAATTTTTTCCAGAATTGTTGAGAACTATAAATTCATAGATATGAAATGTTTACATAGTCTTTTAATAAATTTACCAGTCATTTCTTATTTGTTTTCCTTCATAATTTCCATTCTTTCTGACAGTGTGTTGAAACTCGAACTTCCTGGCACTCCATTGTAAATGAAATTTATTATTTTGGAAAGAAATTTTGAGTTAACTTTGTATTATGGCTTGCATTTTCCCCAGGGCAAAATCTCTGAGCCATGTCCCTAGACCTGGAGACAGTCAAAATGATATACTTTTTTTTGTATAACACCTCTCTTTTTAAGAGCTGAATGCTCTGGGTGTGGGGAATGGGAAGTAATTTCATATCTTGTATTGCCTCTTTTGAATCAAAGTCTCTGCCTTATGAGCTAGGACAGGGCAGTCTTGGCTCCAATATTGTCAGTATTTTTTTCCTCAAGATAGAACCTGTGTCCCATGGCAAAGAAATGAGTGGAAGAAGGGAGCTTTTTCCACTAAGAGCAGGATGAGAAATGGTGATGTCCTACCTCTTTCAGAAAGATATCATAGTCCTCTGACTTTTTGCTAGGGAAAGAGAAAGGCCTAAGTTCTTGACTGCTGCAGCCTAGAATGGAATTTCTGTCTTGCTGTCTGGGTGCTCTGGGGAGGGAGGAACAGGTTATGGTTCAAATGCTATAGATACTTGCTGTTTTTACCAAGTTTTAGTAAATTTTCTTGATTATATTTCTTCATATGTTGTATATCCTTTTATATTGCTTTTTTGGGGGTGGGTACCAGGGATTGAACTCAGGAGCACTTGACCACTGAGCCACATCCTCAGCCCTATTTTGTATTTAATTTAGAGACAGGGTCTCATTGAGTTGCTTAACACCTTGCTTTTTCTGAGGCTGTTTTGAACTCATGATCCTCCTGCCTTAGCCTCCCAAATCACTGGGATTATAAGTGTGCACCACCATGCCCAGCTTTCCATTGCTTTTTGAGAACAATACAAGGGACAAATCTCAAATACTGACCAGAAAAGTTATCTCTATAAAGGAGTAAAATTTAATTGGATCAGATTGTAAAACAATTTATGTATCAAGATATTATAAAAATAAAGCAATCAGCCATCAAATAGTGGAGTTAAATAGCTGTATGTGGTCAAGGAAATCAACAATCAAGGAAAGACCTACCATAACCACTGTCATCACAGTGAGGGTGTATCTTCTTACCAGCAACAACAGAGGTTTCACACTGGGGAGTGCAGGTGTGCAGGAGCAGATTTTACTTAAAGTAATACAGCCAATCAATAACCAAATAAAAATAAGTCCTGGAGTGAGGGACTAATAGTCAGAGTTGTTACAATATATGTTGTCTAAAGATACCACATTCCAACAACAAAATTATGAGACATTCAAGGAAAAATCTTATCCATATATGCTTTAAAAAATCCTTTTTAAAAATTAGGAATGAGGGAATGTGGTTGTAGCTCAGTGGTAGAGCACTTGCCCAGCATGTGTGAGGCACTGGGTTCAATTCTCAGCACCACATATAAATAAAATATAATAAAAGTCCATGAACAACTAAAAATATTTTTAAAAATTAGGAATGAAAAGAAACTTCTTAAATGTCTAGAACAATTGCCATACTTTTTAACAAAATGTTGAAAGCCTTTTCATGTGATATTTGAGACAATTTGTATTCAATATTGAATCAGAGATCTATGGAAGCAGGGTCCAGTCAATGACCTAACTCTATTTTTTCTCTCTGACTCCATCTTGCCTGTCCTGACAGTTTTTCCCTTCTGAGTTCTCAAGAGTCATTCTCTCTTGCAGTCACCTGGAACTTCACACAACAGATCTGATGGATAAGCATTTTGTTACAACAGTCAAAATTACCCCCTAGTCACCAGCAACTTTCTTATCATGGACAAGTCCCCACTTGACTAATCTTGAGATAATTATGAACCAGACCATAATTTGACCAATATTGCCTGCTTTACCAGCAATGCAAAATGTCCAACCCTTGCCTTCCTTCTTTCTATAAAGCCTCAAAGGTCTTGTCAATTCCTTGAAGCCAGATCTCAGGACAGTAGACCACTCTGCTCTTCCCAATGTGGTGACACTGAAATTAAAGTTTCTTTCCTGCCTTCACAGTGCTCACCTCTGATTAGCTTTTGAGAATAGATGGCCAAACTTGGTCTATTGGAACCCTTGGAGACAGGGCTTTCACGCTAACTCTGATAAAGTTACCCAATGCAGTAATAAACAGAAAAATATTTTTAAAGGTATAAAAAAATGGAAGGAAAGAAAGAATACCTTCATTTCAGAAAATAAGATAATTTACATAGAAATTTCATAAGAATCTACAATTAAACTATTAGAATTAACAAGTAACCCTTAGCAAGATTGTTGAATATAAAGTCAGTATTCAATATTGAAACACATTGTATTTTTTCCATTTTAAAAAATAGAAAATAAAACTTAAAGCATAGATACCATTTATAACAACATCAAATTATGACCACTTATATAGGAATAAATCTAATGAAAACTCCATAATATACCATACATGCAAAATTATATATATGTGTAATATTTACATAAATATATATATATATGCATATATATATTTAAAAACTTTTTTTTTTCTTTTTGGTGACACTGGGGATTGAACTCAGGGCCTTGCATATGCTAGGCAAGCACTCTACCATTGGGCTTCTATTGAATATCTTTAAAAATGTAAAGACACTTTGTCCATAGATTGGAACATCTGTAGATTCAACACACTTCACAAGGTGGATATCCAAATGCCCAACAATCTCATAAAAATGTTTTATTTCATCAGTCATCATTAAATGCCAATTAAATCACAATAAGATGTACCTATAATTCCAACAGAAGAACTATAATGAAAAATACTGACCAAATCAGTGTTGGTTAGTTTTAGAATAAATTAGAAATCTTTATGTGTTTACTCACGTGGCAAAGCTATTGGTATATATCAAACCCTAGAATACCACACACCATTGTCTGAATGAGTCCCGTCAATTTTTTTTTTTTTTTTTGTGGTACTTGGGATTGAACTCAGGGCCACTCGATCACTGGGTCACATCCCCAGCCCTTTTTTGTATTTTTATTTAGACACAGGGTCTCACTGAGTTGCTAAGTGCCTCGCCATTGCTAAGGCTG
The DNA here is from genome assembly GCA_025594165.1 of Tamias sibiricus. Classification (NCBI taxonomy): domain Eukaryota; kingdom Metazoa; phylum Chordata; class Mammalia; order Rodentia; family Sciuridae; genus Tamias; species Tamias sibiricus. The sequence goes on along the minus strand of CM046667.1, from coordinate 104,705,645 downwards.
GCTTTGAACTCGCGATCCTCCTGCCTCAGCCTCCCAAAGTGCTTGGATTACAGGTGTGCGCCACCACGCTCGGCAAGTCCCTTCAAATTTATATGTTGAAACCTAACTGCTAATGTGATGGTATTTTGAGTTGATTAACTCATGAGTATAGAACCCTCGTGAATGGGATTAATGACCTTCTAAAAGAGGTTGAAAGGAGAGTGCCTTTGCTCTTCTGTCCTGCCAAATGAGGACACAGCATTCATCCCTGCTAGAGGACACAGTATTCAATGCACCATCATGGCAGTAGACAGCAGCCCTCGTCACTGAATCTTCTGATGCCTGATTTGGACTTCCAGCCTCCAGTAATGTGAGACTAAATTTCTGTTCTTTATAATTTATCCAGTCTCAGATAGATATTTGTGATAGCAGCACAAACAGATTAAGACACCACATATGATCCAGAAATTCATATCCCAGCTATGAACCTAACAAATCCATATATGTGCCTAAAAACCATATGTGTATAAGAATGTGCATAGCAATGTATTTGTGACTTTGAAAATGAACCAATTAACCAAAACAGTAGAAATGCTTAATAATTTTTTATGAAAATAAAGACACAATAACTACACATAAAAAATGTGGATGATTTCATTCAGCCAAAGAAGTCAGACACAAAAAGTATACACATGATTTTCTTTATAGAATTAAAAAAGGGCAACACTGAACTATGATTATTACCAGTCACATAGTATTTAATTTTGGAAAGTGGGCCATGATGACCAATAAGAAGACATAAGGGAATCTTTGGAATACTAATAATGCTCTATTTCTTGACTCTTGGTATTTATTATATAAGATTGTTCATTTTGTGATAGTTCACCAAACTCTATACTTAATGATATCTGATTTTTCTTGGCTATTGTGTTCAACTAATTTTTCAGGGAGAGGTACCAGAGATTGAACTCAACCATATATGTATATATGCACTCAACCACTGAGCCACATCCCCAGCCCTATGGTGTTTTTTTTTGCTGTTGTTGTTTGTTTTTTTGTATTTTATTTAGAGACAAGGTCTTGATGAGTTGCTTAGTGTTAGAAAACTTGCAGGATAGTCGGACGCACGCAAGAACCACTGTAGAGGAAAAGGGAAGGGGTTTATTGAATTCCCAAAGAAACACGTGGGGGGATGGGGATGAACCTCGGGGGAGGAACAGGAGCTGGAGCACACGGGAACGGAGAGCAGGAACAGAGAGCGATTTTAGTCCGGGGCTGGCTTTAAATAGAGTAGGGGTCATAAAACCCCCTTGGAGTTAGTCCTTGCCCTATAGGCTATCAGAGGCCAGGGGGGGTAGTGGACAGGGCATTTGCTGGTCAGGTTTTCTGGTCACGCTGAGGATCTTGGGAGGTGTAGTTTTTAACAAAGCACCTGGGGAGGTGTGGCCTCCTGCCTGGGAGGTGCGGCCTCCTGCCTGGAATCCAACACTTAGGGACTCGCTTTTTCTGAGGCTGACTTTGAACTACTCACAATCCTCCTGCCTCAGCCTCCTGAGCCACTGGGGTTACAGGCATGCACCACTGTGCCCAGCTGTTCAATTGATATTTTTTAAATTAAATCTCTGAAAGCTGAAATTGGCTTTTCTTCATTTTTTGTTTGTTTGTTTAAGTAGTGGGAATTGAATCCAGATTTTTTTAACCACTGAACTACATCCCCAGCACTTCTCATTTTTTATTCTGATTGGGTATCCCTAAATTGCTGAGGTTGGCCTTGAACTTGCAATTTTCCTATTTCTGCCTCCAAAATCACTGGCATTACAAGTGTGCGTCACCACATCCAGCTACCTTCTTTCCTTTAAGCTTTCATCTCTTCCTGTGTCTACCAACTCAAGCTAGGCAGCCATTCTTGATTATTCAACCTTTCAAATCAGCTTCTTTTTGTTGTATCTACAAACTAAATATGTCTGAGATCCAACCACAACTTTTCTCTACCCCATTTCTATTACTGGATCTTCAGCCATCATTATCTCTCGCCTGGATCACTGTAAAGGCTTTCTTCCAACTTATCTCTTTTCCATCGTTTTTTCCCCTACTCTATGGTATCCAAATGGGTTTTCAAAAGCACAAATAACAAGACTGGACATGTAACCCTTCTGTTAAAATCTTTCACTTCTTCCCTATTTCTCTCAGGTTAAAGTCCATTGAATCTAATATAACTTATAAAATGATTGGGCACCTGCTTATTTCTCCAGTCTCATCTCCTATATTCATTATTTATTCCTTCTTCTCATCATATGCTTAAAGAATGTGCTGTATCCATAGTAAACAATTTACCACTACTAAAATATTTTGTGCTCTTTCTTCAAGACTCTAGAGAGATTTTCAGTTGAAAGCGTTTTGGGCAGAAATACTGTTGGAAGACAGTGCTAAAACTGTTGGGAAGTTCCTTTTCCATTACAAATGAAGCTTTTTGTTTATATGATTTGCAGTTTGATAGTGATGCTAATAGAGATTTTGAGAGGCTGATGCTTCCTCTAGCCACACCTCTGCTCCAGACCTTTGCATTCCTAATTTTTAATTTCTAAAGTATTTCTTCTTTCTCCCTCCTTCCACTTAATCATCAGATTATTCTTCCAGTTGAGATATCCCCTCCTCTAGAAAGTCTGCCCTAACTCTTTAGTGCCAGACTAGGTGTCCCTCTTCAGGTATAACTTCAGCACTATTAACTTGGATTTATTACAACACTACAATATCTTGGAGTCACATGTTAGTCAGTGGAAATTTTTAAAAATGCTTATCTTCTTCTCCAGTTGGCAATGTAATAATTACAAGATGATTGTAGGAATCAAAGCACTGAAATGCATAATACCTAGTAGCTGAGAAAGCAGAGATGGAATTAGGATTAGAGCCTCAGATATTTGTATACTCAGTAATTTTACATAGACAGTAGAAAAATGACTGGAGGAAAAGCATAGGTAAAGCACAAAAATAAGGCGAAAATTATAACATAAAGTTGGAAACTATATAGTTCAAGACCACGTGGAGCCATTTTGTCTTTACTTTATTAAGGAGTTTTGTCTTCATTTTCCTGAAACAAAATGTTGCAGTTGCAGAAGGATTTTTTTTCTGTGCTGGAGATGGAACCCAGGGCCTCTCATATACTAGGAAGTAATTGCTCTACTACTAAAGGATATCATTAATTGTGAGAAAATTTCTAAGATGTAGTAAGTGAAAAAAAAAGTATAGAACATAGTGTGCAGAAGTTAACATTTACTAAAAATAAAGTATGTATGTCTAAACAGAAAATTTCTGAAAAACATATAATAAACTGAAAAACACTGTTTATTGCCTTTGGAAATGGGGATTTCATTACTGTTCCCAATAAACAAAAACATTTTAGAAGCCATGAATTTTGTTATCAAACAAAGATGAGTTAGAACTTGATTTGCTTTCTCACTTTGTGATTTCATCTCTCTGAAACTCAACTTCCTTGTTTGTAAATAAGGATGTTAATCATGCATGCATATGTTTGGAAGAATTAAATAAATTAAGGAGAAATACTAGAGACCAAGCCTGGTACAGAGAAATCACTATATATATATATATATATATATATATATATATATATATGGTTAGATGGCTACAATTTGTGTATCGTATTTATTTATTTTTATGTGGTGCTGAGGATCAAACCCAGTGACTCACATGTGCGAGGCAAGTGCTCTGCCACTGAGCCACAACCCCAACCCCTGAGAAAGTACTTACTATATCTTAGTCAATACCATTATTTTTGCTTTTATTAAATTTCACACAGGTCAGTAGAACACAATAGTTAAGAGTTGAGTTTTATAGACAAAACCAAGTTCAAAAATCTGTTTCTGCTGGCACATGCCTGTAATCCCAGCGGTTCCAGTGGCTGAGGCAGGAGGATCATGAGTTCAAAGTCAGCCTCAGCAAAAGTAAGGCACTAAGCAACTCAGTGAGACCCTGTCTCTAAATAAAATACAAAATAGGGCTGGGGATGTGGCTCAGTGGTTGAGTGTCCCTGAGTTCAACCTTGATACAAATATATATATATATATATATATATATATATATTTATATATATATATTTCTGCTATATACTTACTGTATAACTTTTATCAGGTCACTTCTTTCTTTAAGACTCTGCTTCCTTACTGTAAATGTGGATAACTAAGCTGCTTATCCCCAGGGTGTTTGTTACACCTGTATCACTATAATAAAAATAACAACTCCCACTTTGTAGGTACTATCTGACAAGTTTTATTAAGTGATTCCAGATATTGGTTGATATCATAACTATTAATGAACATGTGGGGAGAGAAAGACCATTATCAGTAGCAATAACTTTCATAGCAGGTATTGGATGATCCCAGTTATTTCCACAAGAAAGTACAGAGATATAAGTTTATTTGAAATATTTCAATATCTTCTAATTTCCTTGGTCAAAGCTCCCAACTATCAAGATATAACCCACACAAAATTAGTCATGCTACAGGCCAGGGTACTGCTTACAGATGCCAAGATATGTATGGTCCAGATGGGATAATAGGTTGGGTCTCTGTACATTGTGTCTGGTACTAAGTCAGAAAAGTGTTTCTTCATGATGCCTGTCCACATATTGCTCACCAATTATAGTTGATAGTCACCATTAATGGCAAGATGGTACAGGACTGCTATGTTGTCTCATCACAGAATGACATACAGTAAAAGTCTTCCTGTGGTATTGACAGATAGGTTAGGTACATTCTAGTGTGATGAAACCAATATCCTTCTTATATTGCTTTTTATTCATCTAAATTTATCTTTGCACAACCAGAAACAAAACAAAACACACAATCCTCCTGAAGAAATATATGTATCTACTTCATCAGATAGAAGGGCTTGTCTTTGGGCAACTTGAATGTTCTCAATACCGCCATCTTCCAGAAGTGGTCCTTGATCTTATACTTGTTCAGGCCTTCAGTGATGAACACTGACACAACCTTCTTGGTCATCCTTTCCAGATGGGTCTGGAAGAACAAAGATCCCTGTTTGGTCTTTCTTCAATGATGTCAAGAAGATGATATTCATCTGATTGACAGATGACTGGCTGTATTGTACCAGTTATCCAGTGATTCTTCCTGTACATATCCTAAAATTCAAAGTCCCAATGGCATTCAGCTCACTGTATCATTCAGAAAAAAATACATTAGCCTAGTGCATTATGAATTTCCACTGACTTCTTTAAACATAAGAGGATCTTGATTTCAACATAGGTGGTAGAAACTACCACTCTTCTCAGCAGGTCATGGGTCCAATTTATGAAGCCATGGAGCCTGTGGATTTTCTGAATCAGCCCTGGGCCCAGTCTCAAGCCCAGATGGTATTGCCTAAGCAAATGAAGCAACTCAGTGTGTCCATCTGCTCAGCTATTATACTACTCATGATAGCCTGTGAGCTGAGTATCATGAAGAAAAATTTGGTCACAGAGCCAAAGTAGCAGCTGAAGCTCATCTAGACTCTGGAACGGCTGTACTCAGCTACCAGTCTCACTTCTACTAATCTAGCCACTGCAACAGATGTAGTCATCTTAATTTATAGAAAATAAATGTTCAAAGAAAATCTTGGACCCTACTGTGTTGATCACATGACCAGTAATGCTCAAGCACTTAGGGCTGCTCCATTATCTAACTTATTAAAAAAAGATGGGGGGGGGTGGAATCTTGTGTACATCATGGATAGAAACAGGGAAGGCTAAAGCAGAAAAACCAGTTAAAAGGGTGTGATATTTTGATACAATAAGAAATATATATTTGATCTTTATCTCTGTTCTTGACATGGAAATCCTAAAACCCTTGGAATTTTCTGAGTGACAGAAATGTCTTTTGCTTTCCTAATGACACTCTTTCATCTATATGTGAGTTTATGATAATAAGGTGACTCTTGGAGGATCAAGACTGGTTGCCAAAGGCACCAACCACATGATTAGAGGGTAGGAACTTTTAGACCCACTCCGTAGCCTCTGGGGAGAAAAGAGGGGATGGAGATTGAGTCAATCACCAATAGTCAATGATTCAATCAATTATATCTATAAAATGGAGCCTTCATAAAAACCATAAACTATGAAGTTCAGAGAATTTCTAGGTTGGTGAACACATGGAGCCACCCACAGGGAAGGTGGCATGCCCAGAGAGAACATAGGAACTCTGTGTCTGTCCCCCATACCTTGCCTCATGGATTTCTTCCATTTGGATGTTTCCAGGCTATATCCTCTAAGATAAATTAGTCACAGTAAGTAAAATATTTTTCTGAGTTCTGTGGCCCATTATAGCAAATTATTGACATGAAGAGGAAGTCAGGGGAGCCCTTGATTTGTAGTCATGTTAGACTGAACCCTTTATCTATAGGTTTTGCATTAACTCTGATTAGTGTCACACTTGATTGGAGGCTACCTTCTCAATGTCTAGAAAGAAGAACTGGTGCTAGAAGTATATGTATAGAAAAGGAGTTTTTCCTTAAAAGGTTATTACATTAATCTAGGTAGGAGATGTCATAATCTGAATAATGCTGTGGCAATGAAAGAGAGTGGTTATGTTTGTATGTACAAATTTATTTTAATGAAGACTTGTGTATGAGTCTTCTTTTGTTATTATAGAAAAATACCTGAGGTACACTACTTTTTAAGGGAAAAAAAAAAAAAAGTTTTTTTTGGCTTATGGTTCTGGAAGTACAAAGTTAAAGGGTCTCTTTTCGTGATGGCCTTCTTGCTGGCCATCTTCTTATAAAGTCACCAGGATTCAATCATGGGAGCTGCACCCTAATAACCTTATCTAATCCTAACCAGTTCCCAAAGGCCCCACTTATAAACACCAGAGTCAGATTAAGCGACACCCTCTTAATACCTCAGAATGGGGGTTAAATTTCAATGCATGAAGCCTTGGGGGGCACTCAAAACTATATCCAAACTATAAAAAAAACTTGAAAAAGTATTACATGTAATATTTCAAGGTACAAATGCATTCAATGCATTCCACTATGGATGGAGTGGTCACGCATGGATTCAGATGGAGTACTTGGTCTGAGTTCTAAACGACATGGTACAGAGGTAAGATGAAATGGGTAGAGAGGTGGGATGAAATGGGAGAAACAGAATGAACAAATGCATGGGCATAATGAATTTTAAACAGGTGCTTAGGGCTGGGCATGGCAGAGCATTCCTATACTCCCAGTAACATGGGAGACTGAGCAAAGGCCAAATTCAGCATCTTGGCAAGGCCCTCAGTAACTTAGTGAGACACTGTCTCAAAATAAAAAGTTAAAAAAAAAAGGACTGGGGATGTAGGTCACTGGTAAAGAGTCCTTGGGTCAATCCCTAGTTCCAAAAAACTGTTTAGGAATCACTAATGAGCAATTTAAATAGAGTAAGTAGGTTGTTTTTAAGGGCATGGTCAAAGTTTATGTGGGTAAAATAGATTGGTGCCAACATTGTGAAAGTCCTCGCACATGTGGCTAGGTAGCTTTAATTTGATTCTTTGGGCAATGGGAAATTATCATTCTTCTTCTTATTTTATTTTTTTTTTTAAACTGGGGATTGAACCTAGCGACACTCAACCACTAAGCTACATCTCCAGCCCTTTCAGCCCTTTTTATATTTTATTTAGAGACAGGGTCTTGATAACTTGTTTAGGGCTTTGCTAATTTGCTGAGGCTGACTTTGAACTCTTGATCCTCCTTCCTCAGCCTCCTGAGCCACTGGGATTATTGGTAGTTAAGGAAGATTAACCTGCAAGTATAAGCCAGAATACTGAGAAAGAGTCTAGAGGCAAGGAGATCAATTATCAAGCGTTGAAGAAATGTGAAAATCATCAAAATCAAAATGGAGTTACATAAGTCAACAACAACAATAAAATAGCAATTACACTGGGAGATTATAAAGAAAGGATTCTTATGCCTGATTGGCTGATAGGAACTATCATAAAAGACTGTGTCTGTAAGAACCACAAGTTTGTATAGATGCCAACACCTTATACTTCTTCAAGGATGTGAACAGCTAGTGTCTGTTCAACTTTGAACTGATTGCACTCTTGTTACAAATGATTATGCCCAAGTATTATTGTTTCAAAATATCTAATGTAATACTCCTTATTTTTGCCTGTAAAACTTTCTCCTTGCCTCAACCTCCTTGAATATTTCCATAATTTTCTATGACATGAGTATTCCCATTGTAATACTCTGCTGATCCCAAATAAATATTATCTTTAGAGAATCTCTTTTGTTTTGTTTTCCTTTGTAGATCAAAATTATCATAGTACTATGGGCACACATGTCTGATTCAAGATAAGTAAATAAATAAATTCTAAAAATTTATTGATTTTAAATGAGATAGTCTTTTGCATTAGCCATATGACAGCAAGAAAGAAAATTCTGTTTTAAATATCATTAGAAAGGATAAATTTGTAGGATTTTGAAAGTTGTATAAATTTTTAAAGCTCTTAGTTTTTTAGAGCAGTTTTAGATTCACAGCAATAGTGATAAGCTAGTACAAAGGTTTTTCCAGAAACTCCCTACTACCCACATATTATAGATAACTTCCCCCATTATCAGCATCCCCTACCAGAATGGTACATTTGTAAAAACTGATGACCCTACATTGATACTATTAATGTCACCTTGGTTCCATAAGATATATTAGGAATCACTCTTGGTGTTGTATATTCTGTGAGTTTGGATTGATGTATAATGACATGTATTCATAATTATAGGATGATGCAGCATTTTTTCACTGCTTTAAAACTCTTCTGTGTTCTGCTGATTCACCCCTTCCTTGTTCCTATGTCTGGAAAGAACTGATCTGATCCTTTTTACTGTCTCTATAGTTTTGTCTTTTCCAAAATGTCATATAGTTGGAATCACACAGTATATAGGCATTTACAGATTGGTCTGTTAAACATAAACAAAATCTTCATCGCTATTGTGCCTTTGTGGTACCCAAGTTTGAGGCCATATGCTATTGAAATTCTCTGCATATATTTTTCCTTCATATACCATCGTGGGTATCTGAATTTGAATCATAGAGTGCCTATCTGCTCCTCTTGATTTAATAAAATTACCTTATCATCTTTTCTCTGTTTGATTCTTACTTTGGTAGGACTACCCACCCCAAGTCAAAATTCTATTTCTCCTTGCCTTATTCTGTATTTACTCTTTTCATTTCTCCTGACAATGGAATGACAGTCTAATGCTTACTAATTAGTTGTTAGATATCCACAGATAGTTTTGCATGACTATATCTATTTTTTTCTCAATGCATCTCCTCCTTAGCAACCTTGATAAACAAGATACCTAAATCACCTAGACTTCCCAACCTCCCAGAATGCTCCACTCAGGCCTGATACCTTGTGCAACACCCTCCTTTCTGGACATTTCCTACCACCTGTCTCCATCAAAACTTACTTGTTGGACTTGAGTGGATCTCAGTAGTAAAGTACTTGCCACGGTCTCAATGTGAGTGTCTTGTCAAAATTCAAATATTGGAACCTAGTAACTTATGGCATAGTATTAAGAGGTAGGGCTTTGGGGAAGTGATTAAGGCATAAAGGTTCAACCTCTCAATGATATTAATGCCATTATAAAAGGTTCAAGTGATGTCCTGTGCTCAAGGGTGAAAAAACAGTGTTCACCCTTTCTGCCATATGAAAATGTAGCTACAAGGTACCATCTATGAAGCAGAGAGCAAGATTTTATCAGACAAACCATCTGAAGATGACTTAATCTTAGATTTATCAGCCTCAAGAATGCAAGCAATGTTTCTGCTATTTTTAATTTATTCAGGCTAAGGTATTTAGTTATAGTGGCCTGAGTGTACTAAAACATAGGTTAATTAAAAAATAAAATCTGGTTTTGGGTATTAATGATCGATTGTAAATTAAAGTGAAATTCCTAACAAGAAACACATTTAGATAAATGGATGTTATGACTTCCTGTAGGATCCCATAAGCATCTTACCTGACATTTCGGGATGAGAGGCTAGAACAGAGATTCCTATTAAACTCTTTCACCTCCAGGATATCTTATGCTACACAGTCCTATTCAAGACTAGCTTAAGGGTCCTAAAGAGGATCCGGAGAGACCTGATAGAAAGCTTTGGGGACAATCATAACCCGAATAATCACGGCATCAACAGTGGCAGTAGAATCTGATTTTCAGAGAACTTTTCTCACATCTAAATAGGCAAAAAAGGATGAGGGAAATATTGAGCTATTGAGGATCGACCCCAAATAATTAAAAAGCTAGATAAGTAGTGACAGCAATAAAGAAAAAGCTTGGGCAAAGACGCTTCTACTTCTGGCCAGGCACACTGTGGCAGACACCTGTAATCCCAGTGGCTCAGGAGACTGAGGCAGGACGTTTGCGAGTTCAAAGCCAGCCTCAGCAAAAGTGAGGCGCTAAGCAACTCAGTGAGATCCTATCTCTAAATAAAATACAACAAAGGGCTGGGGATGTGGCTCCGTGGTTAAGTGCCTCTAAGTTCAATCCCTAGAACCCCCTACCCCCAAAAAGAAAGAAAGAAAGAAAGAAGGGGAGAGAGAGAGAGAGAGAGAGAGAGAGAGAGAGAGAGAGAGAGAGAGAGAGAGAAAGAAAGGAAAGAAAAGAAAGAGAGAAAAGAAAGAGATAAAAGAAGCTACTACTTCTGCCTGTCAGGTTGGTTCAGACCAAGCCTCGGGAGGGTAATGCAAAAATGCAAACAAAACAAAGAGTACCAAATACCTCTTTGAGGGTGTAAGAAAACTAGATGCTTATGGGATCCTACAGGAAGTCATGACATCCATTTGTCTAATCCAGTGGAGGGAAGACACCCATGTTTAGCTTCAAGCCAATCAAGAAGCTACTCTTCCACCCAAGAGGGGCTGATGAGAACCCCTCTTATATTCTCAGGGGAACCAGAGGCAGTTCATCTGATAATACCAGAGCGCACAGACTGAAGGGGGACAGGCTGGTCTACGGCATAAGGAAACAGAAGAGTTGCTGCCTTTCTCAGAAGAGAGGCAGGCAGCTGATATTTCTTAAGAGTATTTTAAGGGAAAGGGGGCAGTGCTGGGGATATAGCTTAGTTGGTAGAGCACTTGCCTCAAAAGCACAAGGCCCTGGGTTCAATCCCCAGCACCACACACACACACACACACACACACACACACACACACACACACAGTATTTTAAGAGAAAGCAAAGTTCCATTAATAAGACTTTTAACACTTAATGCTTAAATCAAACTTGAAAATGTGAAAAAAAGTGAAGATAAAGATGAGTCTCTGGATTGTAATATAACAATACAATATAGCACAGATCAAAACCTGCATGGTATGTATAGAAAAGAACCAGAAAAACAAAATAAAATCCAGAATAATCTGCACCTGGCTAGCATAGACAATAGACCTAGCTCTGTGCTATGTATGGTTTGGGGAAGAAGGAGTAACAAATAAATATCCATGCACCCCAACAACATATCACTTTCACAAATGGCATTTTTATCTGGGTGCACTACAAGTTCTCCAAGCATAAATGATAGCTCTTTAATGGCAAACTGGTAACCTAGTTTTGTGGTTAATGGTTCCTCTGTAGGTTATGACTTCCAGTAACTCATGCTCCTAAGTGTCACTTGTGTTAAAAAGCTAATGAAAAACTGGAGGGGAGAATATGCATAAAGCAAAACAGCCTTTGTTCTAAATTGATGGGATTACGGAAGATTTTCTTCTTTCTATGTTTGCCAAACATTCCCTAATGCCATTATATTTTATTTATAAAATAAACACATACCAAAAAAATGGTGCAGAGAAGTATCATCTTCTAAGATATAATAAAAGCATTAATAAAAACTTTTTTAGGACTTAAAAAAAGAAACACATTTAAATTTTTTTCTTGGCTTTTATGCTTTAATTAAAAATAAGTTTAGCTAGGAAGTGAGCCACACTGAGGGTTGGGATTATCTTTGAAACACCCTTCAAAACATGCAGTCAAGGGCTGGGGTTGTAGCACGTTCAAGGCCCTGGGTTTGATCCTCAGCATAACATAAAATAAAGGTATTGTTTCCAAATACAACTAAAAACTAAATATTTAAAAAAATGCAGTCAATACAATGACCATCAATTATTTATATGATTTCCAAAGCATTATCTCCTGAGAATTTGTATTTATACAGTTAAATATTCTGTCACATATTACTTTTTCTAAAATTATATTCTATATTTGACATTAAATGCATATTAGATATAATTTTCTCTGAACAATGCAGTTGTGATATTTCCCAAACATAATTATCATATTTGAATATAATATATTCCCCAAAGAGGAAAACTTTTCATATTTTGAAAAGAAATCAATGCAATATAAAGATAAACAAAAAGATAAAGAGGATTGAAGACACTATTGCAAATAGGGAATGAAAAAAAAAAAGAGTCTCTATCAAAGATAATGTGGGCCATAATGCAACCTTGAAAATAAGAACAAAAATACCTTGGAGCCATTAACAACGTTAGCAGCTTAAACATATGCATGAGGAACTGGGGATGTAGCTCAGTGGAAGAGTGCTTTCCTAACATGCATAAGGCCCTGGATTCAAACCCATCACTGAAAACACAAAGTATGCACAAATATTGCCATCTCCTCTACCTTCCCCTATGTGTCAGTGGTTCCTAGTAGCTACTAAAATCATCTTCCTAAAAAAATGCTTCTGGGCCAAGTGGTGGCACAAGTCTGTAATCCCAGTGACTCCAGAGGCTAAAACGGAAGGATCACAAGTTGGAGGCCAGCCTCAACAATTTAGAGAGATGCTGTCTTAAATTGAAAAATAAAAAGAACTGGGACTGTAGCTCAGTGGTTGAGCACCCTTGGGTTCAACCTCCAGTACCATAAAAATAATAATAACAATACATTTTTCCTCATTCTCCTGCTCAAAAACTTATTATGAGCCAGGCATGTTAGTGTGGGCCTGTAGTCTCAGATACTCAGGAGAGACTGAGCAGGAAAGGATGACTTAATCCCAGGAGTTTTAGACAAGCCTGGGTCACATTGTAAGATCCCATCCCAAACAAAACAAAACAAACCTATCATGGCTCCCCATTTCTGAAAGAGAAATTCAACCTCCTTAGGTAGATGTGCACTTTCCTCCATCAAGAGATTAGTATCATATCTTTTCAAAACTTATGTCTGTCTTACTTAAATGGATGAACAAGTATCAAATGTTTATTAAGCACTGACTGTGAGTCAAACAATCTGCTGAGAATTTGGAAGTATAAAGAGATTTAAGATGTTGCATCTGCCTTGGACCCAAAACAGACACATACACAAATAATTCTAAGTATTATAAAGTAAAATGGAGAAAATAATAATACATGAATAAATAACTCAAGAGAAGTGAATGAGAGAGCTGTGTTTTTCATAGACATAGAGGTTTAACAAGTAGAGAAGGGTATTCAAAGAGAAACAGTGATAAACAGAGGAAGCCATAAAATGTGTATTTGGGGAACAGTGATTAGACTGTACATAGTGGAGCCAAATGAGGCTGTAAGAACAAGTTAAACTCAAATTTTGAAGGTGTTGGATTCTTGGTTATTTTCTCTTTTTATGGAAGCTTTAAAAAACTCTTTGCAGAAAGTCATCAAATGCAAATTATGTATCATCTCACATTGTTCTGTATTTGTTTCTTTGAATGAAACATTCTTGAACAAATTCTGCCTTTTTACTTGAGTTGCAAACTGAGTTTTCCATTCCTGGATCCCAATATTACATAGCAAAGTAATGGGTTTATAAAGTACCAGTTCCAGAAAACTTTCTGTTTAACTTTATTTATTTATGCCAGACATTCTTGCTCATTTTTAAGATAAAATCAATGGAAAACAAATTTCTTGTGTTCTGAAAGCCATATAAGAGAACATTCTCTTTGTGGTATTTGCATTTCCAAGAAATTCAATGGATACATAACTACACTTCATTCCTTAAATTTCAGCATCAGTCAGTATTATACTATGTACAAAATACTATTTGGTCATTTGCCTAGTAGCCTTGAATTGTGTAAGAGTGCTTTTCAAATCCTTAAGGAAGAAGTCAGTTGTCATTGGAAACCTTGACCCAAAACCTGGAATCATAGGGATTTTCTCAGTTTATTTCATGACAGCAATGAATAAAACTGGATTATGGGCTCTGTTCTTGTTCCTCTTGAAATCCCTAATGTTACTGCTGGCCAATGTATTATTATTGTGATATTGAAAGACAAACAAAAAGTTGCTGAACGTTGTATACATCAGTCAATTTTTTCCTCACTCCTTTTCAGGGAAACAGATTGTATGAAACACTTTTCCATTGCCAGAGAAAATCAGTTAGGGTTTTAAGACCAACAAATGTGCGAGACATTTTTGTCTGTATCTTCCAGATGAGAAAACAAACACAGAGAGGCTAAGTGAATACTTTAAAATCACAGAGCCAACAAATAGAGGTTCCAGAACTAGTCTAGGTCGCTGGAAGCAGTGATTTACAAGAACTATAAATTCACCAATAACCCAAATTACACAAATGAATTTTACAAGAGCAGTATAAAATAATCATGCTGCCTGATGCAGAATACCCTAGCCAAATTTTCATCATGGAAAGATGCTCTTCTGTGGCTTGCAGTTTTGAAGGCAGATGTTGCTGAAAGCAACCAGAGCAATTAAAAAAATAACAAAATCGAGTTTGTCATGAAATTCATTCACAGACAAGAAAAACAATACTTTTCCTGTACAATATCAACCACTGAACAAAAGACTATTTTATGTAACTGACAGCATCATGACAATACCAAAAAATGAGCACACTTAATTGGATGAAAACCAAGTAGACAAGACTGTGTATATAAATCCAAGCATCTATAATGGTCACCAGAGGTGATCCAGATAATCACAACTCCAAAAAGAAGCTCCTGATTACTTCGAGTTGGGAATTAGGCTGTGTGATCTGTGTGACAGCTGTGACAGGTAATAAAAGAGAAATTCCAATAAAGAGTCACAGAACTGCATAATAATGTTAGAAGAAGCAACAGATAAAAATCAAGATTCATTAGAATTTGAACTTACAGTTATCAAAGAGAGTTTTATCCTATAGAGATTTAGGAATAAGGGAAAGTTTTCCTTTTCTTAAATTAACAGGAGATATGGGTAGACTCAAGATTTGATGATACCTATATTTTCTGATATATCTAAGCCGACTGGAAGCACTCTTCACTGTTTTCTCACTGTTATTGTTTTGTGAAGTTTATTTTGCTATTTTAATTCCCAGGAAGTGAAAAATAAAACCAATTTTCTCTTCACCTCTCAATTTCCTTCACTACACTTCTTTGGGGAACTTTCACTAGCTCAATGACTATCAAATTAATTTACTTTACAAGTAAAGAGTAATTAACATAATAGGTTCAAAATATACAAGGATTATATCTTTTTAAAAGAAAATTTTGGTATTGGGGATTGAACTCAGGGACACTGGACCACTGAGCCACATCCCAGCCCTATTTTGTATTTTATTTAGAGACACAGTCTCACTGAGTTGCTTAGTGCCTTGCCATTGCTGAGGCTGGCTTTGAACTCATGATCCTCCTGCCTCAACCTCCCAAGCCACTAGGATTACAGGTGTGTGCTGCCACCTTGCCTGGCACAAGGATTATATTTCACTCATGGATTGGAAATAGAATTATTTTTGATTCAATGAGAACAATGAGTATTCATCCTTAGATATAATTGGACAATAGTCCAAATAACAGAGTTTATCTTCCAAATTCTATGATACCAGTAGAAGAATCTCTGTTACAAATTAGCCCTCATCATTTTTTCTATGTCTAGATAAGAAAAAAACCCAAATTGAGAGTTAGAGAAGAAAAAGATGACATGAAGAGACATTTGAAATATTTTTCTTCATGTTAAATAGAATACATGTTGATTAGAACCTTTTTTTTCTCCCATTATATATCAGGACTGTGTTTTAAGAAAAATTCCACCTGTAATAACTCTTAAACTAGAAGGCAACACATTTCATCAATGAGAAAGCTGAAGAAGAAAGATTAAATAACGGTATTAGTTTTCCATTCATGGGTGACAAATGATTAAATCAGAGTGGCTTAAACAACACACACAGACACACACACACACACACACATACACACACACACACACACACACATATATATACATATATATATATATATATATATATATATAGTTTATATTTAGTTGTAGGTGGACGCAATACCTTTATTTTACTTTTATGTGGTTCTGAGGATGGAACCCAGTGCCTCATGAATGACAGGGGAGCACTCTGCTACTGAGCCACAACCCCAGCCCCAATATGAAGTTTTTGACCTCCCAGTTCTGTAGGCTAGAAGTCCCAGTGGGTGTCTCTGCTTTAGGTTCCATAAGGCTGAAATCAGGGTATAAAGTGGTCTGTGTTATGATCTGAAGTCTCTAGGGGAAAATACTCTTCCAGGCTCATTTCAACTGTCAGTGGGTTTTAGTACCATGCAACTATAAGCTTAAGATCACCATTTCCTTGCTGGCTGATGGTCAAAGGTTGGTTTTACCTTCTAGAGACTGTCCACATTTTTGGACCTATGACTCTTTTCTTCTTCATCATCAGCAGTGGTAGGTTGAATCCTTTCCAAGCTTCAAATTGCTCTAATTGTTCTTTCTGTCTCATCTTCTCTGTCTTCAGCTTGAGAAAGTTCTCTGCTTTTAAGGGCTGATGTGATTATACTATACAAATAGAGCAGGATAATTCTCCATATTTTAAGGTCTGTGCCCTTAAATACATATGTAAATTTCTTTTTGACATGTAAAGTAACATATTCATAAGTTCTGGCATGAGGGCATAGATATCTTGTGGGGAGCAATATTTGGTCTATCATAGTAACCTACTTAAAACCAAATAGCTAGTAAATGATAAAATCTAGGGCTCTTTTAACAATTCTTTGAGACTCTGTCATTCATTTTCTTTCTATGTTAGTTAACAAAAGACAACTACTGCTGTTTGGATCTTGAATGCCTCTTAAAGGCCTGTGTGTTACAGGTTTTGTCCCAGGATGGTGCTATAGAAGATGGAAGAACCTGTTGAAGGCAGAGCTTAGTGGGAGATCTTTGGGTCATTGGGGGAGTACCATTGAAGTGGGTTATGGAACCCTGGCCTTTTCTTCTATCTCTTCCTTTGCTTTCTGGCTCATGATCAAGTGATTTTGCTGTGTCCTGTGCTTTCTGCCATAATATGTTGCCATGCCCAGAACAATAAGGCCAAACAATCATGAATTTGAACCTCCAAAATTGTGGGACAAAATAAATCCTTTCTCTTTGTAAGTTAATCATATCATGTATTCTATTATAATGATGAAGCTGATTATTATAACTACTAAAGCACCACTACCATATTGGGCATTGAATATTTTTCTTTCCTTTTCTTTTTTCAGTACTAGAGATTGAACCCAGAACCCCATGAGCACTAAGAAAAATGCTTTACCACTGAACCACATTCCCAGCCCATTGGGCACTAAATATTATGTCTTGAGAATAACAATGGAAGATGGAAAAATTAGGAGATTTCATTGAGAATTCCAAGAAGTCAGAGCTCCAAAGTAATACATTGCTCCAAGGGAAGAAATATGCTTTTTCTCAGTCAACAGTTGACTATTTTAATTACATAAAGCTAGTAGGTAGAGGGAATTTCATTTCCTTATAAAATGTCATATTTTTAGGACATGACAAAATATTGATTAAGAAAAATATCATTATCAGCTAGAGCAAAATAAATACTTTACTATCCAATAAGGTATTTTAAGGAGCTCATTTTGATGGCCTTACTTAGTGTAGTAATCCAGTGAAAACCCATAATTTTCTTTCTGATTTAAATTCCACTTGGAGACTATGCATATAAACACACACACACACTAAAATCAGCCTCTCATTTTAAGTCTGGTACTGAGAATCAAGAGAATTGAGTTCTACTCTTAGCTATGCCTTCATCTGTGAATCAGTGGAATCACTTCAGTTCTCTGGGCCTCAGTTTCCTTATATCTAAGTTAAAAACATGATCTAGATGATCGTCAATGCTAATAGTAGCTGTAATTTTCTATGATTTTATCATCCAAATATTCAAATTAAAGTTTTGGGCATACTTACCCATTTTAAAGTGCTGTTTTGCTAGGAGATTCTCTGAGCATCTATTGGTATTTCAAATGAGAAATCTTACGTGCCAAATTTAGAATATTTGGGATTTAAAATTCGATTAGTCTTTATATAGCTAAATTATTTTCTTGGTCTTATTGTTGTATTTTCAAGAGTGCTTTTGAACGGTGAGGTCTATGTTCACTCTTTTTTTTCTTCTCCCTCTCCCCACCTTCCTGCTTGCTTTCTTTCTCTTTCTTTCTTTCTTTCTTTTTTTTTTCTTTCTTTCTTTCTTTCCTTTCTTTCTTTCTTTCTTTCTTTCTTTCTTTCTTTCTTTCTTTCTTTCTTCTTTTTCTTCCTTTCTTTGAAGTGCTAGGGATCAAACTCAGGGCCTCACACATGCTAAGCAAGCCCTTTACCACTGAGCTTCATGCCAGGGTCCTAAAATATTTTAAAAAGTAACTTTCAGACCAAAGAACAAACCATTGAACAAACTGCCTCTGAAAGCAACTTAATGAATCTTACTGTAACATTATTCTATGTATTCTGGAAAATGGAAGTAAAGATACATAGTCTGAAAAACCCACTCACAGAGATTCCTGTACCATTTTAAAGTGAAATTGGAACATAGATCAGATTTCTAATGGAAAGATGGAATAGGAGGCCTTGTCCTCCTACTGTGGAAAAGACAATAATGTGCTCAATTTTTGCTGAGGTAGGTCAATTTCTTTAACAAGCCAACACTAAAATTTCAGTGGCTTAACACAGAAGTGTATTGCTTGAGTCAATGCCTATTGCTAGGGTTGCCACAGTTGACCTGGTGGGAGGACTTTGGCTCTACACAATTATTCAGGGGTGCAGGATGCTAACAGCTCAATAGTCTTCAATAGATGATTTCCAAGGTCATCCTGTAAGCCTTCATGAAGAGCAGGAAGGTTGGCAAATACAATATTTTAATAGGTCAAGTGTAAAAGAGCTTATATTATTTCCCATTACATACCTCTGACTGTAATTCATCCATATGACCACACCTAACTGCAAAGGATTCTGGGAAAAACAGTCCAGTCATGTGCCCAGGGGAAAAAAAAAAAAAAAAAAAACAAATGTGTCTGATAATGAGCTAGAGATCTTTCTCATACATTATTTTAACCAGTGAAAAGTGATAAGTTTGCAAATGCTCAAATTTAGAGAACTTATTTTTGCAGTAAGTTAGGCATCTCTATAATAATCCATTCTCAATTTTAAATGATAGAAATAATTTTTTCCACAGCTATATTGAGGTATAATTTTCATAGCATAAAATCCACATGTAATTACACAACTCAGTAATTTTTAGAAAATGTATACAATTGTGCTATAATCACAATTTACTTTTAAAATATTTGTATCATAACAAAAAGTTCATTTGTACACCTGTGCACTCAATTCCCGTTCCTATCCTGTCACTGGCAACCGCTGATGCTTTCTGTCTCTATAATTTTTACTTTTCCAGAAATTCATTGTAAATGAAATCGGATAATATGTACTCTTTACATCTGCCTTTTTTTCACTTGGTATTTTGGAAGTTCATCCACTTCGTTTCATGTTTCAGCAATTCATTCCTATTTTAAAATTTTTAAAATTTTTTCAGTTGTAGTTGGACACAATACCCTTATTTCATTTATTTATTTTTATGTGGTACTGAGGATTGAACCCAGGGCCTCACACCTGCTAGGCAAATGCTCTACTGCCAAGCTACAACCCCAGCCCCCAATTCATTTCTTTTTACTGTATGCATGGGTATATCAGTTTGTTCATCCACTCACCAGTTGAAGAACACTTGGGTTGATTTCAATTTGGTGTTATTACCAATAAAACAGTGATGGATATTTTTATACAAGTATTTGTGTGCATGTGTATATAAATATTTTCATTTTTAAAAATAAGGTAGGGATCTAGGAATGGAATTGCTGGGTCAAATAGTAACCCGATGTTTAATATTTTGAGGACCTGTGAAAGTGTTTCCAAAATGGCATTCCATTTTACTTTTCTTACCAGCAATGCATATTCCTCCACATTTTTGGCCTTGCTTGGTATTGTCTTTTTTATTGTACCAACTCTGTAGGTGGTATCTCATTGCTGCTTTAATCCTCTTCTTTTGGAATTTGAAACTTGATGCCCTTGGAGTATGCATAGGAAATAATCCTTGTAGGTTTACTTGTATTTTCATCATAATTTAGAGCATTCAAGGAACTTATTTGCATATAAGCACTCATATTGTCTCTATTTTAATATTTCCAAAACTTTGGCTGGTTTGATGGATACACAAAGTTTTGCCATTCCAATCTGTATCAGTGCAGATTCACCAGAGGAACAGAACCCAGAGATTATTTACAAACATCAAGGCAATGGCTTACAAAGTAATGGAGCCCAGAAAGTCAGGAAGCTGTAGAACAGGCTGGTAGAGTGAAACACTGGCAGACTGGAAGCCCTCAGATATGAGCTAATATCACAATCCTATAGAAGAACTTCTTCTTCAAAGAACCTCAGTTTTTCTCTTTAGGAATTTCAATGGACTGGATGAGGCCAAATCACATTATTGAGGTTCATCCCCCCTCAGGTGGAATCAATCTATTGCAAAGGGTATGTGCATCTATAAAATACCTTTCTAGCAAAACCTAGATTAGTGTAGCTAAGTTGACATGTGTTTTCTAACCATCACAGTATATATTAGAGGAAGAATTTCAGTGTCAGTGCAAAAAATAATTTATTTCTTAATAGCTAAAATAAATCTTTGAAAGATAATGCTTGATTTGGCTGCTAAAAATAAAAATTAGCTGATTTCCTATAGGAACAAGTTTTCAAGCAAACAAAAGTTAATTGGTTCCCAATGATTATTATTTTCAAGAGCATTGATGCAAGACCGTATTAATAAATCATGGTCAGTGCATCACAAAACTGTCAAAGTGGTTAAACAGAGAATTCTAGACTAAAAGCTTATATATCAGGAAGGAGTGGAAACTAAAAAATACTATGTCCCCTGCACCTAAATTCTTTAGCAAGCTGAATAATTTGATTCATGCTACTAGAAAGTGAAAATTCTGATAGAGTTAATGAAGCCAAATAAATTATTTTTATATCTATTTTTTAACTAATATTGATTATATGTACTAATGGGATTCACTGTGATATTTCCAGACATCCATACAGCATACATTAACCATATCTATCCCCCTCCTTCCACCCTTTCCTTCCCCTCTCATACCCTTTTCATGCCCTAGTAATCACTAAGGAGTGATTTTTTAAAAGCACAAAAATATTGTATTAATAAAATGATCCATGTAGAACATTTATGACAACACTTCAGAGTGATTAAACTTAATTTAGTCATACTCACTAATGCTTTTAAAATAATGTGCCTATGATGAGTTACTTTAAGTCATTTTGCACTAAGTGATTCCACTTATATAAAAAATCATAGGAAAAGTATCTACAGCAGCAAAAGAAGTGGCTATTTGAGGCAACTATACATAAACCAAAAAATCAAGGAAATATATACATCATTTGTCATAAGTATCATTTATATTGACCATATTGATAAGGTAAATTCTTTCCATTTTTGTCTTTGAATATTTAGCTTTCAAGTCTGTGTTGACAGAAAATGAAAAGAGAAATAAACACAAGAATGGAAAAAGAAAGTTTTAGTAAAAAAGATGTGTTAATTGGTGAAAATTATGTTCAATTCTTCTTTCCTGTGGCTCGGAATGTTTTTGTCTTCATTCAAAAACTCTATCCTGAGGCTGGGATAATTTATAAAATCTTTATTCATTAATGAAAGATAATAACATTTATAATACATTGATGATTATGCTACTTTCTGTTTCTATTTTTCTTTTTTTTTTTTCTTACCTGGGATTGAACTCAGGGGCACTAAGCCATATCCCCAGCCCTATTTTGTATTTTATTTAGAGACAGAGTCTCACTGAGTTGCTCAGTGCCTCACTATTGGTAAGGCTAGCTTTGAACTTGTGATCCTCTTGCCTCAGCCTCTGGAGCTGCTGGGATTATAGTCATGCACCATGGTGCCCAGCCTGATTATGCTACTTTCATTGAAAACTATGAAATCAATGTCCTTATAGCCAGTTAATTATAATTTGTGATGTTGTTATGTGCTAACTATTATTTTTTAACTTAAAAAGATAAAAATTTAGGGGCTGGGGTTGTGGCTCAGCGGCAGAGCGCTCGCCTAGCACGTGCGCGACCCGGGTTCTATCCTCAGCACCACGTAAACATAAATGCACTGCATTGTGTACAACTGAAGTAAATAAATAAATATTTTAAAAAAAGATAAAAATTTAAAATTCCAATTACATACATATGGAAAAGATGACTGGTAGTCAATAAATGACAAATGGTGCCTTTCTCAATTTATGTTAACACAGATTGGCAATTGAATATAAGATTTTTGTCACCAACTATATTGCTATAAATGTTCTTTCATTATCTTTTTAAATTTTCCTTGATATTTGCTACTCAGGAATATGTATCAATGATAAACTCAGACCCTAGAAAGACTTTACTTAGATTGTTTTTAAAGTTCTTTTTATGTGTGTATGTATGAGATTTTAAAATTACCATATGTATCATTGGTAATCTTTGATTTAAATTGGGAACAAAATGAATTGTAGGGCACTAATATCCACCAGAAACAAATTTTAAGACTGGCTTTTATTGCACAAAATATTCTATGTATGTATATAGCTAATGTACATACATTACGTTTGCAGTGCTGGGGATGGAACCCAGGGCCTCACAAACATTAGATAAGCACTCTACCACTGAGCTACATCCCTAGCACACAGGTTTTTATTTTTATTATGCATTGTGGACAATGAATTTTAAATCCTCTTAGGGTTCTGAGTGGATAAGAAATTTAGTCTAGAAGTTTTTATATAAAATGCTTTTCAGTTACTAAATATAGCTAAGACCATCAGAATCATGACAAATAAGTGTTCAATATGCTCATGATCTAAAATTAAGAATGCTGGGAGTTTTCTTTTTAAATTACTGTAATGTTCATAAATTTTGCAGGACAAGAGACATATCTAGCTGATGCTCATTAAATTTGGTGTTAGTGGGCATTCTATTCCAAATATTTATAGTCATATTTTCCATGGCTTTTTTTTTTTTTTGTATTGGGGATTGAACCCAGGGGTGCTTAACCACTGAGCTACATCTCCAGCCCTATGTTATATTTTGTTTAGACACAGTGTCTCACTGAGTTAGTTGCTTAGTGCCTTGCTAAGCTGCTAAGGGTGGCCTTGAACTTGAGATCCTCTTGCCTCAGCCCTAGAGTCCCTGGGATTACAGAAGTGTGCTACCTTGCTGGCTCCATGATATTCTTGATTTCGTTTTTGAGCATTGAGGAAGCCAAAAAATGATATTGTTTTGCTGGTGAAGTTACTAAGTTCTAGTCTCAATTAATGAATTGACCATGGATATATAAAATGTAAGTAAACATCAGTATCATCAGTGGCCACTAGGTCTCCTTATTCCCATTCAATTCCTTTGTTATTTTTAGTAAACATTTTC
The DNA here is from genome assembly GCA_025594165.1 of Tamias sibiricus. NCBI lineage: Eukaryota > Metazoa > Chordata > Mammalia > Rodentia > Sciuridae > Tamias > Tamias sibiricus. Next base: position 104,681,925 of record CM046667.1, on the reverse strand, counting down.
CAGACTTGAAGAAAAACAAATCGCCTTACTCCATATAGCCATCTAGAACATAATCCCTTTCCTCCCACTTTACTTCAAAAGGCTAGAAATAAGTTATAAAAATAAAAGAGTATCTGCTTGAATAACAGAAATTTGATATAATATTTCTGATATTTGATAAAGTTAACTTATTAGCTGTCCAAACCCCTGTAGAAGCAGTCATCTAGAATAGTTTGTGCAAGAAAAGCCAGGCTTTTACTCTAAGATTTGCTTCTGGTGACTATTAATGCTGTACAATTCATATTGTTTCCAATTTAAATAAAATATCTGCAATGATACATATAGTAATTTAAAATCCCATGAAACTGTCTCTGAAAATAACATTTTCAATATTTCTTAATGGATTTTTAAAAATCTCAATGACCCAGAACATACTTAGCCTTTACCCATTTGCAAATGACCTGGTCATATCTCTTCTATACGAATTAGTTTATAGTTCAAGTTTGATTCATTATTCTTCCTTAATGAGATTAGAAAAGTCGGCTTTGGCTTCTATAAACTGGAAAATCTCAATAAGTTCTACAAACTAGAGTAAAGACAAAAGAAAAAAGAAGAAGTGAAAAAGTTCCATATTAAGACTGATATAGTATTCTATACATTACTAAAAATAATTCAGACAGAACTTTCTGTTCCTGAGTACAGTGGCCTCCTGATTTCTATTTCTTCTAATGAATCATCTCGGGATTTCTACAGAAACTAAACTTGAGACTGATGTTGATAAAAGTAATGGCCACCATATTTGGGATCATTAGGAAAGTTTAGCGGCTCTTTTGGATAACAGAATTTAGTAATAAGGCTGGTTTGCTCATAACACCTTATGACAGGCTTTGGGAGTTGTCCTACTATTAATATAGATAGTCCCCAACTACCAGTGGTTCCACATAACAATGTTTTTCTCTTTATGATACTGCAAAAGTAATACGCACTGACTAGAATTTGTACTTCAAATTTTGAATTTTGATCTTTTCCTGGGATGATGATATGTAGTATAATATGCACCTACTATGCTGTATGGCAGCAGTGAGCTGCAGCTCCTTTCAGTCACAAGATTATGAGAGTATGTTACCATGTACTGTGTCACAAGGATTTTTTAAAAAACAAGCATTCACTAAACTTCATGAGATATTTAACACATTATTGCAAAATAGGCTTTGCATTAGATGATTTTATCAAATAGTTGGTTAATGTAAGTGTTCTGACCATGTTTGAGGTAGACTAGGCTAAGGAATGATGCTTGGTAGGCTATGTGTATTAAATATACTTTCAAAGTATGGTATTTTCTACTTCTGATGGGAGTATCAGACTTAACCAAATTGTAAGTAGAAGAGAATCTGCATTGTTTCACCCTCCAAGATAAAATAAATCTCCTTTAATCCCATCACAATCTCTTTAGGTAAGTATTATGGTTTGTATCTTTGAAACATGAGGAAACAGAAGTAATGTGAAATAACTGACAGAGGGATAATGCCATTAATAGACGATTGAAGTTCTAAGTCAGACTTAGTGTCAAAGTCACCAACTCCCTTTTTCATAATGCTAACTTTACAGTTGGACAGATATTACAGACTAAACTCTATGGATTTTCAAAGTGCACATAATATGACACTTTTGTCAACTGGAGCTGCACTACCTGGAGAGATAAGAAGGAAGATAAGAGTGTGATGTAGGATGTGACCTGGAAAAACTGAGATGGGTAAGGATTCATAAACAGGTGCTAGCCCAAGAAAGGTCTCTGAGGAAGATACTGACATGGTCTTCTCTTGCTCTCTCTCGTGTAACATTCTTAATAATAATTTGATACAACTAGTTGATATGTTCATATGATAAATTTTACTCTTTATGATCATAGTTAAACTACTTAATCTGTTTAGAATATAGACCTCATCTTCCTGCCTAACCTTCTCATTTTTATGTTCTATTCTTCAGGTCTAACTTAACTATTAGTTTCTCTAGGAAGCCTTTATTTATTTAATTATTTTGGGAGGAGGGTACCTGGTATTGAACTCAGGGGCACGTGACCACTGAGTCTCATCCCCAGCCCTATTTGGTATTTTACTTAGAGACAGGGTCTCACTAAGTTGCTTAGCACCTCACTTTTACTGAGGATGGCTTTGAACTTGAGATTCTCCTGCCTTAGCCTATGGAGCCACAAGGATTGCAAGCGTGCACCATGGTGCCTAGCTCTAGGAAGCCTTTTGAGACTCCCTTATCTCTCAACTATGCCAGGGCCCCATGTTGCCCAGTCATACTATTTTTCTTCATACTCTTTAACCACTGTTTCACTAATATGAAATTATTATAATTTTCAGACCATTAATACAGATCTAACTGTGCATGGTTTCATGTTTTCCTTGTATGTGACACCTCAGAGATATTTCATAATCTTAGTGTCATGACAAAGGCTGACCTGTGAGCATAAAATTACCCATAGGACCCAGAGACTGGAAATGGAAAAATTAAGCTAATTCAGGTTATACTAGAGTAATATCGACTGCAAATAGAATTGAGTTTCAATCATTTCAAGAAATATCATTACTAGAATTAAACTTCAAATTAAATTTCTAAAAGGGAATCTGATGATAACTTCGAAGAAAAGCAGTAACTTTTGAGAAACTATTCGATAACTGCCTAAAGTGTCATTGTGGCAGTAATTTATGTATGTACATTCATGCAGTATTTATTGACTTCTTACCAGCTGGCAGGTAATGTATTAAGTGCTATAGGGAATATAAAAAAATAATATATGATTACTGTTCTTTGTTATTCACCGACGAGTAGAAAAGTACATAAAATTACATTGAATTACAATAGGACTACATCAGAAGATTTTACAAAAATTCTAGGAGAACAATTTTTACGAAGTTTTTGAAATAATTCAGGTATTGTGTTGAATCTGAACAAAAGTATTGATCATGTGAATGGACACTAAGGAAAATATAGATGGTATTGCCTAGAAAGAAACAACAGTTCTAATTATTTTTCATATGGGAAACAAAGAAGGAAAGGGATCATAGATATTTCTAAAATAAATAAATTTATTTTAGTATGAGAAGACCATGGAGAATAGTGGTACCACTCTTCAAATAAGTAAGTTGAGAAAAAGTAAATTAGGAATGAATGATGTAAATGTATTTTGCTGGGGTTGATCATATGATTGTACCTTCTCAGAGCATATTAGATACTTCCTTGAGGGTTGCTTTACATCCTTTGAACATGTAGGTGGAATTAAGCGGAATGCTATAATAATTAATATTTATTAGTTACAGCTTTTTCAATAAGACTTATTCCTACTACTAAACAGACTGACATATTAAGAACCATTCACCCCATTCCCACAAAATGCTCTAGAGAAATCTTAAGCAATCTCTTCCACCCTTTCTTGGTGTCCCGGGAAAAATATCAGTTTTAGAGTCAAATGGTACTGATATCAAATGTCACATTTTCCACTTAGCCAGTGTCAGGATGTGTTAGGCACCACTGACTCATTTCTCCAAGCATGCATTTTTCTCATGTATAAAATGAGTAGAGAATATCTGTGCTATAGGTTAATTTTGAATATTTAATCCAATAGCATGTGTTAAATACCTGGCATGGGTCTTTGTTTCAAAAATATCATTTAGTTGTGGCCCACACCTATAATCCCAGGGACTTGGGAGGCTAAGGCAGGAGAATCACAAGTTCAAGGACATCCTCAGCAACTTACTGAGGCACTCAGCAACTTAGTGAGACCCTGTCTTAAAATAAATAAATAAAAATGGCTGAGGATGTAACTTAGTGGTAATGTGCCCCTGGCAAGATTTCCAGTACCACCCACCCTACCCCACCCTTGCCAAAAATGTTATTTACTTTTTTTTTGCCTTTTTATTTTTTATTTTGAAACAGGTTTTTTAGTCAGATTTTTGTTGCTTTGACTAAAGGACCTGACCAGTAGGGGAGGAAAAGTTTATTTGGAGGCTTATAGTTTCAGAGGTCTCAGCCATGGCCAGCTGTTCAAGGTGAGACAGAACATCATGGTGGAAGCAGCTCACATGGTAGTCAGGAAGCAGACTCCATTTTTCAGATACAAAATATATGCCCCATAGCCACACCCCAATTCCTACCTCCTCCAGCCACACCCTACCACTTCAATTTCCATAGTTAATCCCTATCAGGGGATTAATTCACTGATTGGGTTAAGACTTTCACAACTCAATCATTTATCCTCTCAACCTTCTTGCATTGTCTCACGTGTGAGATTTTGGGGGATACCTCACATACAAACCATTATATTCCACCCCTGTTCCCCAAAAGCTCATACTCATCTGACAATGCAAAATATATTTAGTCCATTCCCAGGAGTTCCCATAGTCCCCCAAATTCTGAGATTGCTCAAAGTTCAAGTCCAAAGTATTCTGTATGGCTCAAGGCAATCTCGCATTGTGAGCTCCTACAAAATTAAAACCAATTTACAAGTATCCAATGTATACAGAGTAAACATTTCTGTTTACAAAATTAAAGGCATAGAAAGAAGGGATAGAACCAAAGCAAGACTGAAATCCAGTTGGGCAAACAAGTCCTACTGGCCTCTGAGGCACATGGCACTATAATGATCTCTCCAATGGGCTTATGTATCTCCACCCCTGTAGCCTTGTTGTTTGTAGCCCATGTGGCCCCTCTGTTGAGTAGTCTCTACTAGATTCCTGCAGCTTTCCTAGGAGGATGTCCCACATCACTGGCATTTCTTAATCTTGGGTCGCCATTGCAGCTTCAGCTTCCTCCTCAAATCTCCACGCCTTGCCTTCTCAGGGAGTGCCCACAGGGACTCTGATCTTGCTGCACTTTGTATGGCTTCCAAGACCTTCCTTTGAAATCTTAATGGAAGCCTCCATGACCCATTAACTCCAGCATCCTGCATTCCTACAGAACCAGCACCATGTGGTTGGCGCCAAGGTCTGTTGCCATCTCAAGTAGTACCCAAGCCTCCAGGGATCCTGAGTGCAGTGTCCTCTGAGTGTCTATGTAGCTGAGCACATTGAAAAAACATCCTAGGTCCTTGATCTACTTTGAGTTGAGTTTTGTGCATGGTGAGAGATAGGGGTTTAATTTCATTTTGTTGCTTATGAATTTCCAGTTTTCTTAGCACCTTTTGTTGAAGAGGCTATTTTTTCTTCATTGTACATTTTTTGGCAACTTTGTCTAATATAAGATAACTGTAATTATGTGTGTTAGTCTTTGTGTCCTCTATTCTGTACCATTTGTCTACTATTCTATTTTGATACCAATAGCATGCTGTTTTGTTACTATTTCTCTGTAGTATAGTTTAAGGTCTGGTATAGTGATGCCACCTGCTTCACTCTTCTAGGAATCAAACCAGAGACACTGCATCTATTACAAGAAAAAGTAGGCCCAAATCTCTATCATGTCGGGTTAGACCCCCAACTTTCTTAATAAGACTCCTATAGAGCAAGAATTAATATCAAGAATCAATAAATGGGATGGATTCAAACTAAAAAGCTTCTTCTCAGCAAAAGAAACAATCAGTGAGGTGAATAGAGAGCCTATATCTTGGGAGCAAATTTTTACTACTTGTACATCAGACAGAACACTAATCTTTAGGGTATATAAAGAACTCCAAAAGCTAAACACCAAAAATCAAATTACCCAATCAGTAAATGGGCCAAGGAACTGAACAGACACTTCTCAAAAGAAGATATACAATCAATCAACAAATATATGAAAAAATGTTCAACATCTCTAGCAATTAGAGAAATGCAAATCAAAGCTACTAAGATTTCATCTCACTCCAGTCAGAATGGCAACTATTAAGAATACAAACATATACCCAAAGGACTATACCCAAAGGACTTAAAAACAGCATATTACAGGAACACAGCTACATCAATGTTTATAGCAGCACAATTCACAATAACTAAACTGTGGAACCAACCTAGAAGCCCTTCAGTAGACGAATGGATAAAGAAAATGTGGTATATATACACAATGGAATATTACTCAGCATTAAAAGAGAATAAAATCATGGCATTTGCAGGTAAATGGATAAAGTTGGAGAATATAATGCTAAGTGAAGTTAGCCAATCCCACAAAATCAAATGCTGAATGATTTCTCTGATTTAAGGATGCTAATTCATAATACACTGGGGAGAGGGAGGATTAGAAGAACTCTAGATAGGGCAAAGGGGAAAAAAGGAGGGAAAGTGGAGGTAGTAATAGGGGTAGGAAAGAGGGTGGAATGCTATCATCATCATTACCCTAAGTACATGTATGAATACATGAATGATGTGATTTTGCTTTGTGTACAACCAGAGATATGAAAAATTGTGCTCTATATGTGTAATATGAATTGTAATACATTCTGTTGTCATATATAACAAGTTAAAATTTTAAAAAAGTACAAGATGAAGCAGCAAGTGCTGATGGAGAAGGCACAACAAGGAACTTAGAAGGTCTGGCTAGGACCATTGATGATGGTGGCTACAGTAAACAGCAGATTTTCAGTACAGACTGAACAGCCTTATATTAGAGGGAAATGTCATCTATGACTGAGTAAGTCATCTTTTCATTGCTGTGAAAAAAATAGGTGCAAAAACAATTAAAACAAGAAAAAAAAATCCTAGGCCCCCTTGTGTAAGAAGGGTGACTTACTGGTCTGTTTAAGAGAATTTTCATTTTTACTCACTTGAGCTTGCAATGGGTGTGGTATTGCCAACTCCTGAGATGCCCCCAATCCATCTTTCTTATTGTCTCTGGGCAAAATCTTTAGCATTTTTTTAGTGCTGATAATGTCTTTAACAATTGCAACTTCCTTAGCCCATGTTTTACTCTGGCCTTTCAAGTCCAAGTTTTTCAAATCTTTCTGCTCTGCTTTCTGCTCCCAATTATCACAATAAATTTAGCTAAAAGGCTTCAGCCATATCCATGCCACCGCCTGAATGCTATGCTGCTTAGACAATTTGTTTGCCAGATTAAGAAGTCCATTGCTTTTAAAATCGGCCTCACAGAATGTCTCCGGACGTGAGCATAATACACAATTTCTCAGCCAGAACATAACAAGAATGGCCTCTACTCCAAATTCCAATAGAGTCCTCCCTTTCTGAACTCTCTTGAGCCCTATCTTCACTGACCATGGTCCTATTGCCAGTCTGGTCTTCTGAGCTCCTACCAGAATCAGTCATTAAGCTCCACTTAAAAAATTCCAAAGCATTTCCAGCTGGTACTGCTATATATCTCAGAATTCCTCCCACTGATTCCATAAAGCTCCAAATGCTTATTAACCACATGGTCAGGTTAGTCACAGCAATGACTCAATTTATCAGGGCCAATTTCTGTTTTAGTCAGCTTTTTCCACTGCTGTAACTAAAGGACCCAACTAGAACAATTGTAGGGGTGGAAAAGTTTATTTGGATGCTTACATTTTCAGAGGTCTCAGCCATGGCCAGCCAGCTCCATTCCTCAGGGCTCTAGGTGAGGCAGAACATCATGACAGAAGAGTGTGGCAGAGGGAAGCAGCTCACATGGTGGTCAGGAAGCAGAGACAAAAATGTCATTTACTTATGAGGACCTTGAACTCAGATAAGGGTATGATTCTCAAAATTTTAAAACTCATTTAAGGAAAGTGTAAGAACATCATTAAAAATGATTGTGAGAGGGGCTGGGGTTGTGGCTCAGCAGTAGAGCACTCACCTAACACGTGTGATCCTCAGCACCACATAAAAATAAAAGGCATTGTGTACAACTAAAACAAACAAATATTAAAAAATAATTGTGAGGAGTTTTATATTGAAAATAACTAATGAAGAGTTTTGATTATTACCTCAAGATTTTGTGATTCAGGTAAGAAATATTTTGAAACATTCTGAGCAATGTTTTATAAACAAGCAATTTTAAAATGACTATTGCTTGTTGATTAGGGCTTCCTGATTAAATGTCTCTCCTAGGGATAACTTTCTTTGATTCGTGATCAAAATACTGCTCTCACTTTCTTCTGCAATTTATCAATAGGCTTCTTTAAACAGCCTGTTCTGGATTCTTCCATTTGCTTTTCTCTGTCCCTACATTCTAGGTTTGTCCCTCTGATACCGCCATTTACCACTGATGAGTTCTGCTCCCCCAAATGTTGAAGTTTGAACATTAGAGAAGCATATAAAGTGGAGTTTATTTAAAAGGGGTAACATATACTTCTCCCAGGAGGGAGAAGGGGGCCATTGCTGGTATTCCGGAGTCCTCAGAAGCATGATAGATCTGCCTTTTTTATATGTCCCAGGGCTTCCTTTGTTCTCCTGCTCTCTCTCTCTCTCTCTCTCTCTCTCCCCCTCTCTCTCCTTCCCCCAGAGGGCTGGCCAAAAGGTGAGAAGCAGATGGGCTGAAGGGGGAAGGGCAGGATGGTGCAGCCCAGGACACCTTAAAAACTGTAAAGTTCCCTGTAGGGAAGGGCAATTCCTGGGACAGGTTACCTTGGCAACAAGTTAGGGCAGGGCAGGTTCTTGATAAGGGTGGAGGATGGGCTCTGAAGGAATTAACATTCCAATCCCTCAGGGCACAGTCTCCCAACAGTCTTCAATTTCCCAGGACTCACTCAAAATTGGCTTTCTTGATCCGACCTGACTTGATTTACCTATCTATACTGACTGCCTAACAGATTATGGCTTCACCTCCATACTCCTAACACCATTCTCTTTAAAAAAAAAATCATCAAGTAAAGCATGCTTAAGCCTCTGAGTTTAATCCTCAGTACTGAAAAGGAAAAAAAAAATTAAGTGATTTTATTTAATTAATTAATTAATTTATTTTTTTGTGGCACTGGGGATTCAACCCAGGGCCTTGTACATGTGAAGCAAGCACTGTACCGACTGAGCTATATCCCCAGCCCTTCAAGTGGTTTTATTAAAAACTGCTGAGTTTAATGAACTTTTCCATCCTGTTCTCACACTGTTGGTGTGTCAGAGGATATGTAAAAACCTGCATAAGCATGATATATCCTTCCATATTTGCCAATTTTGCACAGGTTCAAAAACTATATTTTATATAAAAATGGATTAATTATACAATACAACACAAAATTTGCATGGAAATATACAATATATACTGCATAATATACTGGAGACTTCAAAGAACTATCATAACTAGATATCTGTTCTATATCATGCTTACTAATGCTATTGTGTTGACTTCCTTTTTTATTAAGTTCCATTTTTATTTGTTCATTTTAGATATACATGACAGTAGAGTGTATTTTGACATATTATGCATACATGAAGTATAACTTATTCTAATTAGGACCTCATTTTTGTGGTTGTACATGATGTGGAGTTTCCCTGGTTGTGTATTCATATATGAACATAGGAAAGTTATGTCCAATTCATTCTATTATCTTTCCCCTTTCCCTTCCCTTCATTCCCCTTTGTCTAATCCAATGAACTTCTATTCTTCCCATCCCCCTCCTTATTTTGTGTTATCATCCGCATATAAGAGAGGACATTCATGCTGACTTCTATTTTACTATACTCAGTTGGTCCTCCCTTTCTAGCTTGACTTGCTCTTCACACGTGGAGTTTCCTTGTCCATATGCTGTTTTTTAAGACTGGTGGCACAACATAATCTGGAATCTGTAGTGGTAGACAAAGCAGGACATCAACATTGGCTTTAACTGTTCCATATTTACTGTTGAGTTGCTAGGCATAAGCCTGACCAAATGGAATTGAACACTGCACACCTGGTAACTCAACAAATTAAGAGCTGTCAGCTGCAAGAAACACTGTCCACATGCACATCTGTTAAAAGAATGGCACATAACAAGAAGCAGGAAGCCATCAGCATTTTAAGACAGAGAAATTGGTAGAGAAGTTTGAAGAGACCTGATCTTATTTGGGTAGATAATATGGGTGTCAGGGCTGGGGATATAGCTCAGTTGGTAGAGTGCTTGCCTGGCATGCACAGGCCATGGGTTCAATCCCCAGCACCCAAAAACGAAAACAAAAATATGGGTGTCAGGCTTCAAGCATCTTGTAGAAGGTGAGGTGAATTTCTCTAAGAACTAAACAGTTATGTAGGAAGGAAAGATCCTAAGTGCTGCTGCCTCATTTCTCTTTGTTTCTTCCGCTACCTAAAATGATGAAATGATAAAGAACATCTTGATATCTTTGGCAATCAGTTCTCTGCTAAGTAGTGTATAATTGGGCTAGTATTGAAATATGCCATCAGCAAAAGAAACAGTATCTTCTGGAGGCTACAGAGATACAAAACTGAAGATGCTTATTTAAGATACCCCTTGACAGTAATGAACATCACTTGAGCATCTGCAACCACATTTCAATAGTATGTCCACAGGACATTCTTCCCATCAAGAGCATGAACAATTCATCTGATTGTCAGCACTGGTTGTTTTTTTGTTTTGGTGGTACTGAGGATTGAACCCAGGGGCCCTTTACCACTGAAGTACATCACCAACACTTTTTACTTTTTGAGACAGAGACTCACTAAATTGCTGAGACTAATCTCAAACTTGTAATCCTCCTGCCTCAGCCTCCCACATCACTGGGATTACAGGCCTTTGTCTTTCAGTACCTGCTAGAATTTAGTCCACTGTGGTAGGTCAGTGCATATATGGTTCCCTCAATTTATTAACTGTTCCAATTCTTTCCATCTCATCCTTGTCCCATCCCTCCAAAATGGGAAAAATACGTTCCTAAATTTTGGGGGACAATTACACCAACTTTCCTTCATGGGCTTTTATCTTCCTGTAATATAACCTGGGGAATCTGCTAACAACTCTTTCCTTTAAACAGTTTGTCCTAAAATTATAGGTACTTTAAATTCTAATTCCTGGTTTATCTGAATTGCTTTTTTCCCAAAATGCTTTTAAATCTTGCCCTTGCATCAAGAAATGGATGTATCTCTGAGAAAGATGCATATATTAGTACATTATATGCTAGGCATGCCAACTTTTATTTCATGTTGTGGTTTTGAAAAATACATGGTCTTGTATGTCTGGTAAAGGATACTTTAAAAATGTTTATGGGTTGTCCTTTTACCAATCCTTGATATATTCAAATGAGTCAATGTTCATACTGTTGACTATTTATTAGGTCAGTATCTGGAAATACCTTGCCTTAGACCTTTAAAACAGGCCATATTTGATATTGCTCATTGCCCAGAAAAAAATCTATATACCAGGTGATCCAAAGTGGTCTGATAGTTTCTTGATTTCATTCAAATGAATTTCAAAAGACATTTCCTTTAAGATAGCTTTCTGCTTTGCACTTTACTACAACATGTACTTGAATCTGTGAGTAGAGAATTAGTACAAACTTATGTTTCTATCAGAGCATGTTAATACCTGAATTGATTGGCCAATCTCTAACATTCATTGCCCATGCACCTCTAGCCTTGCTGTCAAAACTGTACTATGGAAATATTGATATTTGTCCAACTCAGTAATGCTGTTAAACAGCTATATCTATCCCCTTTAAAAAGTTACTAGGGAGGCTAGTAATCCTGGTGGCTTTGGAGGCAGAGGGAGGAGGATAGCAGGTTCAAAGCCAGCCTCAGCAACTTAACAAGGCCCTAAGCAACTTAGAAAGATCCTGTCTCAAAATAAAAAATTTTAAAAATGGGAGCTTACCCACTGAGAAACATCCCCAGCCCATTTTTAAGTTATTTATGTAGGCCACAAGTAGCTAATAATTCTAATTTATAAGGTCATTGGCAGGATCAGATTAGATTTCTAGTTTCCAAGTCTACATTTGTTCCTGTGATTATGTGTATGATTCTTAAGAATAGGGTTTCTTCAATATGAGCCAAACTTCACCCACAATTCATTTAAGTGTCATGGATTTGTATGGTCTTTGATAAGAGTTCCTTACATATTTGTGTCCAAATTTTCAAGGTAGTAAACATTCTTAAGATATAATGATTGTCCCTGCTAGCTTGGTTATCAACCTTTTGGTGTGTCTTTAATAGTATTCATTTGGAAAGGCAGGGCAAAAGACAGTGATGTAGCACTTCTGTTTGCAATAATTACAGCTTAAGCTATCCAGTAGTGTTTAGTCCTCAAAAGGGACTTGAGGAAGCTCCCAAGGATTACTGAGAAGTTTCTTTTCACCTCATGAGACAGTCTGGCAATCTCTTAGTTTTATATCTGGTTCAGTAGAAATATTTCATAGTGGTGTGTGACCATTTGATGCAGAATTTGGATTTCTCTATAATAAATCTGTTTGCCAAAGGCAGGAGATGCAGACTTGCTATTGGCAAGCATGGAGCAAATGAGTGAGTGCAACTATCCTGATGTGGGATCTTTTTCTGTAGGAGTTCAGTCTTGATGGATATGTGGGTTCAGGAATTGGACTCCTAGGAGGAATACAGCATCTCCTGACAGGACCTGCCTACCACTTCTGGGCAATCATGTTGGTATTCGAGATGGCAGGTAGGGTACCTGCGTTTTGATGTATCTGGATGAGTAGCTGAGCCAGCCACGGGAAGGTAGAATGATTAAATGAGAAATAAAAGAGATTCTTGTTTAAACCAAAGACTTGATTTTGGAGCCAAAAACTTAAACAAGTAATCTCTTATATTTTCTTTGAAGTGTATGTTTTCCTCCACAAACTTTTACTGGATTCTGTTACTGAGGAATGAACTGAGATGAATATGTGGAGGTTTTATTTAACAGCTTGCTGTACTAAAAATCTGAAGATCTGCAGCAGACTTAAATTGTGACTCTTGTTATAATTTTTTAAAGATTATAAAATTCTCAAAATACACATGAATCAAGTTCTGATATATTATATGATGGGTGGATGAGGCTGACCATTATATCATTTCCTCCTTCAGCTTCTCAGGTATGGTTTGGTAGTGCAAGAATTCTGTAACACTAACAAATTCAGTAAAAAGTAAATATGTGGAAAAAAAGAAATAGGACTTTTTTCATAATTTAAATAGGACTTCTTTCATAAAGCTAATTTATGGAATCAGCTTTAGCGCCCATCAATAAATGAACAGATAAAGAAAATGTATGGATATACAATGGAGTATTATTCAGCAATAAAAAAGAATTAAATTATATAATTTTCAGGAAAATGGAAGGAACTGGAGATCATTATGTTAAGCAAAATAAGTTAGAGTCAGAAAAACAAGTAACACATGTTTTTTTCTCATATGTGAAAGGTTAAAAAAGTGGTGCTGTGAATGAAGAAGGGAGTCTATTAAGATAGAGGAAGCACACCGGGGGAATGTAATGAGGAGTGAAATGTATCAAATTATGTTATACACATATACGAATATTTCACAATGGACCCACTATGCTGTATAATGCACCAACTAAAAAGAAAGAATATGTATATATTAACACACACACACACACACACACACACACACACACACACACAGAGAAGGGGGGGGGAGAAAGAAACAGAGCCTCTATGAAATTGTTCTTCCAGAGCATTTAGCACAGCATTTTCCATACAGTCCATGTTCAAAAATATCTGATGAATTAAATGAGACAAATAGAAAAATATACATTATAGCAAGATGACAACTCTATTATCTAATGTTGCCAGAAAAGTTTCATTGGCCTTTCAAGAAACTATAAAAAATTTAAAGAATAATTCAAAGCATTACTACCAATTAAGACAAACTATTTTTAATTTGTTGACCAATTTTCAGATTCCAATTTGATATTCTATCGTAAGTAGAAGTTAGATTGCCTGAAAAGCATAGTACTTTAACATGTAATGATAAGTACATTTCTTAACCTATTTAGGTGCTCAAAATTGAAAGCAAAGTACATTTAGAAAACAATATACAATGCCTGTAGTTTGTAAATCTGATGTTTAAAACTCACTTTATCATTTATTGACTCCCTTGGTGGATATGTAATTACTTTATGTTCTCTTAAAAATTTAAAGACTTTTTATTCTTGTAAGTGGGCAGCTGAAGCTGCATGGTATGCAAAAGGAATCTGAAAAGAAATAAAATTTGATAAGAATGGTTGAAAAAGTTAGTTGAACACCAGGCTGACCTTCTCTGGAGTCCCATCATAACTAGAATATCACCCTCACAGTAATCACCACATTATACTAGAATGACTTGCTTTAGTCAGTTTTTTTTGTTTGTTGTTGTGACCAAAATATCTAATGAGAACAATTTAGAGAAGGAAGTTTATTTTTGCTCATGCTTTCAGAGCTTCAGCCAATGGCTGGCCGTCTCCATTGTTCTGTGCCCAAGTTGAGGCAGAACATCATGGCAGAAGAGTGGAGTGGAAGAGAACTGCTTCACTCAATGTAGCCAGGAATTAGAGGTGCTGGGGGGCGGGTGTTACCACAGCAAAACATACTCTTCCAGGGCACACCCCCAGTGACTTGCCTCCTCCAATCCTACCTTCTGCGTACAGTTACCACCAACTTAGTCCATTTAAAGTAGAAAAGACTAATGAGGTTAGTCTCACAATTTAATCATTTTGCCTCTGAACATTCTTGCAGAAACACAGGAGCTTTGGCGGGATACTTCACTTCCAAAGCACAGCATGACATGTATGTGACATTCTCCTTAGCAAATTCTAGGCTTTTTGAAGTAAAGACTGTGTTATTGACCTTTGTATCGCCAAGGTTTAGTTCATTTCCTGATACATAGCAGGTGCTAATAAATGTAGTGGAATAAATAATTGAAAAAATAAAGAATTGACTGAAAAAAGAATGAATAAACTCACCATTGCCTTTTATGTCTCTGAAAACTAAGAAATCCCAAGTAAGAGTTTCTTTTTATGTGTTTGTTCTATTATCTCCTACTTAGCAATTATTTGAATATCATCAGAAAGAGAATGGATGAGCAATCAGTATCTGTTCTCAGATATCTAAAAGTAAATTTTTGAGGGGTACCAGGAATTGAACCCAGGTGTTATTAACCACTCAGCCACAATACCAGACTTTTTATTTTTATTTATTTCTGTTTTTTTAATACAGGATCTTGCTAAGTTGTTTAGGGCCTCACTAAGTTGCTGAGGCTGGCTTTGAACTTGTGATCTTCCTGCCTCAGCTTTCCAAGTTGTTGGAATTACTGGTGTGCACCAACATGCCCTGCTTTAAAAAATAATTTTGATTGAGGTGGGTAAGTAGACTGGAGCTATCAAAGTAGCTAATGGAATTCCTCACTTAAAGGCAAAGTTTGATGATGCTCAGACACAAGTACATTGGCATCCAGGTCAAGAATAGATCTCTTTCTGCTGCTTCCTCTGTGAAATCTAATGAAATGATTGATAATCTTGAGTGATAAGAGTTTTTGTCTGGCTGGGTACGGTGGCGCACGCCTGTAATCCCAGCACTTTGGGAGGCTGAGGTCTGAGGATCATGAGTTCAAAGCCAGCCTCAGCAATGGCAAGGCACTTAGCAACTCACTGAGACCCTGTCTCTGATAAAATACAAAAAAGGGCTGGGGATGTACCTCTGAGTTCAATCCCAGGCACAAAAATAAAAAGAGTTTTTGTCTGTAGACTTCTATATGGCTACTCTCACAATTTTAGGACTCTTAGAGTTCTGTGTGGAATAAATATAAAATGAATCCAAAATTAAAATTAAAATTAAAAGTTTTAGGAAAAGAGGATAGATCCATATGGGACATGGGACTTAAGCAGTGTACATATTTCTAATACAGTAACTCTTAGGACATTGGTAAATCAGCCAACCTCTGCTCTTTTCCTTATTTCTTACATGTTTATCTCTTTAAATTATAAATAAACTATAATAGTCTCTGGACAAATCTCTAGGTCTTAGGTTTACTTATATTTTCCTCAAGACCTTAAAGATGGTCCTGTATAAGCTGGACTTTGATGATGGGTTGATATTAAATCAACTTTTTAATTAACTATTTATTTATAACTATTTATTTATAGCTATTTATATATATATATATATATATATATATCACATATTTATTTATAGCCCCCTTTGATGATGGGGACAATTAAAGTGCAGCATTTTTTAATGTGAGTATTCAAGATGTGGGCATTCAATGTTAAAAGAGGCTCTTTAGTTCAATGCCTTCATTTTAAATATCTGGAATCCGAAACTACAGAAAGAAATGGACTTGCCTAAGTTCACATGGCTATGTGGTCAAAGTTCTGGGACTATCATCCACAGCCCCTGACTAGCATCTCACTATTCTTTCTACTACAGGGATTAGAAGAAAGGACAAAAGGTCTTCCACATAAAACAAAAGATCTTCTCAAAACTTAGTGGAAAAGTTTAAAGATAAGGTGTCTTTCATTATTTCAAGCAACATGGCAAATTTCACATTAATACATTCATTGGAGGGAGTTATAGGTGCTGGGGACCTGTGCATTCTGAACTTTGGTGACTATGTTAAGCTATTTCTTGCGTGATAGCCACTCTCTTTCCCCTAAGTTATATCCCTCTTCTTGTAAATCAATTTAAGGTAAATAGAGCAGTAATAGATAATTCTGGAGAAAAGTAGTAGCAGATAAATTATAGAACATAATTAAAAGGAATAATGCATGTAGTACTGTAGTCCTGAACATTCTACAACTAATCTTCAGGACACAGACTATATCAAATATCACCCTAGCTCCTATGTGTTATCATTACAAACCAAATTTTAAATAAGCTTCCATTCATATGGTTTTGGAATTAGGACATGCTTCAAAATATAAGCTGAATGGATGAATTAGGTCTTAACCTTTGACATCTTGGAAATGTACTATTAAAGCTCTTTTTCCAGATATTATCACTATTCACCTATCTTATTCCTCATCATTTCCCTTACTTAGAACTTGTCTATAGCAAGTCATATATAGGAAACACATGGGAGGGCAGAGATCTGGTCTCTTTCTGTTTATCACTGAATCTCTAGCACATAGCACAGTGCCCCATAGATGGTAAATATATAATTAATAGCTGATAGATTTTAAAAGGAATGATATTGATACTACTTATCAAATGGCAGTGTTTATTCCTCCACCTACAAAACTTTTCCATTGATTAAGGTACTTGGCATAAGAAAAATAATAAATTAATCTCTCATTTGTGGAATTTGAGGAGAATGAGTAAGATATGTAGTATTGAGTACTTCCCACAGTCCCTCAAACATGTACTATGAAGATTGCTATTTAGTGCATTTGTTCACGCAGCCATTCCTTCCTAGAACACTTACTTGGAAAGCTAGCCATTAAAAAATCTTATTATCATTACAAATTTAATAATAAGGTAGGTATCCAAAGGCTTTTTTTCTTTATACATTTGCCTATTGTTTTGTGATATCATGTCTACAAGACTTCCAAATGTATGAGTTGGATTATTGTTTATTATTTCTCCAAAAAATTTATACTAAACTATACGTGGAAGAAGAGACCAAAGAATTAATGTAATACATGTGGTATTGAGGACTGGTTAAACACAGCCCACATGTAGACTTAAAAA
Organism: Tamias sibiricus; assembly: GCA_025594165.1. NCBI lineage: Eukaryota > Metazoa > Chordata > Mammalia > Rodentia > Sciuridae > Tamias > Tamias sibiricus. The sequence goes on along the minus strand of CM046667.1, from coordinate 104,664,469 downwards.
ACTTCAAAATACCTCTACTACAAAGATTTGAACAGACACTTCACCAAAGAAGATATTGAGATGGGAAATAAGCTCAGGAAAATATGTTTAATATCTTTGGTTAAAAGACCAATCTAAAGAAAAATCACAATGATATATTCTATACAGCTACAAGATAGTTCAAAATTTAAAAGTTGGTTACAGAAGGTGCTGATCAAGATATAGAGCAATTGTAACTCATACATTACTGGGAGGAATAAAAAAAAAAACAAGTACTTTAGAAAACCATTTGGCTCTTTCTTATAAAGTTTAATGTAAATTTACAGTACAAAAAAGCAATCCTATTCCCTGGAATTTGTCCAAGGAAAAATGAAACATATGCCCCCAAAAGAGATACTCATGAATGTTCATTGAAGAATTAATCATAATAGCCCCAAACTGGAAGAAACTCAAATGCCCATCAAGTGGTGATTGAATAAACAAATTGTGATATATCTATTTAAAGTGTTACTACTCTACAACAAAAATACATAGAGTACTTATATTTGCAGCAACAAAGAATCTTAAACACATTATGTTAAGTGATGTAAACCAGATACAACAATTGTTTATTGTATGGCACCAATTATATGACAATTTAGAGAAGCAAAACTATAGTGAGAAAAAAACAGATCATTGGTTTCTAGGACCCAGGTGTGGGCGGACAGAACTGATTGAAAAGAAGATGGAAGAAACATTTTGTGATGGTAGAATGTTCCATATCTTGATTGGGGTGATAGCTACCTGAGTATGTAATTGTTATGTTTTAGATATGAGTTGTCCCCCAAAGATCATGTGTGAAACAATGCAACAGAGATTAGAAGTGAAATGATTGGGTTATGAGAGTCTTAACCTAAGCAGTGCATTAATCCCCTGTTAGGGATTAACTGGGTAGTATCTATGCAAGTAGGGTGTGGCTGGAGGATGTGGGTCATTGGGGGTGTTCCTTTGATGTGTATATTTTGTCCCGGGTGAGTGGAGTCTCTCTCTCTTTGTGCTTCCTGATGCCATATCCTGAGCTGCTTTCCTCCACCACATTCCTCCTCCATGATGTTCTGCCTTACCTAGAGCCCATGGAGCTAACTGTCCATGAATTGAGACCTCTGAAACCATGAATTATAAATAATATTTTCCCTCTAATTGTTCTTGACAGGTCTTATGGTCACAGCAGTGAAAAATTTGGACTAAAATAGTACTTTTTAACACTTGTGTTGAATTATATGTTTAAAATTGGTGAATTACATGAAAATTATACATTATTAAGAAGGGCTTAAAAATGGTTTGCCTGAAAAGGTTTTCCTTAGCAGTCAGTAATAATTCTTGAAGTGATTCATCATTAGTTTTTCTCTTAGTAAAGTTATTAAAGGCATCTGCTAAAATGTAAATCATACCTGAGTGATAGCATATATCAAGTTGTTATTCTTCATTAGCATCTTGTTGTGAGTTGTTTTTCCAACTAGCTTTCAGCCTTCAGCACTGATATATGGGAATAGGATGTAAGAAATATAATCAATTGTGAAGGAATAAGCTATAATTGATGTGAGAAGCCAAGACTAGAGCAGAGAGGAAGCTAATACTTGGGTTGGCATATCAGAATGAATGTTATGTGCAGCTATAGAATCAGTATTGGACAAAAGATGATGGAATGGAGAATAGATTAAAGGAGGATGAAAATGGACAGGAGTTTATTTATTACACACTTAAATTGTCAATGCTTTCCAAATATTTAGTGTTATTTAATCACCAAAATAACCCTAGTTCAAATACATTTTTTAGCAGTCACAAGTTTACAGATAAGGAAACTGGGGTATATAGAAATAAATTAACATGTCCAAGATCACAGCCAGCAAAGGGCAGAGTTAGGATTTGAAAGTACATATACCTCCTAAAATGTGAAGAATATGTTTTCTAAAGTTCTCACCTTGACAATAAAGATGATCAACATTTGCCACCAAAGATTCAATTTTGGTACTCCTGCATATGCATTTTTTTTTCTTTTTTACCTAAGTGACTCATAGGCTTAAAATTGAAAGTGGCAAATCCAATTTACTGTAGAAATTTTCTAAAATTCAAATATATGAAACCAGGAAGCTGGCTTCTGATGGGTAAACCTAAAATTATTGAGAATAAGTTATTGAAAATGCTTATCACAGAAACACTGCAATCTATGTCATTAGCTCTGGAATTGAATCTAGATCCAAAGAACTTTACACACAAACATGAAAGTTTAAGAAAACCACTTTCCTCCCAATACATGGATTACCTTAGATAGTATTTTTTTTTTAATTCTTACCTCTGACTTAGGGGAAATGAAGGTTATGTTTTTCATGAATACCACGAATTGCTTTGTCTTCTCTGATACTCAGTTTACCACTAGAATTTCTGGGTAAATTTATGTGATATGATTTACCTTTGTATACATATATTGATATTTTCAATCTTTCATTTTTCACCTCTGACTAGATCCATGCAATTTCCTAAAGAAATCCACAAGACAAAAGAACTAAATTAGGTAATCCTTTGTATGCAAAAAAAAATGAGATCATTGTCTTGTAAAATTTATAATTTTTAAATTATATTGTGAAACCATGATACTAATTGAAATTACAACAAAATATAACCCGATTCATTTTCAGCCTTTGGGAGAAATTTCAAGAGAGGATTTCAGCTTTGGCTTCCTATACAGTTTTTTTTAAATTATTATTTCCTGTAATCTTCAGCTGTCCTGACACACTAACTCCTATCATTCTTTATTTCTTGGATATCATCTCAGCACCATCTAGAAAAAAATCTAGCTCAATAATTAGGCAATTTAGGGAAGTTGAATAATACAAATCATCAGGAAAAAAGCCATATGGAAAAACATCTGAAATTCACAAAGCACAAGATTTATTTGCAAGCCAAGGTGAGGTTATACTGAAGGCCCAGGGACAACTATTAAGTACAAAGTGCCTGCAGAGGACTTCCTAATGACTGCTAAAGAGCATTAGATTAAAGATTGCAAAATCTTGAGTCAAAGCAAGAACGTTTATTACAAATTTACCTCAAAACTTGGGTGGTGATAGGAGTGTTTTGTGTGAAAATGATATAATGACAATAAATATATAGGCTAGACACCAGCCAACACCCTAGTTTAAAGAGGTACATATTAGCTATGTAGTGTTGGGAAAATTATTAATATCTCTAAGCCTTAGTTTTCCAATTTGTTAAGGACTAATGTTCAGATATAGTATCCTTACAGGAAAATGTGTTAACCCTACCACCACCAATTTATCTTCTTGAAATAAGACAAACAAGGAGAATGGATGTTCTGGTTTAGATGTGAGGTATCTCCAAAAAGCTCATGTGGGAGATAATGCAAGAAGGTTTAGAGGAGAAATGATTGGGTTAGGAGAGCCTTAACACAAGCAGTGAATTAATCATCTGATGGTATTAATTGAGTGGTAATTGAAGGCAGGTAGGGTATGGCTGGAGGAGGTGGGGCATTGGGTGCATGGCTTTGGGGTGTATATTTGTATTTGTCAACTGGAGATCTCTCACTGCTTCCTGAGAATCACATGAACTGCTTCCTTATGCCACACTCTTCTACCATGATGTTCCGCCTCATCTTGAGCCCCAAGGAATGGAGCCAGCCTTCTATTGACTGAGACCTCTGAAACTGTGAGCCTCAAATAAACATTTCCTCCACTACAATTTTGCTGGTGGTGTCTTTTAGTCACAGCAGCAAAAAAGCTGACTAAACCAATGGAGGAAAAATTTGTAAACTCTATTTCCAGTGAAACCAGAAGATGATAATTTCAAAGCCCAAAGTACATGCAAATTCTGCAAAAAGTAGATAAGAACATGATAACCTTATAGGAAGTCCCATAAGAAGCCCAAAGAGTTTCAGGGAAGAACAGGATTGCAAGAGAGTTTTTGAGGTGGTAGATCTCAAAAGTCATTAGTACTACACATTTGTGGGGATGAGTACTGGGGATTAAAATCAGGGGCACTTGGCCACTGAGCTACATCTCTACTATTATTTTGTATTTTATTTTGAGACAGGGTCTCACTGAGTTGCTTTGTGCCTCACTTTTGATGAGGCTAGCTTTGAACTTACCTCAGCCTCCTGAGATGCTGGGATTACAGGCGTGGGCTACCACACCTAGCCACATTTTTTGTTTTTTAGTACTACACATTTTAACAGGAAGAAATAATAATGGGAATTACAGCAATCTACTAATAATAGATTTTCATTGATCAAATTAAATACAAGACAGAGCAAGTAGACATAAAATAAGTAAGGATATGAGACAGTGAAGTAGATTTGATGGCTGTGTACTGAAGTAGGCAGTTCAATAATATAGAATGTATCTTCTTTTTTAAACTTTTAATATTTTAATTAAAATTTTTATTTTAAATTTATTAGTTTAATTATACAGAATAATGTGTTTCATTGTGAAATATGAGTACATGCATATAACATACTTTGATCACATTCATACCCTACCCCCTTACTCTCTCTTACCCTCCCCTCTTCCATTCCCTTCCTCTAAAGTATATCTTCTTTTTAATTTATTACAGATGTTCCAGAAATATTAACCCCATATTTGCTCACAAAGATAACATGAATAAATTCTTCATATATATATGTATATATATATATATATAATTTATTTTAATTTGTTATACATGACAGCAGAATGCATTTCAATTCGTAGTACATATATAGAGCACAATTTTTCACTTCTCTGGTTGTACACAAAGTAGAGTCACATCATTCATGTCTTCATACGTGTACCTAGGGTAATGATATTCATCTCATTCCACCATCTTTCCTATCCCCATGATCCCTCCCCTCCCCTCCCCACCTTTGCCCTATCTAAAGTTCCACCATTCCTCCCATGCTCCCACCACCCCCATTATGGATCAGCATCCACTTATCAGAGAAAACATTCAGCATATTTTTTGCGGGGAGTGGGGGTTGGCTTACTTCACTTAGCATGATATTCTCCAACTTCATCCATTTACTTACAAATGCCATGATTTTATTCTTTTCTAATGCTGAGTAATGTTCCATTGTATGTATGTGTGTGTGTGTGTGTGTGTGTGTATATATATATATATATATATATATATATATATATATATATATATATATATTTTGGTTAATTGTTTCCTTCATTTCAAGGATTTCTGACTGGTTTTTTTTTTATCAGAGTTTTGATCTCTTTTTTGAAGTAATCTTTTGGTACCTGTATTTGCCTGTATTTGCTCTCTTATATCTTTGTTGTAATGGTCAATTTTTGCCTGTATTTGCTCATTTAGGTCATTCTTTGATTCACAGATCATTTTAATTATGAACCTTCTGAACTCCTTCTCTGACATTTCGCTGAGCATGGGTTCTGTTATTGTAGAATCCTGGTTTGTTTGGGATATTTTCCTCCCCTGTTTCTTCATGTCTATTTGCTTTACTTTTTGCAGTGTAGATCTGAGTTATTACAGATTTTTCCCTATATTTTTTTAATACCCTTGCAGGTTGTCTGTGCCTCCCCTTAGTGCTGGACTATCAGAACCTGCCACTGACCCTCAAAGTATGCTACCTGAAGCTGGGTTCACACTGGTTGGCGCGGGCCGAACTGGTTGAGTCTGAGTTCCTGTGGTGGTCTGGGGCTAACCGCAATGGGGTGAAGGTCAGTGGGACTGCCCTGGGCCCGCCTGGGCTCAGATCCAGTTGGCAGGTCTGTCCTTGCTGTCTCCTGTTCTGGGGCTGAGGCCAGCGGGACTGGATGGAGCCTGGGCCTGGCTGCACTCTGATGTAGGACCCCAGGACTGCCCTGGGCCCACTTTCACTCTAAGGAGAGTTGGCGGGTCTGTCCTTGCTGTCTCCTACTCTGGGGCTGAGGTCAGCGGGGCTGGCTGGAGGCTGGTCGCACACCAGCGGCCATGGGCAGGACTGACCTGGGGCTGGCCACGCTCGGGCGAAGGTCCGCGGGACTACCCTGGGCACAGTTTCTTTATCCATTCATGTAAGGGCATCTTGTTTGGTTTCACAATTTAGCTATTGTGAATTATGCTTCTGTAAACATCCATGTGGCTGTGTCCCTGTAGTATGCTGTTTTTAGGTCCTTTGCGTATAAATGGAGCAGTGGGATACCTCGGTCAAATGGTGGTTCCATTCCAATTTTTCCAAGGAATCTCCATACTGCTTTCCAGATTGGTTGTACCAATTTGCAGTCCCACTAGCAATTATTAGTGTGCCTTTTCCCCCACATACTCGCCAACATTTATTGTTGTTTATTTTCTTAATAGCTGCCATTCTGACTGGAGTGATATGAAATCTTAGTGTAGTTTTGATTTGCATTTCTCTAATTGCTAGAGATGTTGAACATTTTTTCATATATTTGTTGATTGATTTATTGTATATAATCTTCTGAGAAGTGTCTGTTCAGTTCCTTGGCTCCTTTATTGATTGGGTTAATTGTTTTGTGTGTGTGTGTGTGTGTGTGTGTGTGTGTGTGTGTGTTAAGATTTTTGAGTTCTTTATATATCCTGGAGATTGGTGCTATCTCTGTTGTGCATGTGGTATTTGCTCCCATTCTATAGGCTCTCTATTCACCTCACTGATTGTTTCTTTGGCTGAGAAGAAGCTTTTCAGTTTGAAACTATCCCATTAATTGATTCTTGATTTTAATTTTTGTGCTCTAGGTGTCTTGTTAAGGAAGTCAGTTCCTAAGTCCACATCGTGAAGATTTGGGCCTACATTTTCTTCTATTAGTTGCAGGGTCTCTGGTGCAATTCCTAGGTTCTTGATCCACTTTGAATTGAGTTTTGTGCATAGTGAGAGATAGGGGATTAATTTCATTTTGCTGCATATGGATTTACAGTTTTCCTAGCACCATTTGCTGAAGACACTATCTTTTCTCCAATATATGTTTTTGGCACCTTAGTCTAGTATGAGATAACTGTATTTATATAGGTTTGTCTCTGTGTCTTCTATTCTGTACCATTGTTCTACAAGTCTATTTTGATACAAATACCATGCCATTTTTGTTACTATTGCTCTGTAGTATAGTTTAAGGTCTGGTATAGTGATGCCACCTGCTTCATTCTTCTTGCTAAAGATTACTTTGGATATTCTGGGTCTCTTATTTTTCCAGATGAGTTTCGTGATTGCCTTTTCTATTTCTATGAGGAATGTCATTGGGATTTTGATTAGAATTAATTATAATATATCTGTATAGTGGTTTTGGTAGTATGGTCATTTTGACAATATTAATTCTGCCTATCCAAGGACAAGGGATATCTTTCCATTTTCTAAGGTCTTCTTTAATTTCATTCTTTAGTGTTCTGTAGTTTTCATTGTAGAGGTTTTTTACCCTTTCATAAATTGATTCCCAAGGTTTTTTTTTTTTTTTTTTTTTTTTTTTTTTTGAGGTTGTTGTAAATGGGGTAGTTTTCCTAGTTTCTCTTTCAGAGGATTTGTCACTTAAATACAGAAATGCCTTTGATTTATGGCTATTGATTTTATATTATGCTACATTGCTGAATTTATTTATTAGTTCTAGAAGTTTTCTGGTGGAATCCTTTGGATCCACTTGAGACATGATTTGTATTCCCAGTCATTTTTGTTTATTTTTGGTATTTAACTTGACTTGGCTTCTCATTTGATTATTTTTTCCATTAGTGTAATACCTCCCTTTGCTGATTTTCATTGTTATTTTTCATTTACTACTCATGGAATATTTTGTCAAGGATGTTCTGTAGTTCAGGCTTTCTAGCTGTAAATTCTTATAACTTTTGTTTATCATGGAATGTTTATATTTCATCATCAAATCCAAAGATTAATTTTGCTGTATATAAGATTGTTGGTTGGCACCCATTTTCTTTCAGAGCTTAGTATATGTTATTCCAGGATCTTCTAGTTTTCAGGGAGGGTTTGGGTTGAGAAATCTGCAGAGATCCTAATTGGTTTCCCCCATATGTAATCTGATTCCTTTATATTGGGGCTTTTAAAATTCTCTCCTTATTCTGTATGCTGGGCATTTTCATTACAATGTGCCTTGGTGTAGATATGTTGTGATTTTGTACATGTGGTGTCCTATAAACATCTTGTATTTGATTTTCCAATTCATTCTTCATGTTTGGAAAATTTTCTGATATTATTTCATTCAATAGATTGTTCATTCCTATGGTTTGTAACTCTATGCCTTCCTCTATCACAGTAATTCTTAAATTTGGTCTTTTTAATGTTATCCCATAATTCTTGAATGTTCTGCTCATGGCTTCTTTTCATCTTCACTGTGTCGTCAACTTTATTTTTAAGATCATATATTTTTATCTTCATTGTCTGAGGTTCTGTCTTCCAAATGATCTAATCTGTTTGTGGTGCTTTCTATTTAGTTTTTAATTTAGTTTATTGTTTTCTTCATTTCAAGAATTTCTGTTTGGTTTTTGTTCAGAACCTCTATCTCCTTATTGAAGTAATCTTTGTTTCCTGTATCTGTTCATGAAGCTCCTTATCAAAATGATATTTTGCTGCCTGTATTTTTCTCTCTTATATCATCCTTTAATTCACTGAACATTTTAATTACATACATCTTAAACTTCTCCTCTGTCATTTCTTCTGCTGTGCTGGCTGGCTGACCATGGATTCTAATAATGTAGTATCTTGGTTTGTTTGGGGTACTTTCTTCCCTTGTTTTTTCATGTTGTTTGTGTCTTCCCTTCTAGCAGTGTGGATCCAAGGTGTTACAGTTTTTATCCTATAGGCTTATAGTGTCCCCTCAGGGTTCTAATACCTCTCCTTTAAGGGGGAGAACAATATTAACAGGTACCAATACAAACAATATACAGCCTTAAACCAAATAGCTGCTATTAAGATGTTTACAGTTTTGTCACAATATACAGAAATAGTGAGTTCCATTATCATCTACAATATAAACACTAGGTTTGCAAAAGGGTCCACAGTTGCTGATGGTGGACAAAGAGAGAACTGCGGGTGGGGTGTAGGATGAGATGTTAAGGAGGTAGGAGGTGAGGATATAGAGTTATTAGATCTTAGGAAGTATGGGGAAGGAATCTAAAGAAGTTGGCTAGTAGGAGGAGAAAAGAAGAGAAAGTTAGTTGGGGGAGACAAGTGGGGAGACAATAGAAAGAGTACAAAAACTAAACACACATAAAAATTAAGACAAATAAAAATGTAAAAAATAGGAGATAAAAGAATATACAACACAACTGTAATTAATATACTACTCAGATATCCCAGTCCTCAGTAGCATAATTAATAAAAAGTACTTGGTTTCACAAATGTTGGGGATATGAGGGTGGGAGAAGAGAGAGAAAAAAAAAAGAGGAAAAGAAAAGAGAAAAGAAAAAAGTCTCAAAGGAAAATACAAGGATTCTTTTTGTTGGAGTTCAGTGTCTTTCCTGCTTCCCTTCTCATCCAATAGGTGGGGTTGTCTGCTGTTTGCTTTTATCTCCACCCTCAGGATGGTGAAGGTTATTAGGGTGGGAGGGTTAGTCTTGGGGGCAGTGCTCCTGGAGGTGGAGTATAGCATTTGCCAGTCCTGGTGGGAGACTGCACCCCAAGGATCTCCTTTGAGGCCCACTTGTGAGATGAGGGCACCAGGTGTTATCTCCTTATATCACCTGTATACCTGACAATTCCTGGTCTCTAATTTAGTCTCTCACTTAGTGTCACCATATCCCAGAGCCCATATTAATGTTGTAGTGAAACATGTTAGTCATGTTTGTGGTGATACCATACTGCCATTGGTATAAAAGTATAGCAATAAGATTATGTACAACTATCCTAAATGCATGATTAAAGATCTGAGTGGTACTTATATACTTTGTATACAAGCAGTTGTATGTAAAAAGATGATATACTTGCGCATTATGAATAAATAAATAAATAACAAAAAAATCATGATGCCTTTTTCTCTGTGTTTTATGTTATAAAGATTTAATTTTTAAAGTCTATTTAGAAAATAAATTATTACTGATTTAAAAAAAAAGATTATGTACAGTATATGTACAGTACATACTACTTGATGATGATTATAAATGACCTCAATAAAATAGGAATTGATGGTTACTTTCTTATTGTGATTTTTATATCATCACAGTTGAAAAAAGAAGTTTCATCTTTAATGAGGAAACACTGCAGGGACTCCCACTAAAGGGTAAGGCAAGGATGTCCACTAATACAACAACTACCAAGCATCATATTGAATTCATTACTCAATGCAACTATACCTAACTAGTAAAAATAATTAGAGATATAAAAAAGCAGAAGTAAAAGGTGAAATTATCACCATTATTAAGTTATATGCTGTATATCTGAAAAACCAAAGATAATCTATTGGACAACTCTTATAAACACATAGAAATAAAAGTATAAAGGAAAATAAAGTAATCATGAACAAAATTGAAAGACAAGACATAGAAATAGAAAGAAACATCATCATCTTCATTAAGTAGATTTATAAATCTATTATAACCTCAGTAAAAACTACCATTTCCCCATCTTTGAATTAGAGAGGGGATTATAAAGTCCATATTACAAGTCAAATCAATATAAATAGACAGAAAAACTCTGAAAAATACAAGCCATTTTGGGAACTATTCTTTTCAAATATGAAAGCATATTCTAGTCAGTTACAGTGGTACACTCCTGTAATGGTAGTAACCTGGGCGGCTAAGGCAGGAGGATCAAAAATTTGAGGCCAGCCTCAGAAACTTAAGGAGACTATCTCAAAGTAAAAAAATAAAAGGATCTGGGGATATAGCTCAGTGGTAAAGTGCCCCTGGGATTGATCATCAGTATAAAAAAGGAAAAGATATTCTAACACCATAATCACTTGAAAAGTATGTTAAGAGTAGATATATACACCAATGGAACAGAAATAGAAATTCTGGAATTAAATTTAAATGCATTTAGAATTTCAGTGAATGATAAAAACAGCATCTGATATCAGTGGGAATAATACCAAACTTTTTCATAAATTTAACTTGATTTTGGAATAATTGTGTAACCACCAGAAAATAATAGAGTTGGATTTAAACTAGATTAGTCAAAACTCTCCAGAGGAACAGACCCAACAGTGTATGTGTGTACATGTGTGTGTGTTTGAGGAAGAGAGTGAGAAAGAGAAAAATTATAAGGAATTAGTTCATGCAATCACAGAGGCTGAGAAAGTACCAAGATCTGCAGTTGGTAAGTTGGAGGCTCAGGAGAAACCAACAGTGTACTTCTAATCTGAAAGCTTGTAGGCTTGCAATCCAAAAAGTTCCAATGTTTCAGTTTGAGTGTGAAGATAGGAAAAAAGACCAAATTCCTAGCTTGAGGCAGTTAGGCAGGAAGTATTTCCTCTACATCTTCTAAATCAGCCTTTTTGTTTTCCTATTTAGACCTTTAACAGATGAAATAAGAGCCACCTACATTAGTGACAGAAACCTACTTTATTCAGTCTACTGATTAAAGTATTAAACTCATCCAGAAAAACATTCTCATAGACATGCCCAGAATAAGGCTTGAACAAATATCTGGGCAACATGTGGCCCAGGGAAGTTAACATAAAAAAAAAAAAAAAAAAAAAACCCTCACAGGACTGGAGTTGTGACTCAGTGGTAGAGTACTTGCCTGGCAAGTGTGAGGCCCTGGGTTTGATCCTCAGCACCACATATACCACATATGAATAAAACCAAGGATTCATTAACAACTAAAGAAAAACCCTCACATACACCTCCTACTTTATACCAGGATAAATTGAAAATGGATCAAAATTATAACTGCATATATATGCATATACATACATATATAATAAGTTTTGACAGTATAATAGGTATCATTAGAGGTAGGATGTGATATATACATATGTATATCACATATATCAAGGCTAGTTATATATACATAGATATATATCTTTTAAGATATGTGTATATAAGTAGTCACTTTGTGTACAACCAGAGATATGAAAAATTGTGCTCTATATGTATAATATGAATTGTAATGCATTCTGCTGTCATATGTAACAAATTTTTAAAAAGATATAATATGTACATTAAATTATAAAGTATTAGGAAAAATATAGTTAAATTATTTTATGACCTTGGTTTAGGGAAGACTTTTCTAGATATGCCTTAAAATGCACACACCATACAGAACAGGGTAATAAATTCAGCCGTGTATACACACAATGAAAACAACAAGCATAGCCTGGCACTGTGGCACACCCACATAATCCTAGCAACTGGGGTGGTTGAGGCACAAGGACCTCAAGTTCAGAGCCAGTATCAGCAACTTGGCAAGGCCTTAATCAATTTAAGAAGACTCTTTCTCAAAATATAAAATAAAAAGGGCTGGAGACATGGCTCAGTGTTTAAGTACACCTGGGTTCAATCCCCAGTATCAAAAACAGAAGGAATAAAGGTAGAAAAAAGGAAGGAAGGGGAAAGAAAGAAAACAACAAGCTTGATTAATTGGTAAAATATGCAAATCAAATCAAACTAGAAGAAATTATAGAATTAGAACTCTACTATTCTGAATATATATATATATATATATATATATATATATATATATATATATATCACATTGAAACTGATAAAATAAGAACAACATCCCAATTTTAAAAAATTGAAACATGGTTTAATGGTTAAATTTGTTTATCAGTTTGGGTAGGTCATGGTACCCAGATATTTGGTCAAACTCAAATCTAGATGCCTTTCTGAAGTTAATTTTAGATGTGATTAACATTTACATCAGAAGACTGAGTAAAGCAGATTATACTCCATAACATGGGAATAGGGATGGGGATGAGGATAGGGTGGGGATGTAGGGTTCATCCAATTAGTCAAAGGCCTTAAGAGCAGAAAAGCCTGAGATCTCCTCAGGAAAAGGGATTCTGCCTCCAGGTACTACATCAGTTCTTCCTTGATTCTTCACCCTACCAGCCTATTCTGAAAATTTCTGTCTTTCCAGTATGCAGAATCACATAAGGCAATTCATAAAAGCGTTTTCTCTCTCTCTCTCTCTCTCTCTCTCTCTCTCTCTCTCTCTCTCTCTCACACACACACACACACACACACACACACACACACACACACCCTATTTGTACTTTCTCAGGAGAGCCCTGATTAATACAAAGGGCATGACAAGAGAATTTACAGGCAGAAAAGCCCCCACAAGCAGCTCTTAAACATAAAAACATGCCAACCCATATTCATAACAAGAGAAATGCAGACTAAGACTACCTAGATACTGTTTTTCACCTACCAATCTAGCAAAAAAAAAAAAAAATCCAAAAGTTTTATAAAGGGCATAGTCATAAATCATTAATGGGATCATAAAATTGTAGGACCCATATGGAGGACAATTTAGCAGTATCTATCAAAGTAACAAACATATTTATGTTTTTGGCAATGATCTCACTTTTGGGAATTTATCCCACTGCTTCAATTGCACATATAAAAAATGAGGTATTTTCAAGATTAATCCTCACAATGTTGTTTATCATAAACACAACAAAAGTAACTGTCATTGAATATTATGCAAGTTTTTAAAAAATGGAGAAGCTTTCTATTTACTGGAAAAAACTCCCAAAGATATTTTTCAGGTAAAAACAAACAAAGAAAGAGCAAACCAAAGTAGATGGGTTTCTTTCTTTTGTATAAGAAAGAAGGAAATATGAGAATATAAAGTACATATATATTTGGTCTTAATTTGTATGTGTATAAGTATAAAGATTCAAAAGAAACTAAGAAGGAATTATTTGTGATTAGAGCAACATAGAGTTCATAAATAAATATGCAACTTTGTGTGTGTGTTTGCATAAAATGGAGGAGGAATAATACAAGACTTTTTAATGTCTACCTTTTCATATCACTTTGATTTTTAAACATATGTATTAATAATATAAAATCTAAAAATAAATATACAGAAATGACTGTTATTTTCAATAGCTGCATGACATTACATTGTTTATATATGCTGTAATTTTTTTAACCAACCAATTATTGACATTAAGATTTTTTCCCATGATTTTCTTTGAAACAAACAATATTTTGATCATTAATACTGTTTATAAATCTATGTGCACATGTCTGATATTTTCTCATGTGTAGAAGTGCTTGATTAAGCAGGATTATCTTATTGACACATTGTCTCCCAGAACAGTTATAGCTGTGGACTTTTCTCCCAGCATTTGCTAGATCTTGTGTTTTCACTGCTCTCTGGCCAAGATGGAAAGCTCTCAGAATTATTACTTTGCAAATCTGGCAGGTCAAAAATACTGTACTATTGTTGTTTATAGTTAATTGTTGCAACTCAGCATAGTGGTTAAGAGCACAGGGATTGGGGGCACATAGACTTACATGTAAATCCTAGTTCCATTACTGACAAGCTATATGACCTGAGGAAGTTTAATGATCTTTCTCATTCTCAGTTTCTTAAGAGTCCAATCCTTCAGAAGTGGATGGAGGGGATGCCATACCTTTGATGTATCCTCCCCTCACTTGCAAATATTTGAGAATTATAAGTTAGAATGTATTTAAACTATTAGTCAACATTTTCATTGTTGTGACCAATACCAGACAAGAACAGTTTAGAAGAGCCAGGCGCCATGGCACACACTTGTAACCCTAGTGGCTCAGGAAGCTGAGGCAGGAGGATCGTGAGTTCAAAGCCAGCCTCAGCAAAAGCGAGATGCTAAGCAACTCAGCAAGACCCTGTCTCTAAATAAAATACAAAATAGGGTTGAGGATGTGACTCAGTGGTTAAGTGCCCCGGAGTTCAATCCCTGGTAACTAAAAAAGAAGAAGAACAGCTTAGAAGATAAAAGTTTATTTAGGGCTCAGAGTTTCAGCACTTCATGGTCAACTAACTCCATTGTTCTGGGCCTGAGATGAGGCAGAATATCATGGCAGTATGGCATGGTGGAAGAGTGCTCGCTATTCCATTCATGGCAGCCAGGAAGCAGAGAGAAGGCAATGAACTTCAGGGAAGATAAATCCTTTCGAGGTATTCCCCCCAGTGAACCACTCCCTGGGACTCATTCAAACTAGAATGGACTGATGAGGTCATAGCTCTCACAATCCAGTCATTTTGCCTCTGAACATTCCTACAGAAACGCAAGAGTTTTGCAGGGGACATCTCATATACAAACCATGATAGTCTGTGACAGAAAATATAGAGCCTAGGAGCAGTTCAATTTTAGGTGGTCCCATCAGAGAACAAACTCTTCCCATCTGGGCATCTGTAAGTGACTGAGACAATGCAGCCACCAACCATGATGTGGTCACAGTTTATGGTATCACAGATGAGGGTCCTACATCTGTAAAGGTCTAAGAGTCTGAGTTGTGTTTATTGAGTCAGGGCTTTCAGTTCAATACAGCTCTTGCTGAGGATCAAAACAGCTCTCAGCAGACAATAAAAAGTTTCAGTTCTAGTTAGATCCAGGAAATTGAAATCTGAAAATTCAGGATTCCAAAAAGCCAATGGCTTTTCTTTCAAAGCAGCAAAGCCTAGATAATATAATATAGAGTTAGACAGCTGTGATACAAGTCCAAGTGACAAAGTCAGTCTTTCTTAAGTCTGCTTTAGCTGGTCACTCTTATAGTCCAAATTGACTTCCTTTAAAACATGTACACTAGGCTGGAAAACCATCGGCCTCAAGGAGTCAAACAGCTAATTTTATAAGAGCTTATTAGCAAACTAAAATGTTTTGCAAAACTTCAAATGTATATCTCCATGTGAAGATGACCTCTTTTTATCTCATCTCCAATAGACAAAAAATCATAACAAAAATCATGTTGTGGAGAACTGTTTAGTTTCCAGTTCTTAGGGTGATTAAATTCCAGTGCACTCAGGAGCAGTAAAAGCAAGAAAGTTGTATCCCACTAAATTGTGTATATGCAGCTTCCCATTAGCATTTTATTAAGCCTATCACATTTTACATAAATTTTTATCATACATCCAAAATGCATAGCCACAAAATACAACACTATTATTATTATTATTATTACTATATTTGTTATTTTTGGTACTGGGAACTGAATCCAGAACTCTGGCTGCTAAGCATGTACTCTACAACTGAGCTATACTGTTGGAACTGATGAAGTTATTTTTAAAAAAAAATTACCCACCCCCTTATTTCATTGCAAGTTTACTCAAACAGTTACCAGTAAAATTAGCAATTAAACAACTAAGATTGGAGGGAGGAGGCCTGATGAATTAGTATAAACAACTAGGCTAGTGTGGCTTCTTTGGGAGGGTATTTTTTGTATTTTGTTTTTCTCCATTGGTTTCTTTAAAGCTTTGCTCCAGTCCTGTAAACTGACTTAGTCATTTTTCATCCTACTTGAAAAAGAGAGCAATGTAGATTATTTTTGTGGTGCTGGCGACTGAACCCAGGGCCTTGTGCATGTGAGGCAGGCACTCTACCAACTGAGCTATATCTCCAGCCCAGCAATGTGCATCTTTAACACTTTTGGTCCACTCAAAGCCTACCTTCAGGATTTTTCAATCAAATCCCCTGCCACCTGGAGTAAAGAACAAGTACAAACTAAATCTTATCTATTTTTTTTTAATGCAAAACCCATTGGGGGAGTTTTTTCAACCTTTCTACTATCACTTGGCAGAAAGAACAAAACCAAAGACATCACCCAGGCTGTTCTTTCTATGGCCCTTTAGTGAGCAAGGCCCACAGCAGCCATGTGATCTAGGGAGCCAACTCTCCTGGGATCAGAGGTACCATTGTGAAATCCCATAGGCAACTCTCACCAAAGACAGCAGCTCAGCGCTATTTCATACTATGTATGATTCCATAGCATCACAGGCACCAGGGTTTCATCATCTGCTACCTTTCTGAACTTCCTTTTTCCAAATAGTTGTGTAGTCATATTTTGATAACTTGGACGGCATTCTAATGAATCCCCCTACAACCACCATTTGTGTTAAGGGTCTCTAAGGCTATTTGCATATTCACAGATTCGTTGAAGGGCTCATGGGACTCAGTATCTAGTTTTGCTCACAGCTACCATTTGTTAAACTGATATAGGAAGGTTACACAGCCAGATCATAAGGAAAACAGGCAGAGGAGGAGTCTGGAGGAAGCCAGATGCAGGTTTCCTTATTCTTTCCCCTTCCCTGAGTGCTCACTCTGAGTGCCTCCCCCTGCATGCAGCGATCTGTGTGTGAAGTTTATTCCCAGGGAAACCCATTAGAAACTCAGTGTCCAGATTTTTGTCAAGGTCTGCTTATTTAGGTAGCTAGTGCCTAGAATACACTTTAAGTCCAGATTCTCAAAAGGAAATCTTAGCATTTGCTCAATCTGCTTATAGTTAGACACACTTCTCATTTCAGGAATTTTAAGGAATTCTTTACTAGTTATGTCTCAGACACAAACCAAATGACAGTATTATAGTAACTCTTTGTTCTTCCTTCATTCTCTCCCTTTCTTTCCCTCTCCCTTTCTTTTTTCTCTCTTCTCTTTCTCTATCTTCCTTCTTTCCTTCCTTCCTTCTACCTCTTTCTTCTTTCTTTTTTTCTTTGAAATACCTTTATGAAGATAAAATTTCACACAAATTTATCCATTTAATGTCTACAGTAAAACTGTTTTTAGTGTATTCACAAAGTAGTACAACAATCAACAAAAACAATTTTAAACATTTTCATAACCCTTAAAAGAATTCTTGCACTATAATGTGAATATACTTTTTTCCCCACCAAAACATATTGAGGGTTATTTCCCTAATATGATGGTATTGAAGGGTGGTGGGACCCGTAAGTGGTGGAGCCTAGTGAAATGTGGTTAGGACATGGGAGTGCCACCCTACCCAGCATGGTAGTCTCATGGAATGGGTTGGGTCTTGCAGGATTGGATTTGTCCCATGAGGGGTTGTTTTAAAGAGTAAACCTGGCTCTTACCCAGTCTCTTACTTCCTCCTTACCTTGTTATCTCTCTTGTGTGCACTTTTGCCATGTGATGCCATCTGTACATTATGACGCAGCCAGAAGGCCTTCACAAATGGCTGAACAGATGGGGCCACCTGATCTTCAACTTTCAGACTCTAAAACTGTGAGCTACATGAGCTAAATAAACTTCATTTCTTTCTAAAGTACGGAGGCTCAGGTACTTTGTTATTGTAATGTAAGCTACCTGGTACCGAAAACCGGGAGGAAAACTCTCGGAGGCAGAGTAAAGCTTTTACTACTTTTACTTCTACTTTCTTAGAGAGCTTAGAGAGGGAAAGAAAGATTTTTTAGAGAGAAAGATTAAAGAGCTTTTCTTCTTGTCTTCTTAGCTTAGAGTCTTAGAGAGAAAGAAAGATAGAGCTTAGAGAGGGAAAGAAAGATTTTTAGAGAGAAAGATTAAAGCGAGCTTTTCTTCTTGTCTTCTTAGCTTAGAGTCTTAGAGAGAAAGAAAGATAGAGCTTCTTCTTAGCTTAGAGTCTTAGAGAGAAAGAAAGATAGCTTAGAGAAAGATTAGAGTCTTAGAGAGAAAGAAAGATAGAGCTTAGCTTAGAGAAAGATTAGAGCTTCTTTCTTCTCTCTTTCTTTCTTCCTTCTTCTTTCTTCTGTCTTCTGTCTTCCTCAGGAGCCTCGGCCTAACTCTGACCAGTCATTACTTCTTCTATCTGGTTTCTCTTCTGTCTTCTATCTGGTTTCTCTTCTGTAACCACTCTGCCTAGGTTCTGGCCGCTCTGATTCTTCTGACCGACCGAGTGACTGCCCGACTGACTGAATTCTCCGTTCTCCTAACTCGGACTGCTTTCACCCGGTTATATACCTTCAGCTTTGCGGGTGCCTACAGGTGCGTCACATACATATCAGGTGGAACTTATGGCTTCCAGCTAGCTGCAACAGCTCTTCCTAATTAGGGCTCCTTCATTGTAACACATAATGGACTAAGACATCCTCTTTCCGTTAAGCAGTCACTCGCAATTCCCACCTTCACCTAGCCCCTAGTATGAGTAACCTAGTTTCTATCTCTATAAATTTGCCTTTTCTGAACATTTGATATAATTGAATCATAGAGCATGTAGTTTTTTGTGTCTGGCATCTTTCACTGAACATGACATTTTCAAGGTTCATCCATGTTATAGCATGTACTTCATTTCTTTAAGTGACTGAATAATATTTCATTGTCTGGATATACCACAGTTTGTCTGTCTACTCATTAGTTGCTGAACATTTGAGTTGTTTCCAGTTTGAGAATAATGTGAATAGTGCTGCTCTGACCATTCCTGTAAACACGTTTGTTTAAACACCCATTTTTAATTTTTTTGGGTATATAACAAGAACTGGAATTGTTGAGTAATACATTAATTCTGTGTTTAAGCTTTTTTTCCCCCACTGCTCGGGCTTGAACCCAGGACCTCCTGCATTATGTCTAAGCTTTTGAAAAACCATCAAAATACTTTCTACCATAGTTGCACCATTTCATATTCCCACCAGCAGTGTATTAAAGTTTTAATTTGTTCACATACTTGCCAACATTTGTTATATTTTCCTTTATAATGACCTTACTGGTAGATAAGTATTATCACATATGTTCTTTTTTTCTTTTCTCATTGTAGTTTTGGTTGAAAATTCACCAATGACAAGTGATATTGAACATCTTTTCATGTACTCACTAGAAATTTGCATATATTCTTTAGAGAACTGTCTATTCATATTCCTTGCCATTTTTAAAAAAAATTAGAGTTCTTTTAAAATAGTGAGTAATGAAAGTTCCTTTTATATTTTAATCTTTTTGTTGTTGTTGTTGTTGTTACTGGGGATTGAACTCAGGGGCACTCACCCACTGGGCCACATCCCCAGCCCTTTTTTTTGTGTTTTTATTAGAGACAGGGTCTCACTGAGTTGCTAAGTGCCTCGCCATTGCTGAGGCTGGCTTTGAACTCGTGATCCTCCTGCCTCATCCTCCCAAGTGCTGGGATTACAGGTGTGCACCAAAGTGCCCAGCCATCTTTTTATATTTTAGATACATGTCCCTTATCAGATACATGACTGAAAATATAACATTTTCTTCCATCCTGTGGGTGTTTATTTTTTTTATTTTTATTTTATTTTATTTTATTTATTTATTTATTTATTTAATTTTTTTTTTGGTGCCAGGGATTGGACCCAGGAGTGTTTAACCAATGATCCACATCCCCAGTCCTTTATTTTTTTCTTTTGAGACAGGGTCTTACTAAGTTGCTAAGGGCCATGCTATGTTGCTTAGGCTGGCCTTGAACTTGCAATCATTCTGCCTTAGTCTCTAGAGGAGTTGCTTGGGATTACAGGCATGTACCACCAGGCCCAGCTTTCTTTCTTTCTTTTTTATTTTGGGTACTGGGGATTGAACTCAGTGACACTCGACCACTGAGCCACATCCCCAGCCCTAATTTGAATTTTATTTTAAGACAGGGTCTCACTGAGTTGCTTAGCATCTCAATTTTGCTGAGGCTGGTTTGAACTCATGATCCTCCTGTCTCAGCCTCCCAGGTGGCTGGGATTCCAGGTGTGCGTGACTATGTCCAGCCCAACATACTTTCTTGATAGTGTCATTATAAGCATCTAATATTTTTATTTTTGAGGAAGTCAAAATAAATCTTTTGTTGCTGTTACTTGTACTGTGATTTGAATCTAAAGTTTGACTTGTGTTTTGCTTAACACAGGTCACAAATACTTATGCTTTCTATTAAGAGATTATTTTTTAGCTACTACACCCATTTTAAGTATATTTTTTGTGTGCGGTGTGAGAAAGGAGTTCAATTTCATTCTTTTGCATGTAAACACCCAGTTTTCACAGGACCAACTATTGAAATTATTTATTTCCCTTTTGAATTTTCTTAGCATCCTTATCAAATATCAATTACCCACAAATACAAGCATTGATTTCTATAGTCTCAATTTTATTCCATTAGTCAATGTGTTTATACTGACATCAGTACTGCTTTCTTTATTGTCGTAATTTTATAGTAAATTTTGAAATTTGGTCGTGAGTATCCTCCAACTTTGTTCTTTTCAATATTGACTTGTTTCTTCTGGATACCTTGAATATCCATATAAATTTTAGTACCAGCTTGCCAATTTCTGTTAAAATAAAAAATGTCAGGTAGGATTTTTATGGGAACTGTGTTGAATCTGTGGATTGATTTGGTGTGTGTACTGCCATTTGAACAAAATTTAAGTATTATAATCAATGAACATGGAATTTCTTTCCACTTAAATTTCTATAACTATGTTATAGTTTCTGGAGTATAAGTTTTGCACTTCTTTTGCTTAATTTATTCCCAAGTATTTTATGCTTTTGATGTTATCATAAATATCATCATTTTCTTAATTTTAGCTTTGGATTATTTACTGCAAATAAGTATAAATATAACTAATTTTTGTATACTTGTACAAAATATTGTACCTTATAACCTTGCTGAACTTGTTTATTAATATTAATAGGTTTTTTTAGTTAATTCCTTAGGATTCCCTATATATAAGATGTTGTCATCTGCACAGAGAAAAATTTACTTCTTTTCCATTCTGGATGACTTCTTTCTCTTTTTCTTGCATAATTGCCAGCTAGGTTATCTTTTCTTCTGCACAGTTTATTGTTGAGCACCACTGGAAATTAGGAATGTGAAATTGCATTATAAACTGTAAACCTTATCTAGACAAATATAAATGTTTATTTTGTTACTTTTTATAAATTTGAGTCATTGTACTGGATATTTAGATCAGTAAGAGAGTCATGGAAAATCCAGGTCAAGGGTGATATTGACTACCAGTGACTTTTCTTGGCTCCTGACCTGTCTTTAGGAAAAGATGCCTTTTCCATTTATACAATGGCTGTTTTCTCCATTCCTATGTATCAGGGAAGCAATGCTGACTTGTATTCATATCTAAAACTGACAGTGTTGGTAGCATGATTCGGTACAGGCCAAATGCTAGAATGGGAAGTTCTTTGCACATACAATTCATTTCTTCTCAATGTCCTACATATCACCACAGATCTAAATAGTAAGAATAAGGAGCCATTTCCCAAAGGTAGGGGCTTGAGTGAGAGATTAAAGAGGTCCTGGGATTGGTCTAGGAAATGCCAACATTAAGTGAACATTTAACACACAGCTATTACATCCATATAATGTCTAGAAAAACTATGAATATATGCTTTACCCCCACTTTTCTTATTTCTCAACTAAACCCAATATTTCAGCAAATAAGATCTTGAAAATAAAAGTAAAAACTGTGTTCTTGGAGAATAAAGATATCTTTAATATTTAAAAATAAATTATACAGAATAGAAGCTTTTAATATTATGCCCACCTACCCTGCTCATTTATGCACTATGATTCCAAAATGTGATTACAAGACTAATTGGAATTAAATAGAAGTCAAATACAACTTTTGCTTGATCAATCTTAACCAGATTAGAGGAAGATAGCCAACTTTGTCCATTAAACTTTACTTAATCTTTGGTAACACGAAGTTTTGTAGTTCTTATTCAGTTAGCACTTCTTTTATTTTACCTCTGTGACCTATAATAGGAATATATGCTGAATTTTTGGGCACTTAAATGAACCATACTGGATAATACATTATATGACCTGAAGATAATGGGATTCAAAATAAAATTGCAAGTAAAAGGTGAGAATTAAAATGAAGTATGAAAACTTGGCCTACAGTAAGTGTCAAGCTTAAGGGTTGAAAGTAAGTAAAAATCGAAAGCAATGCCTAGAGCTATAAGCTTTTTAATGTTGCCTAAAAAACCACAAAAATCTCAGTCTCTAATAGAGTTTAAGAAATAGATATAAGATGTTATAAAAATGGTGAAAGGTTATAGTGATGTTTTTCATCTTCTTTATATTAGTTTTAGAAAAAAACACCTGCAACTTGTCATAATATAAAAAGGCAGTCACTATCTATCAACTGCTACCAGTATTTCAAATCAAAGAACTGTTCAACAATGCTGCTACGTTGTCAAGAGGATGGAAAGAGAGCTGGGTTCAAAATAAGACTCCTTCCCTCCAGAAAAGCACAGAGACTGTTGCTGTGTTAGTTTTTTGTTGCTATGACAAATACTTGAGAAAATCAACTTAGAGGAAGAAAAAATTATTTTGGCTCATGGTTTCAGAGGTTTCAGTCCATAGTCAGCTGGCTCCAATGCAAAAACATCATGGTGGAAGGGACCAGAAAAAGAAAGCTTCTCACCTCATGACAGCCATGGAACAGAGAGAGACAGAAAGGGGATGTTATGGTTTGGATGTGAGGTGTCCCCCAAAAGCTCACGTGTGAGACAATGCAAGAAGGTTCAGAGGAGAAATGATTGGGTTGTGAGAACCTTAACCCAATTAGTGAATTAATTCCCTGATAGGGATTAACTGAGTGGTAACTGAAGTGGTAGGGTGTGGGTGGAGGAGTTGGGAATTGGGGTGCGGCTTTGGGTGTATATTTGTACCTATCCAGTAGAGTTTCACTCTCTGCTTCTTGATCACCATGATGTAAGCTGCTTCCCTCTGCCACACACTCCACCATGATGTTCATGATGATCATCTCAAGCCCTCAGAAATGGAGCCAGCCTTCTGTGGACTAAGACCTCTGAAACCGTGAGCCCTTAAATTAACTTTTCCTCCTCTATAGTTGTTCTGGTCAGAACCTTTTAGTCACAGCAGCAAAAATGCTGACTAAAGCAGGGGACAAGGACAACAAATGTCATTCCATGGCACACACCCAGTGACCTACTTCCTCCAACTAGGCCCCATCTCCTAAAGTTTCCATCACTTTCCACTAACATCACCAAATTATTAATCTATCAGTAGATTAATCCACTGAGGAGGTCAGAGCACTCATGATCCAATCACTTCTGAAAAGTCCCACCTCTGACAATTGCTATACTGGGGACTAAGCCTAAAATTCATGAACCTTTGGAGTTATTCTAGATCCAAACCATAATAGTTGCCTATTTAAAAACTATGAATACTGAAGACCATGCCTCATTTGCTTTGGTGGAAACTTACCATCAATATATAGAATGAAAATATCAACCTTATGGGTGCTATTATTTTTTTTTAATCTACCACTTATTAAGCACTTCATTTATGTAGACAAATTGAATTTTGCCTGCTTATGATATTTTTGTTTTTAAATTTATTCAAAAAAGAATCATATGGGGAAGTTGTTAGTATCTTCCATTTCTCAGACATGAAGTGTAGAGTGATTAACATGTGTAATTATCTTTGAGCTGGTAAATGGTAGCTATAGACAATGGTACACACAGACAATAGTCTATGACACAGAGATCAATGATGTTAAAGACATTATGCTTCAGTATTTGTTTTACAGTCTTACTCATTTCATTCTAGTGAGATACAATATTGACCACTGGGAGATTCAGAAAATTACAATGAAAGTCATCTTTGAATCAGAATGACTTTGTAGGAATCAGTTTTTATGATAAGAGTTACATAAAAAGTTTTTTTCTTCCTCTTTGGAACTACCAGTATTTTCCAATGTTTATGTAGGCATATCTATATTTTTAACAATTTTATTGAAGTATAATTGGCATCAATCACATATAAAGGGAATAATTTAATAAGTTTTGACATATATATACATTTGCCACAATAAAAATAATGAACATTTTAAACCTCTCCCCAAGTTTCCTCATTCCTTTTTAAATACATCCCTTTTCCTGCATTATCTTCTTCTACGACAGTCCCAGATAACCAATGACTTTCTTTCATTGTAGATTAATTAGTAGATTCTGGAAATTTATATAAAAGAGATCATAATAAATATGTTCTCTTTAAAAGGGAGGTGTCTGGGTTCTTTAACAAGACTTTAAGGTTTATCCACATTGTTGAATACATCAATAGGTCATTCCATCTTATTACCAAGTAGTATTCCATTGTATGGATGTACCATTCATCTGTTGATGAACTTTTGAATAATTTCCAGTTTGAGGTTATAAAAATTTAAAAAAAGCTTTGCACATTTGTACAAGTCTTTATGTGTGCATCTTGGATAAATATCTTGTGTGGAAAGGTTGGTATATAACTATTTCAGAAACATCAAAACTTTAAAAAATTTTTTGCTCTATTTATGTGCCCTCCAACAGTGTAAGAGATTTTCAGTTGTTCCTCATCTTCACCACCAGTTTCATTTTAATGGATGGGGTTTTTCTTTATTCTGTTTGTGTTTTAGGTGTCACATTGTGGTTTTAACTTGAATTTCTCTGGTAATGAACAATATCAAATATTTTTAATGTGTTTTTAACCATTTATATATCTTCTTTTGTTAAGCATTTGTTCACACCTTTTGTCCATTTTTTTTTAAAAAAACTGGATTATTTGCTTTTTGCTATTAAGTTGTAGTTTTCGTACATTCTGAATATAAGTTTTTTTTTTTCTGTTATATGTGTTACAAAGTTTTTCTTCCAGTCTGAGGTTTGCTTTATTCTTTGTGTTTGTTTTGGTTTTTGGCAGTATTTGGAGATTGAACTCAGGTCCTCACTTATGCGAGGCAAATACTGAGCTACATCACTAGTCTTTTTGATTTTGTGACAAGGCTTCACTAAGTTGCCAAGCTGGCTTTGAATTTGCTATCCTCCTGCGTCAGCTTCCCAAGTAGCTGAGTTACAGGCATGCCCGCCACACCTGGTTTTCAGTTATTGAATTGCTTTGACATCTTCATCAAAATTAATTGATAATGCAAGTGTGTGTATATTTCTGGACTTTCTATACTGTACCATTGACCTAAATATCTTTCACTTCAACTATGTCAAACTATCTGAATTAATAGAGATTTATAGTAAGTCTTATTATCAAGTAGTATAAATCCTTTAGCAATTTTCTTCCTTTTGAAATTTTTTTGGTTATTCTAGAATAGGGGAATAACAGATCCTTATAACAAAAGATAGATTAATAAGAGAAAAACAAAAGTATTTTAACATACAATTTCATCTATAAGTGGGAGATACCCAGGGAATGAGTAGTTCTCAAAGAAGTGATGTGAAATTAGTTTATGCAGCATCATTAACAAAGTATAGTAAATGTTTAGAGAAATAACAAGACACAGGAAAAGACTTTTGCAGGAGCCCTGTTTGGGGAGATAGCTAAGATTGCGGTTGACTATGGGCCATAGACTTTATACATAGTCTTTATAAAAAAAAAGAAAAAATTTTTAAATGGGGCAATATCAAGATGCTTGTGATTCCCCAAAAGCACAATGCTCTTGTAGGGGAGGTAAGACTTTGCCTCTACCTGCTGAGAGTTTGATGACTTAGATGATGAAATAAACTGACAGCAGGCAGATTAATTAAGGGAAGGTATGTCAATTTATTACGTATATTGGAGCATTACATAAAAGAAAAGTAAATACTGTCAACCCTAGCAATGTCTACAATTTTATATGAACTATTTGTAGGGGAGAATAAATTATTTATGCTAAAGATGAAGGGGTCCTTAACCTGTGACAAAATCTGTCTGGACATGGAGTTGACTTCCCATATTCTCCTGTGATACTGTTCATCTTCTCTGGTTGATAAGATTCCTAGGGAGGGTATTTATAATGATTTCATTATTTTGGAGGATCTTGTCTTTAGGCAGATAAGTGAAGTTCAGAGCAAGTTCCTCGATGCATATGCTGTCCCCAAAGTGCCTTTGGTTTGAAGTCATCAGCATACCAAAGTAGCCCATTTCAGGCTGGCATTTTCTAAACTCCTTCACTTTCTTACACCTTTGGACTTTACCAACACGTTGCTTCTGCTACCTGGAAAATTCTTTCCCCTTTTATCTGCAAATGACAAAGTCCTAAATTAGATGTTTTCAGTATATTAAAATGACTACCTTCTACAACATGTGAACTTTTATCATGTGATTAAACCAACATGCATAAACTCACATGTCATTTTTCTAATTTGAAGTTCTGAATTGGTCAAAAAACAAACATGTTGCTTAAACTGAAACTATATCGATGAAAATTGCCCAATCTAAAGAACATAGAGAAAATAAAGGTGAAAAAAAAAATGAACAGAGCCTTGTGGCCTGTGAGATGCTATTAGGCATTTAATTTTTTAAAAATATAAACTATTAATATACACCTCATTGTGGGTAAATTCTAAAAATGTTATTTTGAGAGAAAAAAAAAAAAGACTCAAAAGAGTTGATGCTATGTGATCCTGCTTCTGTGAAGTTCTTGAATAGGTAAAACATATCATAGAAAAAGTAAGAAATATCCATGAACTAACTTTATATTGAAAAAAGTTAAGCGAAAAAGACATTTATTTTAAAATGCTAAATCATACCAAATAGCAGTAAAAATTATCTACAGCTACACATATAACAAGTATAACAGTGAGTAAAGGAGGCTAGGAACAAAGTCATAAATACTGAATGATTCCATTTATATAAATTTCAAAAGTAAGCAAAACTAAACTAGAAGGCTCAGCAATACATAATTTGATGATTAAAATAAAAAGAAGGGCAAGATCATGATTTCTATAAAAGGTGACTTTGTGGCCATATTTAGGGTTGAGATAGAAGAGATTATGAACAGAAAGGGGCTGAGAATTCGAAAAATATTTGTTTTTTATTGGGGTAGTGGTTACATAGGTATTCATTTTCTGATCATCAAGGTGAAAAACAGTGGTTCAGTCAAGGAGTGGGTATTTTCTAAATGTAAGCTCCATGAAAACAAGGACTGTTTCTCTTTTTCAGTGCTTTATCTCTAGCATCTAGCACATAGTGAGCACTCAATAATGATTTTGAAAAAGTGAATGAATGAACACACTAACCACCCATTCTGTGTTTAACATTCAGTTAGTAGCTGTTGCTATGGGATATGCTTAAGCTACTGAGAATCTTATTTGAGAGAAATAGAAAAATGTGCTATATACAGAGAACAACTAGTATTTCACAAATTAACCTTATATTTATTTT
This sequence comes from Tamias sibiricus, assembly GCA_025594165.1. Taxonomy (NCBI): domain Eukaryota; kingdom Metazoa; phylum Chordata; class Mammalia; order Rodentia; family Sciuridae; genus Tamias; species Tamias sibiricus. Next base: position 104,636,545 of record CM046667.1, on the reverse strand, counting down.
CCAAGTGTTGGGGCAGGCCCAAAATAGCTATCGTCAGATTCCCTTGCTAGGGCTTGCTATGCGATATATTTTTAGTATGTAGCTAATGTCATGAATTGGCTGTGTTATGATTAGTGTGTAGTCATGTCATAAACACCCTGATTCAGTGTGTATACTCAAGGTCATAAACATTTATTTGTGAGCATGAGCCCACTTATGTAACCTGTAGGCAGTATGCCTTCTTTGTTTGGCCTATGGAAATGGCTAGGGGAGAGGGAGCACTGGCTAGGGGCTATTGCTGCTTCTGAATAAAAGATGGCTAATATCCCCCACTGTTTCTCAAATCTTCTTTCAACTGCCCCCTGAACGTCGCTTCCAGGGCCTGAGCCAGAGCCCTTGGAGGACATCAAGTTTATGATGTAGTTGTTATATTTTATTAATCTCCATCATAAAGTCATATTTAGAAAATTCCTGTTCTCTAGACAGTAACAAGGTTAGTGCTTATTCTTATAAACAGGAGTTTTGTTAAAGTATGATCTTTCTTATGAAGGAAAAAATGTGATATTGTAAAAATGTGTTTAAAATCATTTATCAATGGTTCTTGTTAATAATTATAATAATAAAGGAAATAGCCTGCTTGTTAAATAATCACCTTGCTTACTTCAATCATAGATTGCAATTGATTATTTTACTATTTGTTATCTTCTTAGCCAAAACAAAGCCCTCTGCATATTTCCAAATATCCAGATATTTAGTTTCCTAGGAGAAATTGTATCAAAAACCAAATGGGTCATTGCTAATAGAATACTATACATAAATTACATTAGATTTGCTTTTGCATTTTCTTTTTCCTTAAAACATTGTTAAAGTCTTCTATATAAGAAAGTTTTGAAAGTAGATAAATTCAATCCCAGCAAGCTCAACAAGGCTAAATGTCATTGCAGTGGATAGAGAATAGATAAATATCATTTTAGTTGGTAAATATAAAATGTCCACCTAATAACATGTTGGTGGATTTTTAAAATAGCTTTTGCACATATGCATTTGTTTTCTAAAAGAGGGAGTAAGCCACAAGGAACTGTTCACATTTATTATAAGTTGTGAAACTGAAAATCAGAGAGAGAAAAAGCGATTACTAAAAAGAGGCAAATAACATCTCAGTACACACTGCCCCCTACATGACTAGGGACGAATAAAAATTATAAATATCAAATGTATTAGTAGTGCTTAGTTTTAGAACTCAGAGCAATGTTTTTTTTTGTACTGAATTATATAGATAGTAAAGGGACAAATTTAATTCATCTTAATCTGAAAGTAAACACGATATAATCAAATATGAAAATATTTTATAGAAAGCAACCCCTCAATTATCTTTATCTTATTAGGTAAATGAGGCGCATGAGAAAAACCATCATTTATTATTTATCTAACCCTCCTATTTACCCTTTTGTAATAATCTTAAAGTAGGATTCTTTCTATATCTTATTCATAACTGAAAAGATGGGTGAAGAGGGTTACTGAGAGTAGATAGAAGGGTAAGTACATGGTAGAGAGGTACCAACCTTTTCCAAGTTCAATTTAGTGAAAAATCAAATACTGATAATATTTCTAGTACATGCTTAGTTAAGCACTGGTTGATGAACAAACAAGTGAAGGAGCCCTAATTAGGAAGGGCTGTTGCAGCTAGCTGGAAGCCATAAGTTCCACCTGATATGTATGTGACGCACCTGTAGGCACCCGCAAAGCTGAAGGTATATAACCGGGTGAAAGCGTCCGAGTTAGGAGAACGGAGAATTCATTCAGTCAGTCGTGCAGTCGCTCGGTCGGTCAGAAGAAGAGTTCGGGTCGGAGAAAAGAATCAGAGCGGCCAGAACGTAGGCAGAGCGGTTACAGAAGAGAAACCAGATAGAAGAAGTAATGGCTGGTCAGAGTTAGGCCGAGGCTCCCGAGGGCTGGTCAAGTTAGGCAGGCTCCCGAGGAAGACAGAAGACAGAAGACAGAAGAAAGAAGCAAGAAGCTCTAAAAAAATAATCTTTCTCTAAGCTCTATCTTTCTTTCTCTCTAAGCTATCTTTCTCTAAGCTCTATCTTTCTTTCTCTCTAAGCTAAGAAGACAAGAAGAAAAACTCTCTCTACAAGAAGTAGAAGTAAAAGTAGTAATAGCTTTACTCTGCCTCCGAGAGTTTTCCTCCCGGTTTTCGGTACCAGGTAGCTTACAAAGAAGTCATTTATGGTAGAGGTCTTAAGACTTGTTATTAAGTAGGTTGTCTACATTTTCAAGGATAGCAGAGAGATTGAAACTGAAACTATGAACCTTGATTACAGTCACCTCTGCATAATGGGATTAAATGTGCTAACAATATTATTATAATACACAAATAAGCACTATATTTTTGCTTTCTTCTGACTTCTTTGTCAAGGAAAATATTTTTTCTTATGTTGATTGAGACAAAATTCACACAGAGTAAAAACTCAAGCCTTTTAGTTGTATAGTTCTATGAATTGTGAAAATAAAATTAAATAATTATCACAACTAACATGTCAGACATCTACATCACTAGGAAAGATTTTTCTTGTGTTCATTTGTAGTCAGTCACAACCCCATCCTAAGCTCCTGGCAACCACTGATTTGTTCTCTGTCCCTATATTCTTGCTTTGTTCAGACTATCAAAAAAATGAACTGTATTGTATGGCCATACTATAAATGAACTATAGTAGTCTGCCATTCAACTAGGTATGAGTTTACAGTTTTGATCACTAATGATGTTGATTATCTTTTCCTGTGCTTATTTTACCATTTGTAAATCAGCTATGTTAAAATATCTTGTTAAGGACAATACTATTTAAATTGAAAAGGGAAAGATGTATTGGGTATGTCTTGGGAATCCTCTCTTTTCTGACAACTACTCTCCATCCAGGGTGGCTCTTGGTAGCCATGTTTGTATTATAAGACTTTACAATTCTCTTACCACAGATGATTGGACCTGACACAAGGAAAATCAATCCAATGAATGGACTGGAGAAATAAGAGAAATCTGAAGCAGCTGGATCTTTTAGCATTGTGAGGAGGCTAAATACATTAGTTTGGGTCTGTTAATGGAGTCCTTATTTAAATAGAGACAGTATGAAGAGAAAGAGAAAAATATATAAATAGTTGCATAGAGAGAAGCATGTTGAAACTATGTGGCCACAGAGAGAGAAAGAGGGTGGGTGGTGTTGCTGATAGCTTTTCAGTTTTGGAATGTCTCTCATGAGGTCCACATTTACTTCCTATCATTGATTCTCTGAGATAATCTTATATGCTTCCCATTAATTTCCCCTTTTGATTAAAATAGCTTAAACTAGCTTCATTTCTATTTCTGTTACTTGTAAATGAATGAGTCTTGACTAAAAACAAAAATGGTGCTTCTGAGTAACTTAAAAACAAAATAGAGAACAACTAAAATTCAAAAGGATTTCAAGTTTCATATGGGATGGGTTATATTATTTTATTTTATTTTTTGTACTGAAGATTTAACCCAGGGATGCTTAACCACTGAGATACATCTCCAGTCCTTTTTATTTTTGTTTTGAGACAGAATTTCTCTAAAAAGAAAGTTGCTGAAGATCTTGCTAAACTGTTGAGGCTGGCTTCCAATTTGCCTCAGCCTCCAGAGTCACTGGAATTATAGGCATGCGCCTTGGCACCCGGCATGAGGAGTTGTTTAATTAGACAAAAATGAATCAAGGAATTGAAGACAGCAGGGCTCATAATTCCTTTCTGAGCCTTTCCCTATGCAACATGGTGCCATACTTCATACCCCATGGGATTATTAACGCTAAGCTACAGCTAGTTTGACCTGATCCTGACATCTGTAACAAAGTCAACAATCTAAAAACTGAACTGCTATTTGTGAGGTAGTCTGGATCCTAATATGAAACAATAAAGATTCTCTATAATGTCTGATGACTGGCTAGGCCAATGAGATCCTAGTTTGGATGGGTCTAAGTGTGAGAATAGAGAGAAAGCCAGTAATCAGAGACAGGGAAAAGTTGAGCCACTATTACATTGAAACCCTAGTATAGAGAGTAGAGACATTCACTTCTGAGAAGATGTTCACTGGAGTTTGTCACTAATGCGATTACAGCAAGTAGACAGCTTTCTTTCTTTCTTTCTAATGGCCCCACAGGAAGCAACATCAGTAATAAAGGTAACAAACATATGTCTCTATTATTTTAGTTTGACTATTTCATGCATCCATAAAGAGCTCAACAAATACTCCCTGAAAAAAAATGAAATATTATAAAGACAAATATAAAATTCTACATTTAAGTCTAAACAACAAAATATATAAGACAGCTACTTTTACAAGTCTATGTGGAAAAAGAAGATTTTAATATGGAAATGACTCCAAGCTTATATAAAATAGCAGTGGCGCTAGGCACTGTAGTGAATGCCTGCAATTCCAGTTACTGGGGAAGCTGTGACAGTAGGATTGCAAACTCGAGGCCAGCCTCAGCAACTTAGCTAGGTCCCAAGGAATTCATAGAGACCCTCTCTCAAAACAAATGTAACTACTACTGGGGATATAGCTCAGTGGTAGAGCATCCCTGAGTTCAATCCTTGGTATCAAATATAAATAAATAAATAAATAATTTTATTAATTGCAAGAACAAGGGTAGTGATCACTTTCTTTACTATAACTGATCAGGATGGGTCAGAAGCATTGTGAGTTACAGATTTTAAGTTCTTGACTTAGTAGCTTTACATTCAGAGAAGGGTGAATATAATGGGTGATGATTTTTTTTTTTTAAAGTCACTAGAGAAAGAACTGAAGAACTGCCAAAAACTAGCCTGATAAAGAGAAGTTTAGGAGAGTTTTTGACTATCTTCATCTTCATATGATATGAATACTATATGTGTAAATGGAAGATAAGATATATTTTGAATCAATCCAAAGGAAAGAGGTAAGATACAGATCACAATAATGTATGAAGTTCACATCGATAGAATGATTAATACTGAGTAAGAGCTGCTCAAAACTAGAACTGAGATGGTTTATGATATAATAACAATTCTGAACCACAAATCCTAAGAGGTGATGGATAGGAATCTGTGCAGGATATTTGTAACAAATTCCCATGAAGGCATAATATTCTGATGTAAGTAAATATTACTTTTGGAACCAATTTTTTTTCTGCTTAGATGCTGAGCTCCTTCAGGGAACTAAACTTGGCCTTTACTGTGTTTTTAAAAATATCCAAATTCTGAATATAATCCTTGCAAAAATAATCATTAACATTTTTAAATGACTTTTCATATGTATATCCTTCTCTCTCCTCTGCCAAAAGAATGTAATACATAAAATGCCAACAAACAGCAAATACTGATATCTGTTCTTTTGAAAGAATAGATTATTCCTGTCACACCTTCCTTAAGGGCTTCTTACCATTCTGGCTTCTTCTCTGAAGAGGTCCAGCAAGAGCATGCTGCCCAATCAATGGAATGTTGTTCCCATAATATATCATTAGATACTCTGTTGGCAGGAGCAGGAGGTCAGGAACTGCCCTTTTCAAAAACTTTAATGGAAAAAAATATGCTGATCAAATTTATGTTAAACAGGTTCTGATGAAAAGCTAGTGAATTATATATATATAATCATCAAAACTAGAACTGAGATGGTTTATGATATAATAACAATTCTGAACCACAAATCCTAAGAGGTGATGGATAGGAATCTGTGCAGGATATTTGTAACAAATATATATATATATATATATATATATATATATATATATATATATATATATATATATATATATATATATATATTTAGTACCTCTACAGATAGGGATAGGGATAGTAGGAAATCATGTCTTGGAAGAAATATAGGACTGGGAGTCGAGAGACTCTGAATTTAACCTCAACAATGACTCTAAACTAAAGGCATAATCTCAGGCACATCATTTCTCTGAGTTTAAGTTCCTTTATCAGTCACCTAATGGCCCTGTAACATCTGATATCTTGCACTGGTAGATTCCTTGGTGCCACAGCCTTCTAAGTATAAAAGGAGGTTTCCCCATAAAAAAGAGTAAGTCCCTGGTTTTACTTATAGGTACTCGTCAACTCTTTTGCTTCCTTTTGCAATGTTCTGTTTCTCTCTTCTTGTCTACTATAACATACCATGCTATACTCTATACCATACTGTATACAGATTGGGCAAACAATTATGTTCAATTAAAAGCTAAAGAACATCAACAACAAAACATATTATGAAGGTCCAAATGCTTACTCTAAATCCATGCTGTTAACAATCTTATATTCAACAATATGATAATATATCCAGCAATAAGAATAACCATGAAATCTGGGGACCTGGCTCAGTGGTAGAGCATTTAACTAGCATGTGCAAGGCCCTGGGTTCAATCCTCAGCACTGCAAAAAATAATAATAAGGGGGTTGGGGATATAGCTCAGTTGGTAGAGCGTTTGCCTCACATGCACAAGGCCCTGGGTTCAATCCCCAGCACCACCAAAACAAACAAACAAACAAATAAATTAATAACAGTAAAAAATAATATTAAGTATTATTCAACAGTTTTTCCCCTCCCTAGAGTCCCACGGATTCTTTTTGGCTCAATACAAAACTGCTTATTTTCCTACAGCTCTTAAATCCTGAATCAATCAAATATTAACTGTGTATGCTTTGATGTTATTTTACCTTTCTGGTTCCCAGTTTCCTTATCTATTTAGTAAGGGAGTACTAGACTTTCACAAGTATATAAAGTACTTAGCATAGGCCTTGGTACTTGATAGGCCTTTCTTATGTGCTGCTTCCATTTCTTCTTAAGTGCTGCTCCCATTTGTGAAGCACACATCAGATAAAATACCATAGAGATAGCCAGGTATGATTTTGCACACCAGTAATCACAGCTACACAGGAGACTGAGGCAGGAATGTTACAAGTTTGAGACCAACCTGGGCAACTAAGTGAGACTCTATCTCAAAATAAAAAATGAAGGGTTTGGGAATGTAGCTCAATGGTAGAACACCCGTGTGTTTAATCTTCAGTACTGCAGTGGAAAAAATATACTATAAGTATGTAATATTTCATCTTTTTCATTTTAGCAAGCATTCCTTATATCCTGTACTTGGGGATATTCCTACTGACTCCTCCAGGACCTTCTCTTCCATCTCTAGCTCCTTTTAAAATACATCCCTGTTGTCAGGATGAACCCAACTACTATGTATAACTATAAAGCTTAATTAAAAAAAAAATTCCTAACTGTACCCTGTCACCAAAAATACATTCTGGGTTGTATCCTAACATTCCTGGCTGTACCCCAGCTGCATTTAGATCACTTTCAGCCATATCCAAACCAACTAACACTTTAATACACAATGACATTTTTAAAAGCAGTCCTGTGAATTTCTATTTCCCTCTTAACATCCTCAGGGACATTTAAAAAATTGAAACAAAAGAAACATTCCAGAACCCTTCTACAAAGATCTAATATCAGTCCCTTGGGGGAAGTAAAGCATATTCTCCTAAGGGCTAATGCTGCCCATCCTTCCCACCTTACAAGGCAGCTATGAGAGTTAAGTGAAATAAAATAAAATACAAACTTGAAAAACAAACTTAAAAAATAAAAAAAGAAAGGTTAATAGAAGTGAAGCTTTGTATATCTTTCAGTGGTGGCATAGGATTATTATTTAAATGGAAGGGTCTACTCTTCAATCAGTTGGGAAACTACCTTTTTTGCCAATGAGTGTGAAACCTCATAGCAATTAAAGTTATCTTTCTAGCTTGCCACATCAATGTCCCTTGCATTGTGTCTCCGTATAGCCTATTCTGGTGGTATTCACTGTCAGTAGCTAGGGATTACTGAAGCAGTCATCACAGTAAGAAACCCTTCCTCAGCTTTGCAGAAACTTAATAGCATGTTCCCTGTTGCACAGAGAAAATTCTGATTCTTGATAAGATAAACTAACAATGAAAATACATTTAGCCAAGAAGAAAACAACAGCTATTGATTTATCCTCTGTTTCCTTGCTTATGTTGTGACAGGGCTACAGCAAGGACACAGTGAATGTTGCTTCCTATTCTGATGAGGGTTTTCAAATATAAATAAAGATCATGGCAATGATGAGCAGCTTTATTGCTAAATAGAACTGTCATATAAAGTGCCAGGAGGTCTCTTCAGCCCACTTTAAATATGAGGTCTGTACATGGAGATGTTTTCATTCACTCAGTAATAGCAGGGGATGCTGGTTCAGTTGTTGTTTTGGGTTGTTTCTTTGGTTTTGTTTTGTTTTTTAATGTTTTTAGTTGTAGATGGACACAACATCTTTTTTGTTTGTTTGTTTGTTTGTTTTTGTTATTGTTGTTTTTTTGTGTGGTGCTGAGGATCGAACCCAGTGTGTCACACATGCTAGGCAAGTGCTCTACCACTGAGCCACAGCCTGAGCCCCTTTGGGTTGTTTTTGACACCTGCTCTGTCCTCAACTTTATTTCTTAGTTTAGTGAATTTTTCAGATCTTGGTGTTAGGGGTGAACGCAATGGCAGAGAATAGAATGACAACGGTCATTGAAAAGGATCTGAGGAGGTCCCTGAGAGAGAGACCTCAAACTCAGGACAACAGGGTCCTTAACAAATACTGCAGAAAAGAATTTCAAGACATATCAGATAGAGGCACAAACAGAGATTTATTAGGAAAGCAAGGGGGTGGTCTAGCAATTTTGGGGATCCTTCTCTGTTATCTGATCAATTGGGAAAGTGCCTTATATTGTAGCTTTTGTAATTCCCTTTGCTTAATCTATTCTAAAAACAAATGTATGACTAGGCTAATTAACAGCACGCAGGGCAATTTTTATAACTTTAAGATTGTGAGTGAAGATCTGTAGATTTCTCAGAAATCTGGGAATAACAGGCTGGGGAAAAACTAGCTTCAGGAGTGACAGGCCTAGGAGGAATACTGGCTTTGGGATTAAAGGTCTTAGGAACTTTAGCAGAAGGTTTTCAGATTTAAGTTACACTTTCCTTTTCCTTCCTTTGTCTACTTTCTATTATTCCTTATTTTCTATCCTAACTCACAACCACTGAAAAGGAAAGTGACTTTGATTCTATTGATTGATTCATTGACTACTGATCCTGTATAGTATGTACCATGCATTATACTAAATGTTAAGGTACAAAGATGATGTGATACCCCAAAAGATCACTTATTTGGGAGGATACAGACATTTAATCAGTTTAACAAGCTGTCTGCTTAGTCTATACACAACTAGCAATCTACTTAAATACATAAAAATGGAATTACAGAAGGAGCAGCACCTTTGTTGGCCTGAATCAGGTGTGGCTTGAAAAAAATATAGAATTATCAGGTGATTAGTAGGCACAGGGTGGGGGAGTAAATCATTTGAACAGAGGTTAAAGTACAATGTGCAGAGACAGAGAGCTCCAACGAAACTCTGTGTATATGAAACTTCATGTAGCTTGCTATACCTCGTTACAGACCATGCAGTCACTAGATAATCTAAATTAAAAATATGTAATACTATCAACCATGCAGAGTGACTGTGGCATGGTTCTTCATTTTATAAAATGAGGTTGAGTCCAAAAGAAATCCAACTGCAGATGAAGAGAAATTTTAATGATTTTCAGAACTCAGGGAACTCAGGTTACTGACTTTTCCTTCCCACAAGTCCATCTGTCAAAACACAAGAAGATAAAATTGTTTAAGATCCATTTTAAAGAATGGTAAGAAGTTTTACCTCCATCAATAGTTTTGGAAAAAAAATACAAAGATGCATACTATTTAAATAAATGTTAAAGTCTTTCAGTTCTGAGAATCTATAACATGAAATAGAATTTTATAAACTTAACATTCCCCACACCCCAAAACAAAAGAAAATTCATGGTCAAGCAATATATGATAATTATATTGCAAAACAAATCATAGTTGAAAATGACATTTCTTCTTCCCCAATAGTATAAGAATGTGAAGATAATGGTTACTGCAATCACCATTAGGTGAGTTAGATATTTCAAGTTTTTCTTACGGTAAGGCATATTTGACTGCTATGTTATCTCTACCAATTATGATCTATGAAGGGCAAAAACCCATGCCAGAAACCGCAGTGTAGTAAGAGGGGTTTATTAACAGAGGAGGGAGAAAGCCTGAATATATGGAATCTCTCCCCACTTTTTTGATCACTTGCAGAAGTTGAAAAGATCTCTCAGTATAGAGGAATCAAGGGACCCAGAAGCAGCCCATTTGTTTTGGTTATCTAAGGGGTATGTAGGCCAATCTTGGGTGCAAAACTTGATGAGTCTTGTTGGTTGTATATCGGGAGTTAGGCCAAGAGTGGCGAGGTTGTTTAAGAGGCATTGTAGAGGGGAGTCGGCTGGGAGGGATAGGAGTGGGTACAAGAGCGACAAAGAGTGATTGATAGTGAGACCGAGGAAGAGAGCAAGGACGAGAGCAAAGATGAGAGTGATCAGAGGGTAGTCGGCCGGGAGGGTTAGGAGTGGGTCAGCCTGGAGGGATGAAGAAGCCCCCATTTTCCCGTTCCAAATGGGAGAGATATATTATCCTGAGGAGCGTCCCCCTCAAGATATATATCAGAGAGATCCAAGTCCATGAGACCCAGTCGTCACTGGAGTCAAACCAACATGGGGGTCCAAAGGGACCGGAGGATGATGGGTCACCCTGCGCAGGGGTTTTTGTGTCCCGTTTCAAACAGGAGAGAGGAGACCCAAGTCCGGAGTATTCCAGAGGCCAGAAAAGAGCTTTCTTCAACTGTTACCAGGAAAGGGAAGGAGGGAGGGGGGGAGAGAGAGAGAGAGAAAGAAAGAGAGAGAGAGCACGAGCTCTGTGAGGTCCACTGTGACCGCGAAGTTCTAGGTGGGGTGTGGTCCTCCCTGTATGGGCCACAAGCGGGGCTGCCGGACTATCGATGGTCAGTTCCCACTGTGAAAGGCCCGACGGGTTAAGGAGCTCTGGGAATGGGGAGCTTACAAATCCGATGGCCAGTGGTGGATGCGTTGGAGCGGTGATCAAAAAAATGAGTGAAAGGCTGAGTCAGGCAGTTCCGGGAGGGTTATGCCCTTCGGAGGGACAGTTCACGAGTTTTGGCACCAGATGAAGGGCAAAAACCCACACCAGGACCACTTTGTAGAAAAAGGGAGTTTATTAACCAGCCTCTATGGCTGGAAGAGACACCAAAGGGACATGTGAAGAGATAGGAAGTGGCAGGAGGAGACGAGCGTGGATAGGGCAAAGAAGGAAAAATGGGGATGGAGTTCCTGCAACTTGGGTAGACCAAAGGACCCCTGACTCCATAGGCTTCTGGGGATCAGAAGTGAGACTTGTACGCTCGGGATTGGCTCAGAAAGGGAGAGCCCACCCCGTGGTGAATTCCCGCGAGAGGTGGGTACTTCGGAAAGGCAAAGCTCAGACTTACAGGATAACCTAATACACCTGGGGGATGGCTAATTTAGAACACCTGGGGGTATGGCCTGTCAGTCTGATTTTATCTAACAGTCTATAGCAAATATTCACAAATAAAGCTAGATTCAATTGAACTTACCTCATTATTTTTTAAATTACAATAAGTCTAGTTTTATAGATCTTGGTTGGCCTTATTTCTGATTCGAGAATCAGGTAGCAATCTGTACCAAAATTTGGTTTAGAATGTTCTGCTCCACCATGTAGGCAAATGATATGTAGAGTTAGATTAAAGAAAGTGATATACAGAAAATGGAAGTGAAATACAGAAATAGCCCAATTGGTTAGTTATGCTGTAATGTGTCTTGTTTGAACAGGGTTTAAATAGTTGGTGGCTTGTGATTGGCTGAGACTCAGCTACTTGTTATTAGAGTGTGTTAGTATTATTTACACATCAAGTTAGGTTACAGTTCACAACATAGTATAGGGATAAACTTTTTTTTTTTCTTTTTTTTTGGGGGGGGGGTGCTGGGATCGAACCCAGCAGGTGCTTAACCACTGAACCACATCCCCAGCTCTTTTTAAATTTTTATTCAGGGAAAAGATTTTGCTAAATTGTTTAGGGCCTTGCTAAATTGCTGAGGCTGCTTTGAATTTGCAATCCTCCTGCCTCAGCCTCTGGTGCTGCTGGGATTACAGGTGTGTACCACCGCACCCTGCATAGGGATAAACTTTTATTGCACATTTTAAACATATGGAGGCAGCTTTAGGTCAAACTTCAGACATGCAATGAGTATCTGTTATTTATTTTAACATGACTACAAGACATAAAGTTACTAAAAAAGATTTTTTTTTCTTTACCTTTACTTTATTTACCTTTTTAAAATTTACCTCCTTTCTTAGTAAGTATTTAAAAACTTCCACTGGGTCCAATAGTAGTGTTTTGCTTCCACTTTTTGCCTTTTGCCTTTCTTCTGCTAATTAACCTCATGGTTTTTATCAACATCTAAACCCTGTGAGGGAGCTGAGAGAGCAAATTTCTTAAGACTTCTCTATCTGTAGCTCAATTTTGTAGCAGTAAAGTTACATTGCAAGCCCATTCAAAGGGTTTTCTTAACCACAGCCTGTACCATGACCTGGGTAATTGGCATTTTTAATACAAGAATATTCTGATCTTCATAAAGCCACACTTATAAGCTTGAATGCAAAGCATATCAGCTCCTTAAAATGCTGTTTCAGGGATGGGGCCTTCTGGGAAACTGAGGTAATATGAAGATCCCCTGTTTTAGTCAGCTTTTTCACTGCTATGGCTAAAGGATGTGACCAGTACAACTGTAGGGGAGGAAAAGGTTATTTGAGGACTCACAGTTTCAGAGGTCTTAGTCCAGAGTAGGCCATTTCCTCAGGGCAGGAGGTGAGACAGAACATCATGGTGGAGTGAGTGGCAGAGGAAAGCAGCTCACATCATGGTGAACAAGAAGCAGAGAGAGAACCTCCAGTTCCAGATACAAAATATATACCCCAAAGCCATGCCCCGAATTAACTGCTTCCTTCAGTCACACCTCACCTGCCTCCAGTTACCACTCAGTTAATCTCATCAGGTATTAATTCAGTGATTGTGTTAAGACCCTCACAATCCAATCATTTCTCCTCTGAACTTCTTGCATTATCTCACATGTGAGCTTTTTTGGGGACACCCCATATCCAAACCATAACACCCCCCTTTAAGCCCTGCTTCTTGTGATCAAGTCAGAAAGATTTCAGATGTGTTGCTCAGAGTAACAGGCATGTGTTTATTAGAAGTGATAGGGCAGGGGGAAAAGGGACACTCTCAAGGGGGAGAGTGAGTCCTCTCAGAGGAGAGGGACAACATACTTCTGCTCTCCAGTTCTGTTGGGGATCTCAGAGATATATCTAGAGAGTTCCAACCAGTTCCACCTCTTGAATTTGTCTGACAGCAGGATGACATCAGACTTTTGAGTCCCCACTGCCATGACAACTCTAGGTCACTTTGGTTCATGCTGGCTGTTTCCAATTGGAATCTGTTCTTATAGATTTTATGGTTGGGGGTAATTATTCTTCTCTCCCTGAGTTCTGGGATCTGGTCTGGTTAAGGGTCACTAAAGTGCCTGGTTTCAGGGTAACTTGTGTTCTTCTTATCAGCATTTCAGGCCTGCATTTCTCCTGCATATAACAGGTAGTTTGCTGAGGAATGTAACATATTACATATATTGTTATATTATTATTGTAATAATTGCATATGTATATATATATTTGTATGTTACATATGCAGGTAAATTGCTTTTAAAAGAAAGCATATAGGGGTTAGCACAGGGCCAAGTTTATAGAATTATTCCCTCAACCACATGTTCCTACCACTCACGTCTGTGTGTCCCCTAGCAGTGCAATGTTCCACTTGACATTTACAGATGGAGGCAGACGGTTTCCCTTCTCAGAGTGAAAAGACTTACAGTGTCTTTTATTTAACCTATCATGCTGGCTGCTGGCTGTTCTCTCAGGAATAATCTCCTGTGTGTGTGGATCATGCACAGCCATCTGTGATTATTCTATAGTGAGCTGTGGGTTCTGCATAAACCCAAACTCACTCTTCCACTCTGTAGCATTTAAAACAGAAGATACTGCTCTTAAATTAGTTCCTTTCAGAATTCATTTTAGTAAGGCTCCTGAGAAAGCTGATGGCACTGATCTACAAAATGAAACAATTACTTCACATTATGCCCTATAGTTTTAATAGGTTCTTGATTTTGGCCTTCCTCCACATCAACTACCTTCTTGGTAACCACATGTCTTAGAGGTACTTTTTGTTGCCTCTGCATAATTTTTCCCTTGGTGGGTTGACTTTAAGGCTGGTGGCCAATGATCAGATTGATTGAAATCTGAGCTTGGTCTAGCATCAAGGTCTAACTCAGCACTCTTTAAAAATTTTAACTATTACAGATTACAAAAAACAAGAGATTATATATTTTGCTTATTTTTTATTAGTTTGCATTTCCTTATGCTTCCAGTGAATTATTTATCTGGAAATTGGATGCATCTCTGAATTTCACTGGTAACTATTAGTAACTGAGTGTAGCATATGTGAGTGAATATATAGCTACCCAGGAATCAAAAACTCTGCATCCCTCTTCGGTCTGTAAGGTTGTATAACAGGCCTAACTTTTTTCTCTGTTTTTTTTTTTTTTTTTTTCCAGAAAACCTTAGGAATTTAATTTCAAAGTTTTTTTCAAAGCACTTCTTCTTGTTCTTTTGAACAAAAAAGTAATTGAGAAAAAGTGTTAACAGACTCAGAATTAAGATAAAGATGGATAGAGAGGAAAGTGATTGGGGTTAATTCAGTCAGTGTACAGTACAGTCCTATTTTCATCAAGTCCTTAGTTTGTCCTTAAGATTTTCATTTGCTTTCCTCAAAGAACCATTTAAGAAGGCAATTTGAATTGATTTAAGTCTTTTACAATGCCTCCAGGTGCCAATTAAAAATGTATTCCACTATGGTTCTTTTTTTTTTGTTTGTTTTTTTACTTGCATGGTTTCTGGTCCATTCTTTCCTAAAATGCTTAACAAATAAACAATTTTAAACCAAATCAAAACTCCTCTACTGTGCTCACTGCAACTGTAGTTAACTTTGGTAATGTCATAGAAAAGTTGACTCCTAAGAAGGGTCTGAGGAGTTCCTGAAGAGAAAGGGGTACTTGACTCAGGACTAGGGCCTCTTGGCATATGTGAAAAGAATTTCAGCAGGCATCTGTTAAAGGCATAGACAGAGCTTTACTTAGGGAAATAGATACGAATTCAAGGGAGAATGGGGACAATCTCAAGAGAGAAACATCTTTGGTGGTAAAGCAAAATATACACACTCAAGGGAGAATGTGGGCTATATCAAGCATGAAAGACATGTTTTGGGGTTCCCAGCTCTTATTTTAAAGGAAACTTGTTGAGAGGTAGATATGGAAAGCTATGGAGGAGTGATAATAGTCTGGTAATCTCAAAAAGGGTTCTGGTGGTCTGGTCAACCTTCAGATCCTTAGGTTGATGGGGTCTTCATTATCTGATCAGTAGATCAGTAGATAGTGCTAGAAAGTTCCCTGAATTATAGATTCCTAAGATGTCATATCTCTGCTTGCTTAATCTATTTATAGGGAGATTAATTAACTGAGCACAGGCAGATCTAAAGATTTCTCAGGAATTTGGGAGTAACAGGCCTGGAAAAGTATGCAGAATTTCTGAATTCAAATCTTATTTTTTGCTCTTTCTTTATGTCTTTCTGTCTGTCTCTTATTTTCTTCCATCCTACCTCAGTAAGGCTAATCTATTTATTCAACCTAGTAGATGTAGGTTTAATGCAAAAAGATCAGAGTCTTTTTTGCAAAAGTAAAAGAGATCAGAGGAACATACCCATAAACCTTAGGCATCCGTGAGGAAAGTAGGAGACCTCAATGGGGTCAGCAGCACCTTCTTTCCTGTTTTCTTCAAGGCTTCCCAGGAGCTGTCAGCAATTACCATAAGCCCCTTCCTTGGTTGTCAAAACTTAAAAGACAAAAAGTCTTTACAACAATCCAGTTTTTCAGGTCTAAATTGGCTTTGTGATTCTGTAATCAGTCTGCAGTATAAACCAAAAATAAGGAAGAATGTCACGATCTACCACAGAGGCAGCTTATACTTATAGTCAGAGGAAAGAAACTGACATATAGAAAACAGAAGTAAGGCAAAGACAGCTCAACTTGTTACAGCTTGGGTCTGTCTTATTTGAATATGATTTGAACAGTCAATCATTTATGATTGGCTGAGGCTCACCTATTTGCTCCAAGAGTAGGTTTACATGTCTGTTTACATGTCAAATTAGGTTACAACTCACTAGGTATAGAGAAACATTCAAGCCGAACTTAAATATATGGATGCTTGTAGACCAAACTTAACATTATGTACTAGGTTACCTTTTGTTTAAGCCTTACAACACCCCCAAGAAATAAGTACTATTATTTGATTGTTGTTATTAGTGTTTGTGTATGCACATGTATATGTGTTTTATTTTAGAAAATGTTGGCAGAGAGAGGTTCAGTCACCCATCTAGTAATTAAAGAATCAAAATTTAATTGTAAGACTCATGCCAATATCTCTGCAGAGGGGAAAATGGCTTCCCTCCACCTTTCTAGGCTCTTTGGCTGGCTACAAAAGTGGCATAAGACCAATTAACAGAAGAACAACTATATTTAATCGTATACATATGAACTGGTGTCCCACAAAAATATGTCTCAAAGAAGGGCTGGATGATAGAAACTTATGTAGCTACCTAAGATATAAAAAGAAATAGGGGCATAGTTTTTCTGAGGGATGGCTTGGTACAGACAAGGTATGGGAAGGGGAGGGGAAGAAATGTAAGTAAATAAAGGTTGTCTTGTGCAGATAAAGGTCTCTGAGGCCAGCAAAAGTTGTCTAGAACCAGCCTTCCTCCTGATAGATACATTTGCTAATGTTGATTTCCCTTATAGATGTGAGTTTTCTTTAAAAAGGGTAGCTTTTCAGAGCTACTACTGTGTCTGTAGTTTCTCAAAATAAGTATATTTTGGGATGGTATATTCTGGTCTTCTACAGTCATATTTTGTGGTGGTGAGCCCCGAGCTCTAACACTGGAATATTATGCTATTAAACTCAAAAAGACAGGAATTTGGCCAGGATTTCTGTTACACAAAAGTCTGGCACTATGGGAGCCAATATTTTCAATCAATACTTTCTGTTAGTTCTCCTCCTGTGTCACACTGGTTGGGAACAGGCCTAGTGTAGTATTTTTCTTGTTTCATTTTTTCTATTGCCCTGATCTGTTTCACTTCAACTTACCTAAGTTCACATGGTATTTAAATGTAAACTGCATTACTATAGAAACATTGGGCCCACCCAACCATCTCTTTGAACTCAGAGTTCTAGTAGCATTTATTGGCACTCATTTGTGTACAAATTCTTATCAGATTGTTTGTACAGTTTAAATATTTGTATTGTATTCTACATATATGTCTTACAATCCTCTGTTCCCTATGTCTAGTCCAATGATTTACATGGATAAATATTCAGTATGTTTGCTTATGATTAGGACAGTCAAAAAATATTTAATTCAGCCATGAAGCATCCAAGTTAAGGCTTTAATTTTCTTAGTACCAGGTACTTACACATCTGGAACACAATTCCTTCTCTAGTCCAGTATTTATTTCTTTATAGATATACTTCTATGAAATGATATGCCATATGCATTTAATGGATAAACTGTAATTAAGGCCAAGTAACAGCTTGAGATATGAATGTTAACATGTAAGTAAAACTGGCCTTAGAAAACAGTTCTAATCATTTCAGAATTGCATTGAATTGTTATTTTACAGGAGAATTTACTGGTCTTTGCCAGTTTTTTTTTTGCATACTCTTTGTCAACCTTTTTTAAAAGTCACAGAGGCTAAGGAACAAACATGGCAGAGGTCATGTGTCTATTCAAACTGTGTCTACAGATAGTGAAGTTAAGCCCTTGTCCCTGCTAAGAGCACAGGTCACAGCCAGGTGGAATCTGCCATCGTGGCACAGGCCTAAGGTATAGTAAGCCAGGGCATACTGACCTGTTACACGTGGCAGCCTGCCCTGGGCCTGGTGCAGACACCCTCTCCATACAATGCAATAGCCCAGAACTCTCCGCATCCATAATTGAAGGACCTCAACCTTCTGCTTCCTCAAGAGCAACAGACAAATGGAAGTGGGGCAGACCTGAATGGAATTATAGGGCTAATCAATGGCTTTAGTATTTTTCCAAACTGTGATTAGCATAAATTTGTACCAATAGCATTGATGCAAGTGCTATATAAACCCCTAGACTACTACACTCAGGGGGAGACCCCTATTGGAGCCCATCCTATCTTGCCCCTGCAAGAGGTGTGTTTCTATTCTTCACACTTGAATAAATCCTACTCCTTTCACTTTTACCTTCAGTTGTCCCATGAATTTCATTCTTCTGATTTGTGAGATAAGAACCTGGAAAGAAGTAGGAAGTGAGATTCTGGGATTTATTGCAACTGTGGAGAGCATAGCCCCTATTTAGATGTGCAATACTGAGAGCTGTAAAATACCACTCAATGGTAGTGGAGAAGAACTGGGTTTCGTCAGTCAGCTGTGTCCCTTGGGACTGATGCCCTACAGGTACACCGTGCTGTGATTAGCTGCTAACACAAAAATAGGCTTTCTTGGAAGCAGAGTCTTACAGCCCCACCTGCCAGTAGAAGCAGAGTTTTGTCTCAAACTCTGGCTTCAATAGTAGACCACAATGTCGCTGGAGTGTTCATTTGGACTGTTGACATGATGGATGCTGATGACCATAGGAAGATCCAATGGGGAAACTGCCAAAGTGAAATAATCACCAGGATTTGGGTCACTTAGAGGTGAGAAATGTTTAGTTTTTCCCAGTAGTTTTGGAGAATTTAGCTCTTCTTTCAGGTCTGCCATTTTTCTAGCTTAAGACTTCTCTAGATTACAAAACTTCATGTAAATACCATAGAATAATAACTATAAAGTATTATATGTAAATACATAGATTTGTCTATGTATAAGTTATTTTTCTTGAAAGCTTTTTTCATTGACTGTTGACAATCTGTTAATTAAATCTAGGTATATAGGAAAAGTTTCTCAATATATAGTTTGACCAAAACTATTTTCTTCTACTACTTCTTATCTTGTTGTATATTAAAAAACTTCTTAATAAAACATTCAAATGAGAATTAGCCTTGTTGATAGCCAATCAACAGATTTTTCCTTTCTCCTCAAAACTATCTTTATATAGAAAAGGCAAAATGAAAAGAACACCAAGTATGACATTGCTTCCTCCAAGTTCTATGATTCAATAACATCCTTACCCTCAAGTAGAGAGAACAGTAAGTCTTCTTATGAAGTAGAAAATTGCAAATTTTACTTCCATGGCTATCTGAGTAGACTGGGAAGTGACAGAGCTGACCAAACTTTATGCTCTCCATAACATGAGTATTTTGACAAGGACATCTGAGCTAAAGTGGATTTTTCATACTGCAACTTGTTTTCTCCATCTCAGGCCCTGAACTTCACCCCATGTGAAATATTTCCTGCCTTGGTTTCCATGTTATTGCAATATTTGATGCATTTTTGTGAAGCTTTATAGTTTCTCTAGTAGTTTTTAGCATGATCACTCCCCGTTCTTCTTTCTCCAGCTGTTATGGTTTGAATGTGAGTTGTCCCCACAAGAGCTTATGTGTGAGACAATGCAAAAAAGTTTAGAGAAATGATTGGGTTATGGGAGCCTTGACCCAATCAGTGAATTACTGACAGGATTAATTGAGAAGTAACTGAAGGCAGGTAGGGTGTGGCTGGAGGAAGGGGGTCATTAGGTAAGTGCCTTTGGAGTATATGTTTTATATCTGGTGAGTGGAATCTCTCTCTTTGCTTTCTTATTATCATGTGAGCTGTTTTTCTCTGCCACACTCTTCTGCTATGAAGTTCTGCTTCACCTTGAGCCCTGAGGAATGGAGCCTGCTGCCCATGGACTAAGACCTCTGAAACTGTGAGCCTTCAAATAAACTTTTCCTCTTTCACAATTGTTCTGGTCAGGTATTTTAGTCACAGCAGCGAAAAAGCTGACTAAAACACCAGCGAACTATTCATCAGTCTGTGCTCATATGCTTTGCTCAGATTGGTCTTTTAGTAGTTTCTTAGTATAATAGTTCCTTTGCTTCTATTACAATAGTTCTCCCTAATAAACTATTTTCTTACTAACTTTAAGAAGTGTGTACTTTTTTATGATGGGAGTTAAGAGGAACATAGACAGGATAGTCTATCATATTCTAGAATTTCTCTACAAATAATTACAACCACCAAGCCTCAATCTCCTCTTCTTTAAAGTGAGGATAATGATTTCTTCCTGTTCCTACCAGAAAGACAGATTTAGGGTGACACCTAAGAAGACATATTTTTCTCTGAGCTATTTCAAGTATGGAGCACTTTAGAGCATTACAAGTCATTATTATTATTCCAATAATATCAACAATGTCTTTTTAAAATCTGGTGATATTCCAAATGTTGTCCTTAGAAGTATTTGGTCCAATAGCCACAGAACAGAAGCAACACTTGGGAACTTATTAAAATCTAAGGTCCTACTTCAAACTCATCAAATCAGAAACTCTGGGTTTGAGGCCCAGCAATCTGTTTTCATATGCATTTCAGCACTCCAGGTAGTTCTGAAGTATGTTCAAGTGTTAGATGCTAGTAATCAATTAAGATATATTAGTGAGTCTGTAAAAAAGAAAATGCTTTTTATCCCCAAAAAGTTTTGAAAAGATTTGTATGGCATCAGTGTGTTTACCCATATCTAAAAAATCCCAAATACCAGAAACTCATTTCTTTTAAATCATGCAATTATAGATATTTTTTCTAATAGATGATGTGGATGTTTGATTCATTTCTTATTCTTGTTTCCTTGCTCCTTGAGGAGATAAGAATGAACACAAGAGGCACATTTTCTGAAGCAAAAACTGTACAATTCCTCTCACATCCTACTCTCATCATGATAGAAAAATTCACTGTTGATGGATGACTCCTGTACTCTGTGAGACATCAAGCCCTATTAGTCACTCATTTTTGCAATTTAAATGCTGGATTTTGTTTTTCACTGCTACAGACCCATTACCAAAGAGGGCCCAGCTGTTACTTTTTTGCTTCAGGGACATTCTCTGCAAATTCAATGGGTTTTGCTTCAATTCAGAAAATGGAAAGCATTAGGTTTGTAACAATAATTATATATCTCTCCAGGGCTCTTATAATATCAAGCCAAAGAGAAGAGTAGTAGTAATTGGTTAGACTCATCAAAAGGGCAAATTTGTTCTTACAACATCTTTTTGCAGTGGGCAAGGGTCCCTTGAACAGATGGGCCAATAGGCATAATGTTAAATGAATACCTAATATTTGGGTGGCACTGTTAACAATATACTTAATAACTACCTTTTCTGTATTCATGTTTGATAAAATTCTGGGTAGGTAGGACTGGCAACCCAATGTTTGGGCAAATAATGTCAGGTCCTTTAGCTGAATATTTTCCTTCTAAGATGGGAACAGTAGAAAGACATGTAATAATGATGGAGACTCCATTCTGAGGCTTTTCTTTCCCTGGAGGAGGAAGGTGCTTCTTTGGTATACTTACCTACTGCTAACACATCTCTAAGCATTCTGACTTTTTAGTAAATAAGATTTTTCACCCATCTTCAATTGCTCTAAGTCTACAGGATGACTAGACCCTACTCCTACAATTGAGCAAAGTAACCTGACATGAAGTTAAAATAGGAGGTAATGTGGAGGGAATACTTACATATTAGGGGTGGTTGGGAGGTACCTATGGGAAGAAAAGTATACCTCAAAATGCTGAAGGTAAGGATAAGAACCCAAGGCTCCTGGCCCTTTTTATGTTTCCTATATATTAAGATTTATCAATTTTGAAGCATGAAGCACTTCAATTTTCAGGAAGTCATAGCCAACATTAAAGGGGAGTGGTTACCTACATTTTCTGGGTTTTTGGTGGAAATTGCTTTTTCTGAATGGGTCCTGAGCACTTTAGCATGTTGAGTACTTTGAAGGGAAGAATGAAGGGGCCTCAGAAACAAGAAGTTCTCTTTGACTTTCTCCTTGCTTCTCCCTTGGAGCAGACCATAGAAAGTAGAATTTCACTTCATATGAAGCTTTGAAGATGGTGAAGGAAGTGTTAGAGAAACAAATATAAAGACAAAAATATAAGATATAAAATAATCACCACCAGTTAGGACTGGACTATAATTGAATATCAAGTTCCATGAAAATCTTCTCTTTTGGGCATTATGAAGAAGCGTATTCCCATTTGTTGACCCTGTAGATGAAACTAGAAAAAATATTTATAGAGTAACAAATGCTGTAAAAGGTCTGTGTACTGTACTAAAAGAGTTCAGGAAATGCCAGCCCTAAATATGTCACTTTGGTATTCTAAAGACATCAAACTGAGGGCATTTGAAGAACAGCATATACAGGGAGGGGCTTGCTCTGAACTTCCTTTATCTGCCTAAAGACACATCCTCCAAAAAGAATGAAACTGTAATTAATCCCCTCCCTGGGAATCTCATCAACAAGAAAAGATTAACTGTATCAGAGAACAAGAATTCCTGCCTAGGTAGACCTTATCACAGGGTATCACTTATTCTTCTGAAAGCTACTCAGACTACTTTTATTGCCCCAGAGGGTTTTTATCTGCATACAATTCTATTCTCTATACATTTCCTGTCTTCACTCTACCACAACTTGTATTGCCATGTCCCCCTAGAACCCGAAATCTCTCTTTCTGTAGCTCAGGATTCTATGTAAGCATCCAGCATCTGACCCTTCTTTGAGTCTCATACTTTGTGGGATTCCTGATAATACATGTGGAATTAAGTGTGGTTCTCCTCCTATTAATCTCCTGCCTGCTGCAGTTTATTTCAGATGCAAGTATCAAATCCTCAGAAGACAGAGGTAAAATATTCCCTCCCTACAGTTCCCACGGTTCTCACATCCAGTGAAAATCCCATCTTGTATCTTCATTAAAGTGAAAGAAAGAAGAAGAAGAAGAAGAAGAAGAGAGGAGGAGGAGGAGGAGGAGAGGAGGAGGAGGAGGGAGGAGGAGGGAGGAGGAGGAGGGGGAAGAGGAAAATATTCAGGTGCAATGGTGCATGTCTGCAATTCCAGTGACTCTGGAGGCTGAGACAGGATTGTAAGTTCTAAGGCAGCCTCAGCAACTTAGAGAGATCCTAAGAAATTTAGTGAGACACTGTCTTAAAAATTAAAAAGGGCTGAGGATATAGTTCAGTGGTAGAGCACCCCTGGGTTCAATCTGTAGTACCAAAATAATAATAATAGTAATAATAATAAAAATAAAAATAAATAGAAAAGAGGATAAAGGCAAAATGAAGGATTTTTAAAAATATTATTTTCACATAGTCTTCCTTAAAGTTTATCTTCTTCTGTTACATGTCCTTTGAAATGATTTTAAAGGTCTGAGCTTATTCATTGCATCCATTTTTTTTTCTTAGCAGAGGTGAAAATGGAGGATGAAGCATGTCAAAGTTTAACAGCAGCTAAAACAAACATTCCATGGAATCTAAGCTACTGAAGTGCTATGAGGGCTGCTGTTTATTTGCAATGGAGTGCCTGTATGTTGGAAATTGGATTTTTGTTTCTGAAATGAAAATTGCACTCCAGTTTCACACTATCTAAAGTGGAAAATGGCCACCTAGGGTCAGGATATCAGATTGACTGGTGATAGGAATGGAAGAAAATATGTTTTAAGTGAAACAGTACATGTACTCTGACTTAGAGAATTTATAAATGCTACAGCTTTGAAATGTTCTATCCATTACAAATTTTGGTTATGTTGAACTGGAAAGCATATTTTTTTCTAGTGACTATAACCCCATGCCATCTTGTTCTTTCTTTTTAATGTTTTTTAGTTGTACACGGACACAATACCTTTATTTTATTTACTTTTATGTGGTGCTAAGGATCAAACCCAGTGCCTCACACATGCTAGGCAAGCGCTCTGCCACTGAGCCTCAACCCCAACCCCCTATTCTCTTTTCATAGGGGTATATTTTTATTTTCATGTTAAAATGTATGGAATTGGCATATTTTCTTTATTACTGTTGACCCAAAGTTATTAATAATGCTTCAACAGTGTCCCAATTGGGATGAACTATGTACTCACCTTAGTTATACTGTAATCATTTCACCTGTTATTTTATTTGATGCATTTGAGCTTATATTCCACTATCTCTGATATTAATACTGCTAATTTTGTTTGTATTTGCCTACCATTTTTTTGTCTATTTCTTTATTTTAAACCTTTTTTTATAATTTTTTAAAAATACTTTTTAGTTGTAGGTGGACACAATACCTTTATTTTCTTCATTTATATGTGGTGCTGAGGATCATACTCAGGGCCCCACATGTTCTAGGCAAGATCTCTATCACTGAGTCACAACCAAAGCCCTATTTTTAACCTTTGTTGATTACTTTATTTGGGAGAGTTTCTTGTAGAACATACTACTTACATAACCTTAGGTCTTTTCTTTGCTATGACAATTTAGCATATTAACATTCAAGTTAGCAGAGATATTTCTTTTTCTTTTATTTATTTTTGATGCTGGGGACTGAACCCAGGGGCTCTTCATCACACCTACATCCCTAGTATTTTTATTTTTTTTTTATTTTGAGACAGGGTCTCACTAGGTTGCAGAGGCTGTCCTTGAACTTGCAATCCTTCTGCATTAAGCCTCTTGATTCACTGGAATTGCAGGCATGAACCACCATGCCCAGCCTTTATGTATAGATTTTAACTATTCATTATATTTTGCAGATTCTTTCTCCTTCTCTTATAGATTTTTTTGCTTTGCCAGATCGATCGAATTTCCTTTTAATTCAGTCCCTTCCACACCAGCTGTTAGGATAATTTGGAATTCCTAGGAATCTTATGTATTTACCTTCCACCTCTGAGGGAACCTATGCCTGCCCATAAAATGTTGGCAAACCCTTACAGGGTAAGGGGATTTTGCTGATGTTCCAATTGCTAGGTCTTTAGTTGTCCATGTAGTTAAAAACAGCAATGCCCCCAGACTTGCACATTCTTCCTGAAGACTTACAATGTCAGCTGTATCTGCCAGCCACAACAATCAGATGGGGTTATTTTAGTGGTTAGCTGTCTAAGCAGTGAGATGGGAGGGAGACAGCATCAGAAACACATACTCCGGCCACAATTTTCTTTACTAGTTTTAATTTGTATTGGATTGTCATGTTTTTAGAACTCTATCACTAAAATTACACATTTTCAACTTGTCCAGGATCCAATTTCACAGAATAAAAATAGTGATTTATTCTCAATTCTAAATTCTGTAGACAGACAGAATGTAGATTAAATTTTCACTAGTCTTTGCTTTTTCAAAATTGAACAAAAGTAATACAGTTGCTTTTGTTTAAAGAACATTTTTCATTCAAAATATCAAAATAAAAATCTTAAGTCCTTATATTTATATAATGCTTTGTAGCAAAGTTTATATATAGCCATTATTTCAATTGTATTAATTCTTTGAGAACAGAGAATCATTGTTTCCATCTAAAAAGTGTGCAAACTGAAGGAGAGTGATTTTAAAGGACTTGTACAAGTTCATACCACTAGAAAGAGACAGGTACACTTCAGGCATTCTTATACTAGATTTATTGTTCTTTTATCTATACATGATAAAATATAAAGCCATGCACATTTCATGTAAAACTTTTAGTGTTCATTTCTTTTCCCCTTCTTGTTTTTAAGGATCTACAAAGAGAGATAGAATAAAGGTTCAGTAAAAACATATAATGTCTAGACCATTATAGAGACTCCCAATCTCTCCCAAATATGAATGCGTAGTGATAAGTCTCTTGACTTAGTTTTATTCAGGACACACATTATCTTCATAATCAGAAGCTAACACCCATGTGTATTCTACTTTACTTATTGCCCTGGTAAATCCTGTCCTACATTTCTAGGACAAGACTAAGGTAACAGCTGCCAATGCCTCTTGCCCACAAGCTAGAACTAATGTTCTACATTTATATGATAATGGGGATTTTCATAGCATATCCTCATATTATAACTAATTTGATTCAACAACCCTATGAGGTAGGCTAAGCAATAATTATGCTAATTTTACAAAAGCATGAAAAGATAAAGTGATTTTTCCAAAGTTACATAGTTACTTAATACTAAGATTAAATTTCCAATGATTTCTCTAATGTGCTACTTTTTGTGACCATGGAAACTTTATATTCAATAAATACATCCTTTTTAATGTATAGTAAGTGCTATAGTTTATATATGAAGTGGCCTCCAAAGGCTGTGTGTTAAAGGCTTGATCGCCAGCCTGTGGCATTATTGGTGAAACATTTAGGAGGTGGGGACTAGTGGACAGACCAGGTCATTGGGGGTATGCCCTTGAAAGACATACGGGGATCCTGGCCCCTCTGTCTCCCCCCTCAACCCCCCTCTTTGCTTCCTGGCTGCTATGATGTCAGAAGTTTCCTCCATCTTGTGTACCCGGTCATGATGTGCTCTCTCACCACAAGCCCAAACACAAAAAGGCTAAATGACCATGGACTGAAACTTCTGAAAACATGAGCCAAAATAAAACTTTCTGTCTTTAACTTGTTTATCTTAGGTATTTCATCACAGTGATGGAAAGCTGACTAACACAGTAAGGTTTTCAACATGTATGGAAATAGCTAAAATAAGTATATATTTGTTTATGGCCATTATTGTTACTGGAGGAGATGGTATCTGACACACTTTCTTAGACTTCTGTAACTAAAATCTAGAACTGTCTCAGTGTCTAATTTGATTATCAAAATATTTTGGAAGCATAAATTTGTGAAAGGAAGTTTATATTTCATTATTTTAGAGAGGAAAAATAATAATCCATTCCCAGATCTTATAAAAAATTCTGGTTTCTCCAGATATCACCAAAATATTTGCAGGGAGGGGACTGGGGATTGAACTCAGGGGCACTTGGCCACTGAGCCACATCCCCAGCCCTATTTTGTATTTTATTTAGAGACAGGGACACACATGAGTTGCTTAGTGCCATGCTTTTGCTGAGGCTGGCTTTGAACTTGTGATCCTCCTGCCTCAGCTTCCCGAGCCACTGGGATTACGAGCATGCACCACAGTGCCTGGCCCCAAAACATTTTTAAATACTTAAATTACCATCTACCAACACATCTATAATACAAAGAAATTAAAATCTCAAATACATAATAAATACTAATTTAATATTGGATGAACTCATTAATACATTCATTTTACACAATATCACATGATATAGAACCCCATTTTTCCAATTATGCTTCCTTCAACAGTGCAAAAAATAAGTGCTATGATACAAATCAACAATGGGAGAAGCAAACAGAGGACTGTCGAAGGGTCACTCTCCAAGGAGGGGTGGGAAGAGGATGATGATACTACACAACAGGTTAAAACAATTGGAACACAAAACAGAATCCCATCAGGAGAACAGTAGACATACTGTTGTAGTATATTTTGCTTTCCTTGGGCTGTAGTTTTGTGCAAGGTAATTAATAATTTTTGTTGAAGTAACGGTGAGGTCCTTAGAGAGTAAATTTACAATTCTGATTGTGAATTATGTAAGTAAATATTTTTTTCTTTTTTGCAAGTGATTACTGCAAATGTTTAGAAGTAGGATTTTAAATACTCTGTTATAAATATTGTTTAACTGATCTGCGTTTCTTACTTGACATTGAACTCTTCAAGGTAAGGGACTCTGTCTTATCCTTGTGATCTCAGAAATTGGCACAGTTCTAGACATCATCAATTTGTAATCAATTCATGATGAATGGATAAACGAAGAATTGACCAAGGTTTTGCAGTTAGTTCTGAACATGGCATGCCTTCTGAATCTTTTGTCAAGACATCTATAAATGTGTTCCCAATTCTTTGCAGTGCCAGAAAAGACAAGATTGTTTTCAGTGAAAACATTCAATTGATTAATTTGCTTGTAAAGTGTCATTATTTATCTTTCACTGAAAGTTAATACAGTATGATAAATTTATTGTCTGGTATACAAAGTCAATATTTTATTTCAACCTCTACATTCCCATGGAATTAATTAACTAATGATTTATAGAGTGTTTTATATTGTTAGAATTATTCTGTTTTTTATGGTGTGTCTTGGCAATAGTTGACTGTGTGGTACTTGGGAGACACAGTTATAATATAAACTGATTAAGATTGGTTTAGAAGTGAAAATATTACTATTACCAATCTGGAAGCAGATTGGCAATATGATACACAGATGTTGCATTATAATGAAATATTCTAATGAGAAGTACTTAAAGATTTTGGCATGCTATTTTTAATATCACTTACAGTATGTTTATAAACAAAAGTAATACACATTCAGCTGCCAAAATTTTCTAAACGCTATCTGAATTATGTTTAAATTTGTTGATTATTATGGGCTCTATTTTTTATTTTTTATTTTTTGTATTGTGGATTTGACCCAGGGGTGCTTTGCCACTCAGCTATATCCCCACCCTTTTTTATATTTTATTTTAAGACAGGATCTCACTAAGCTGTTTAGGGCTTTGCTAAATTGCTCAGGCTGGCCTTGAACTTGCTATCCTCCTGCCTTAGTTTCCTGAGTTGTTGAGATTACAAGCATGTGCCACTGAGCCTGGTCTTATTATGGGTTTTAAAGAAAAACTTCATATGATAGAATGAACATCTAAAGAGAGCATTCCTTAAGAGAAGTATGCATAGCACTCAGGTTTCTCAGAAATTCAACCAGATTAGAGCCATTAGCAATTTGACTTAGAGTTCCTTTTGGGAAACCACTATTGAATAATATGTTAGGTAGCAAGTTTGTCCTGATGGAAATGGGCAACAGTGTTTATTGTGATGTACCATAACCATTTATAAAGATTGCTGAGGACAGACTTGTATTATTTCAATAACATAAATTTTGAACTATCTATTTTCCATCCTTATACCCTGAAACTATTTGTATGTTTCAAATTTGGTTGCCAAGATTCTATTTAAAAAAAAAACTGAGAAAGATATTGAACATGTTATGCTATGCCATGTTGATCTAATGTTAAGGCCAAAGTTCTGATGAAAGAAGAAAAAACATAGTGGTCAAAACTCATTTATTTTCATAAGTGAATCAATAAGCCCAGGGGGAAGGACTAAGATAATCAAATAATTGAAAAAAAATTCTATATGAATCCAGATTAAGATTAGGATTATTTCTTCTGGAAAAAAAAAAGATGTAGGTGTTACAAAGGTTGGTATGAGTGAGTGTGACCAAATAGACGGGAATGACTGCAATCTACCAAATACTAACTTGATGTGTATATTATGTATCAATTCCTGCTTACCCAGTCCTATTCAGTAGTTATTCTATATTTTCTTAAATATAATTATTTTAACACTTTCAGTAAAATGTGCTAAGAGAACAATAATATCAGTTTTGTGAGGGTAGGACCTTCTTATATCTTGCTCACAGTTTTATCTACAGTGGCTAGCATGTTGCCTGGGATAGAGTAGACACCTGATATTTACCAACCCAATGAAAGAGATTTCCCCAAATAATTAGAATACTGAGGACACTTTATCTTCACCTATCTTTTCTGTCTCTGAGTTGATATTATGAAATTAAAACTAACCTCCATTCTGAGAAATCAAACATCATGATTTATATAGTCACACATACACATACTCACACACCACATACATCCTCTCATTCTCACTCACTTAATTTATCATTTATTAGATATTTTATCCTGATAGGGCAATGACAATGGAATAAGTTCAAAATGATTTCCAGAGATTGTTATTTCCACTGGCTGTTGAAGTTTAATAAGCAGTTTGATGGTCACTAAATATGCCTAGAGGTTTCCTCATTTCCTCAGTGATTTTTATTGCCCTGCACTTGGTAGTTGTGTAATGTGTAAGCACTTCTTATTGATTTGATCATTTATCACACTTACTTTTTTATTTATCCAGTTGCCAACTTGGTTTCTTGATTGTTCCACTAGAACAAAAGCTTTTCTCTTCATCTCAGCATCTTTCGTTCTAAGTACCTTTCCACATTCATGATCCAAGCAGCTGACCCAAGTCATACTTCATACCCAACTCAACATGTCCATTGCCCTTGTTCTCTGGTAAAACTAAAGACTTTCAATCCTGGCTGTCCATTAGAAGCCACTTGAGGTGTACTTTGGACACCCAAATTCCACCTCAGACCAACTAGATAAAAATTTGTCATTGTGGGACTTAGCATCAGTCTTTAAAATCTGTACCGATGATATTTATGTGTGGTGAAGAGGAGAACCACTGCCTAGATATTCCTATTGCCTTACCACCAACTTTGTTGGAACATTTGTATGATAAGGCCAGCCAAGATGGTGCCAGAGTTCGCCACCTTACTCGGGCATTATCATTTAGACTGGCCCAGCTCTACAGCCAGATGAGTGGCCCTAGCCCTCACTCCGCCTCTCTACAACTTTCTCTCTTTCTTCCTATAAATACAAAATCCTCCAAAT
Organism: Tamias sibiricus; assembly: GCA_025594165.1. Classification (NCBI taxonomy): domain Eukaryota; kingdom Metazoa; phylum Chordata; class Mammalia; order Rodentia; family Sciuridae; genus Tamias; species Tamias sibiricus. The sequence continues at coordinate 104,605,985 of CM046667.1, read as the reverse complement.
CTACATAACATATGAAAAAATGTACTGTTTTACTAATTAAATATTTTTATTGTTTCCCTTTAGTAACAAATTTGCTTTATTTTCTCAAAATATTTCAACTTGACTCTATTATTCACCACATAGCCTCAAAATAAATTGTGAACAGAAAGCTAAGATGAAAATAAACTGGATTAATGTCAAGAGACTAATGTTTAGCTTTGGAAAGTACAATTTGGAAATAGAACAATGATCATGGTAAAATATGTTGCTAAAATAATTAGTGTAACCAGAAAAATTATCAAATAAAATCCCCCAAACTGTTCATAATAAGGACAGAAAATTAAAATCTTTCTCTGGAACCTGCCTAAATTTGACTTCAGTACTTATTTGATTTCTAATACAGAGGTAATATAGTTTAACACTGAAAACAAATTGACTAGCTAACAGATGAACTTTATATGAGAATAAAATAAGAGGCATTAGGATATTAGGGTTTGTTTATTGTTTTATTCCCTCTGGATCAAATTTTTTCAGGAAGAAATGTTATTAAATAAAGTCTGTTGCCTGACATTTTCAATGCCAGCCTTATAGCAATAAGAAATCTTGGTACATTTAAACAACAGCAAGATGATACTTTTCTTTGCAAAAATTTGACAGTAAGTTTCAACAAAGGTAAAACAAACCATAATGAAACCAGAGTCCCCTAAATCTGAAAATATAAAAAATAAGATCTTCAGTACAAGATCATAAGAATGTCTTTCAAAACATTTTCAGAAACAATCAGTCAAGTAGGAGAACACCCAAGAAATAAAATTGCTCAGTGTCTATATAAGTAAATTCATGGTATAAATGAACATCTATTACATGAAACTTTTGTAGGATGCTGGTCACACAACCACTAAATTCACCCATACTTATGATCCAATAGTTGGCTATGAACCCAATTAGGAAAACAAATCTGAAAGAAATGTAACTTCTAAACCAAACTTCAAATATAGTAGGCAAAGAAGATGATTCAAGAATATGTTGGAGAGGGGGCAGCTCATATCCAAGAAGAGTAGGAAGCTTTGAAAGCAGAAAGAGATGACCTAGGGAAAAAACAGGTAGAAATAATGTTATAAAGGAAAATGAGGACCAATTTACAGAGCTTGTCACTTGGTTATACAAAGGATTTTCAAACATGAGAGAGCCACTATTCATAATTATAGAAATTATGGAATAGGCAATATTCTTCAGGAATGAAAAAGAACAAGTAGGCTTATTTTTTAATTTATTTTTTTGAAGTGCTAGAGATAGAACCTAAGGCCTCATTCATGCTAGGTAAGTACTTCACCACTGAGCCATATCCCTAGCCCCAAATATGCCCATATTTAAAAAATAAGGGATGATCCTTAAAGTGGAAGACTGGTCATTTGGGCATTGTTATGTTTTTTAAATATATTAGGAAAAAATGATCTGACAGCCAATTATAGACCATACAGGAGCACAGTGCCATGCATATCAATTGACACATAGATTTGAAAAAGGCGAGTCATGTCAGTTTAACTTAATTTCCTCCAACATGGGCTTAATAGCCTCAGTGGGTTTCACTGACAGAGAGAAAAGTATATTTAATCAACTTAATTCATGTAAAGCCATTGATTCTTTCCCACATGATATTCTCAATATAAGAAGTATAGACTTTACTTTGGGGGCATTTATTAGGCACTTCCCAAGTGCTGGATACCAGGTAGGCACTATCATGTGACTATGTCAATCCAATCCTCTGAAAGGAATATTAAAAAAGCACAGATTGGGATATAAAGGGTTTAAGTTGCTTTTCTAAAATTATACAAATATTAAAGAAATTGACTTCAGATTGTGTGTCTTCAGCTTTTCCCTTCTATCCTTCATTTATGTGTTAGTTATACATAGAGGAATCCACATGCTGACTGAACACCTTACCATCTCTGATCTGCCACAAGGATTGTCATCCCAATGAGCATCACTACCATTGCTACTGCTTTTATAAGAATGCCTATCATAAGTCTTTTACTCTGATGCCAAAGCTCCCACAACAGAGTGGGTTCCCCTGTCCTCATCCTAACAGTGAAGGCTGAGAATTTCTCCCTTTTTACTGCTGCAAGATGAGACTTTCCGCTTCCATCATCTATGGAGCAGGAGCAAATTCCTGTTGACTCAGAGTTGATTAAAGGGGAGCTGGAGAAAGTGATGTGCCCCAATGATCTTAAGGTAGAATTCTAAAAGTATTTTTGTAATACATGTACTTTGTTAACAAGGTGGTTAGTTCTAAAAGACAATTATTCATATAAGTCAGTTACACTATAGCTTAGTTTTTTTGTTGTTGTTGCTAATGGGCTGATGTGGGACCTGATAATCATTATAATGTTGTTCCTATCAGAAAATTCATTCTGATTTCAAATTAACTTACTAGTAGATGAGCTTCTGAAATGCAGGTAAATTATATATTAAATATTATCTTCATGGCCTTAATCATATTACTCTCAGGCAGAGGACTAGACTTTATTATTTGGGGCATTTACATCATACAATGAATGTATCATATTTTTTCACTGTGTGTGTGTGTGTGTGTGTGTGTGTGTGTGTGTGTGTGCGTGCTTGTGTGCATTCTATATATGGGGTCTGGTTCCTTGAATCCAAGAATAATGCCTCTTTTATAATATCTGGAAACATTCTTGCAAATTATAAGCAATTAATGAACATTTAATGAATAAATGATTTACTAGATAAAACAAACAAGAATACACTGATGAGATTCATAAATATTCAATTCCCCTATTGCCATTTTCTAAAGGCAGTAATAAAATCTGAAGTGATCTTTACCAAACAGATAAAGGACCCTGAAAAACAGGAATAAACCACCAACAGCAAGAGCATTTATTTAGGATGGGAAATAAAAGGTTAGGCAAGAAGAGAAAAAAAAATCAGAAACTAAGAACAAGATATGGTAGCAGTATCGGGGATGGAAAAGGACCATGTTCCAGGGATATTTTACAGTATAAGTAATACACAAATCTATATATTGTAAATTAACTTCATCAATATAATTTTTAAAAGTTTGTGAGGAAAGAACTACAGATAATTCCAATAAGAGTGGCTAAGATTATAAAGGGATGGAAGTGAACTTTTGAGGACTAAAATACAAGAATTAACCTATATTTCAAAAAAAAAGGTAAAGTATGTCTACCAGTACATGAATAACATTATGATATGACTGGTGACCACTTATTATCCACCTCCCATGGAGGAAAAAATATAGGTGATTTTTTATTTATTGTAAATATTGGGATATTCTTACTCATAAGAAATAATAACTTGACAGTATGAAAAAATTGGACCATTTCCCCCAGACTATGTACATTATTTTTTTTTTCTGAGCAAAGGGATCACTCTTCCATGTGAATATTTTAGATATTAATCAGGATGAGTCAATGATTTCTTAAGGTTGCTTCCAATTTCAGGATTATGAATTTCATTTATATATACTTATATATAAAAATTATAAATTTTGTGCTAACATGATGTTTCAATACATGTGTACATTGACTAATGTTGAAATCAGATTAAACATATCTAGCTTCTCATTTATCATGTCTTTTTTAAAATTTTTTTATTCAAAGTTGTATTTATAATAGTAGTATGCATTATAATTCATAATAAACTTATAGAGCATCTTTTAACAAAACACTGTATACAATGTATATTCGTACCATTCAAATCTTCAATAATGCATTTAGGATAATGACATCCATCTTATTCAACCACCTTTTCTTTTTTTCCCCACCATCCCCCCTTGCTCCCTTCCTTCCCCTCCCTCCCCTTTGACCTTTCTAGCGTTCCTCTAATCTTCCTATGTACCCCAAACCAACACCACTGTGAATCCGCCTACTTATATCAGAGAAAACATTCAGTATTTGGATTTTTGAGATTGACTAACTTCACTCAGCATTATATTCTCCAACTTCATCCATTTACCTGCAAATGCCATTATTTTATTCTCTTTTATTGATGAGTAAAATTCCATTGTGTATATATACCACATTTTCTTTATCCACTCATTTACTGAGGGACATCTAGGTTGGTTCCACAACCTAGCTATTGTTAATTGTGCTGCTATAAACATTGAAGTGGCTGTGTCACTGTAATATGCTGTTTTTAAGTCCTTTGGGAATAGACCCAGGAGTGGGATGGCTGGGTCATAGGGTGGTTGCCTTCCCATTTTCCCAAGAAATCTCCATACTTCCTTCCAGAACAGTTGCACGATTTTGCAGTCCCACCAGCAATGTATGAGTGTGCCTTTTTCCCACATCCTCTCCAACATTTATTGTTGTTTGTGTTCTTACTAGCTGCCATTCTGACTGGAGTGAAATGAAATCTTAGAGTAGTTTTGATTTGCATTTCTCTAATCGCCAGTGATGTTGAGCATTTTTTCATGTATTGGTTGATTAATTGTGTATCTTCTTCTGAGAAGTGTCTTTTCAATTCCTTAGCCCATTTGTTGATTGGGTTATTTGGTTTTTTTTTTTTTTTTGGAATTAAGTTTTTTGAGTTCTTTATATATTCTAGAAATTAGTGCTCTATCTGATGTTCATGTATTAAATATATGTTCCCAAATAGTTGGCTCTCTGTTCAACTCACTGATTGTTTCTTTTGCTGAGAAGAAGCTTTTAATTTGAATATATACCATTCATTGATTCTTTTTTTTTTTAGATTTTTGTTGTTCTTGTTGTTCTTTTTTTTTTGACTTTTTATATAATTTTATTTTTATAATTTTTAATATGTACAACTCATAGTGCATATATTTAGTATCTTTTTACATACAACTGTTTGTATACAAAGTATATTCGTACAGTTCAGGTCTTCAATCATGCATTAAGGAAAATGATATCTGTCTCATTCAACCACCTTTTTTTTTCTCCCCCCTCCCTCCCCTCTTGCTCCCTCCCTTACCTTCCCTTCCCTTGACCATTCTAGTGTTCCTCTTATCCTCCTATGTACCCCCATCCAACAATACTTTGAAATAGCCTCCTTATATAAGAGAGAACATTTGGTACTTGGATTTTTGAGACTGACTAACTTCACTTAGCATTATGTCTTCCAACTTCATCCATTTACCTGCAAATGCCATTAATTTGTTTTCTTTTATTGCTGAATAAAATTCCATTGTGCGTATATACCACATTTTCTTAATCCACTCATTTACTGAGGGACATCTAGGTTGGTTCCACAACCTAGCTATTGTGAATTGTGCAGCTACAAACATTGAGATAGCTGTGTCACTGTAATATGCTGCTTTTAAGTCCTTTGGGAATAGACCCAAGAGTGGAATGGCTGGGTCATAGGATGGTTCCATTCCCAGTTTTCCAAGAAATCTCCATACTGCTTTCCATAACGGTTGCACCATTTTGCAGTCCCACCAGCAATGTATGAGTGTGCCTTTTTCTCCACATCCTCTCCAACATTTATTGTTGCTTGTGTTCCTGATGGCTGCCATTCTGACTGGAGTGAAGTGAAATCTTAGAGTAGTTTTGATTTGCATTTCTCTAATTGCCAGCGATGTTGAACATTTTTTCATGTATTTGTTGATTAATCGTGTATCTTCTTCTGAGAGGTGTCTTCTCAATTCCTTAGCCCACTTATTGATTGGGTTATTTGTTTTTTTAGTGTAAAGTTTTTTGAGTTCTTTATATATTCTAGAGATTAGTGCTCTATCTGATGTGCATGTATTAAATATTTGTTCCCAATTAGTTGGCTCTCTATTCACCTCACTGATTGTTTCTTTTGCTGAAAAGAAGCTTTTTAGTTTAAATCTATCCCATTCATTAATTCTTGGTAGTAATACTTGCGCTACAGGATTCTTATTAAGGAACTTGGGGCCTAATCCAACATGTTGGAAATTGGAGCTTACTTTTTCTTCTATTAGGTGTATTGTCTCTGGTCTAATTCCTAGGTCCTTGATCCACTTTGAATTGAGTTTTGTGCATGGTGAGAGATAAAGGTTTAATTTCATTTTGTTGCATATGGATTTCCAGTTTTCCCAGCACCATTTGTTGAAGAGGCTATCCTTTCTCCACTGTACATTTTTGGCACCTTTGTCTAATATAAGATAGCTGTAATTATATGTATTAGTCTCTGTATCCTCAATTCTGTACCATTGGTCCACCAGTCTGTTTTGGTGCCAATACCATGCTGTTTTTGTTACTATTGCTCTATAGTATAATTTAAAGTCTGGTATGGTGATGCCCCCTGCTTCACTTTTCTTGCTCAGGATTACTTTGGCTATTCTGGGTCTCTTATTTTTCCAGATGAATTTCATGACTGCTATTTCTATTTCTTTGAAGAATGACATTGGGATTTTGATTGGAATTGCATTAAATCTGTATAATGCCTTTGGTAGTATGGACATTTTGACAATATTAATTCTACCTATCCAAGAGCAAGGCAGGTCTTTCCATCTTCTGAGTTCATCTATAATTTCTTTCTTTAGTGTTCTATAATTTTCGTTATAGAGGTCTTTCACCTATTTCGTTAGGTTGATTCCCAGGTATTTTATTTTTTTTTTTTTTGATGCTATTGCAAATGGGGTAATTTTCATCATTTCCCTTTCAGAGTCTTTGTCGCTGATGTACACAAATGCCTTTGACTTATGTGTATTGATTTTGTATCCTGCAACTTTGCCAAATTCGTTTACTAGTTGTAAAAGTTTTCTGCTAGAGTTTTTTGGGTCTTCTAGGTAGATTATCATGTCATCAGCAAATAGTGCTAATTTGAGCTCTTCTTTTCCTATCTGGATCCCTTTAATTTCTTTCGTCTGTCTAATTGCTCTGGCCAGAGTTTCCAGTACTATGTTAAATAGCAGTGGTGAAAGGGGGCATCCCTGTCTTGTTCCAGTTTTTAGAGGGAATGCTTTCAATTTTTGTCCATTTAAGATAATGTTAGCTCGGGGCCTTGCATAAATAGCTTTTATTATGTTAAGATATGTTCCTGATATTCCTAGTTTTTCCAGTGTTTTGAACATAAAGGGGTGTTGTATTTTGTCAAATGCTTTTTCTGCGTCAATTGAGATGATCATATGATTTTTGTCTTTAAGTCTATTGATGTGATGTATTATGTTTATTGATTTCCGAATATTGAACCAGCCTTGCATCCCTGGGATAAACTCCACTTGATCGTGGTGAACTATCTTTTTGATATGTTTTTGTATCCGATTTGCCAGGATTTTGTTGAGGATTTTTGCATCTATGTTCATTAAAGATATGGGCCTGAAGTTTTCTTTTTTGGATGTGTCTTTGCCTGGCTTTGGAATTAATGTAATATTGGCCTCATAGAAAGAGTCTGGAAGAGCTCCCTCTTTTTCTATTTCTTGAAATAATTTGAAGAGCATTGGTATTAGTTCTTCTTTGAAAGTCTTATAGAACTCGGCTGTAAACCCATCAGGTCCTGGACTTTTTCTTGTTGGTAGCTTTTTGATGACATCTTCTATTTCTTCGCTTGTAATTGATCTATTTAAATTATGTATAGCCTCCACATCCAGTTTAGGCAAATCATATGACTCTAGAAATCTGTCAATGCATTCAGTATTTTCTATTTTATTAGAGTACAAGTTTTCAAAGTAATTTCTAATTATATTCTGTATATCTGAGGTGTTTGTTGTGATATTCCCTTTTTCATCACGAATGTTAGTAATTTGAGTTTTTTCTCTTCTTCTTTTCGTTAGCATCGCTAAGGGTCTGTCAATTTTGTTTATTTTTTCAAAGAACCAACTTTTAGTTTTGTCAATTCTTTGAATGGTTTCCTTAGTCTCAATTTCATTAATTTCTGCTCTGATTTTAATTATTTCCTGTCTTCTACTGCTCTTGGTGTTGGTCTGTTCTTCTTTTTCTAATGCTTTGAGGTGTGATGTTAAGTCATTTATTTGTTGGTTTTTTTTTCCTCTTAAGGAATGAACTCAGTGCAATAAATTTTCCTCTTACTACTGCCTTCATAGTGTCCCAGAGATTTCTATATGATGTATCTGTGTTCTCATTTACCTCTAGGAATTTTTTTATCTCCTCTTTGATGTCTTCTTCAACCCCTTGTTCATTCAGTAGCATGTTGTTTAGCTTCCAGTTAATGGAGTAGTTTTTCTTATTCCTTGTTTTGTCGTTGATTTCCAATTTCATCCCTTTATGGTCCGATAGCATGCAGGGTAGTATCTCTATTTTTTTTATATTTGCTGAGAGTTGCCTTGTGAAATAATATATGGTCTATTTTGGAGAAGGAGCCATGTGCTGCTGAGAAAAAATGTGTATTCGTTTACTGAGGGATGAAATATTCTATATATGTCCGTTAGGTCTAAATTGTTAATTGTTTTGAGGAGGCTTAAAGTTTCTTTGTTTAGCTTTTGTTTGGATGATCTATCCATTGGTGAGAGAGGTGTGTTGAAGTCCCCTAGAATAACTGTGTTGTGGTCTATTTTACTCTTGAACTTAAGAAGCGTTTGTTTGATGAATGTAGGTGCTCCATTATTTGGGGCATACAGATTTATGATTGTTATATCCTGTTGATGGATGGTTCCCTTAAGTAATAAGAAATATCCATCTTTGTCCCTCTTGATTAGTTTTGGTTTGAAGTCTACCTTATTTGATATGAGAATGGAAACCCCTGATTGCTTCCGCCAGCCATGTGAGTGATAAGACTTTTCCCAGCCTTTCACTTTCAGTCTGTTGATGTCTTTTTCTATGAGGTGTGTTTCTTGGAGACAGCAAATTGTTGGGTCATTTCTTTTAATCCATTCTGATAATCTGTGTCTTTTGATTGGCGAGTTTAGGCCATTAACATTCAGGGTTATTATTGAGATGTGATTTTTATTCCCATCCATTTTTATTTGAATTATGGTCTTTAGCTTGATTTGGTTTCTCTTCTGGTTGGTATTTCCTTTAGTTTAATATCTCCCTTTGGTGATTTTCGTTATCATCTTTCTCTTCTTCTTCATGAAAAATGTTGCCCAGGATGCTCTGAAGTGCTGGCTTTCGAGTTGTGAAATCTTTGAACTTTTGCTTGTCGTGGAAGGTTTTTATTTCATCTTCGAATCTAAAGCTTAATTTTGCTGGATATAAGATTCTTGGTTGACATCCCTTTTCTTTCAGAGCTTGAAATATGCTATTCCAGGATCTTCTTGCTTTTAAGGTCTGGGTTGAAAAATCTGAACATAGTCTGATTGGTTTCCCCCTATATGTAATTTGCTTCCTTTCTCTTGTGGCTTTTAGTATTTTCTCCTTGCTCAGTGTATTAGGCATTTTCATTATAATGTGTCTAGGTGTGGATCTGTTGAGATTTTGTTTGTTTGGTGTTCGGTATGCCTCTTGAACTTGGTTTTCCATTTCATTCCTCAAGCTTGGAAAATTTTCTGTAATTATTTCATTAAATAGATTACTCATTCCTTTGGCTTGAAACTCTGCCCCTTCCTCTACGCCGATCACTCTTAAGTTTGGTCTTTTTATGCTGTCCCATAATTCTTGGATGTTATGTTCTTGATTACTAACAAGTTTTGCTGTATGGTTTAAATTCTTCTCTAGGACATATATTTTGTCTTCATTGTCTGAGGTTCTTTCTTCCAAGTGGTCCATTCTGTTGGAGATGTTTTCAATTGAGCTTTTATTTTGGTTTATTGCTTCTTTCATTTCTGTTTGGATTCTCTTAGAGCCTCTATTTCCCTATTGAAGTAATCTTTTACTTCCTGTATTTGTTTTTGGAGTTCTTTGTCAAAATGATCTTTTGCCTCCTGTACCTGCTCCCTCATCTCATTTTTGAGTTCATTCTTAAGTTCCATAAACATTTGGCATATGTAATTTCTAAATTCCATCTCTGGCATTTGACCAACTGTGCTTGCCATGACATCTACCGATGAGGTATCTTGATTTGTTTGTGTCATTTTCTTTTCTTGTTTTTTCATGTTGCTTGTGTGTCTATTCTTCCTGCACTGTGGGACCTTGACTGTTTCGATTTTACCTTAAAACCTTATGTTGTTCCTGTAGTACAATGCTATCAAATCACCTTATAATTCCTTTACACTTTTAAAACCTAACACTTTCTATTCAGAAAATCCAAGTTTGATCACAATGTACAGATTTTGTTAACCCAGATATTATTTCCAATTTACTCTGTACGCTTCTGATAGGGTTTTATAGCTTCAAGTATTGGATACAGAGGTGTTATGTTTAGGAAGAAGGAAGTGTCTTGAATTGTTCTTTCTTGGAAAGTATGAAAAGAGATATCTATTGAAATGGTTTAGTGGAAGTGGTTTAGTATCAGTAGACGATGGAAGAAAGAGAATGGGGTTGACAATTAGGTAAAAAGATCAATTTATATATATAGTAAGTTGGAAAAGAAAAAAAATGATAAAAGAGTAGGAATTGGTGTAAGAGAGAGGAGAGAGAATCAAGGAAATAGAGAGTAAACTATATATAACACCACTTTGCTACCCAGTTCAATTGCGCCAGTTCTAGCAATCCCAAGTTTTGCGTATAACTTGTTTTTGCCTCTGTTTAGTATGCACTGGCAGGATGTAAACATGAAAGATGAAGGAGGAAGAAAAGATAAAAGAGTGAGAAGGAGGAAAAGAATGAAAGAAAAAAGGAGCGGAAGCAAACAAACACACTAACAATCAATGCGGAAGGAAAAAAAAAAAGCAGAACAAAACAAAGCCAAAAAAAGGAAAAGAAAAACAAACAAACAAACAAACAAACAAAAAAACCTCTCCCTGCAATCCAAAAAATCAAGCAGACCAATAAAAAGAAAAGGAAAAAAAAAAAAAAGTCAAACCCCAAGTCTCAGACAAAACGGGCCCTGGGAAGCCCCCCTCTTTTTTTCCTTTCCAGTTCAAACCAATTGCTATTGGATCACAGTCTGTGATCCTGTTAGTGAAATCAAGGCTGCATCTTAGGGCAGTGGCTGTACGGATCAGTGAAGGAGTGGCCCAGGGGGACTGCGTGTGTCAGCAGATGAATGGCGCCGGGAAGGGAAGGGGACCTTCCAGAAGGCACCCCCTCCCCAAGCCCACCCACAGCTGCAGCCTTTTGTGGCCGCTGCGCTAGCCTCAGAAACGCCTTCCCCTGCTGACCACCCAAGTCTCACCCAATTGTGTGTTGTCTCCAGAGAGCTGGAGAGTCCCTGGATGGATGCAGCCGTCGCTCTCCGTCTCCTCCCCTTTGTCAGGACCAGCCCCTGCAGCTTTCAAAGATGGCGGTGCTCTCCCTCCAGTCAACAGCAGCTCTGCAGACTCCCGTATCCTCGCTGATCGCACCAGGAAGCCACACCTGTGACTGTGGTGCAGACAGCGCTGCTCCAGACCGTGGCCCGCTCCACTCTGCCCCCGCTTGCCGATCGCAGATCTCTGCGCCGCTCTGTCCGGGGCCCCAGTACCGAGGGTCGCGTCAGGCGGAGTGTGGATTCGAACTGGTGTGTGGACCCGTGGTCTCCCGTGGCTCCCCAGCACCAATCCCGCCGGCTGTTATTGCTGGTTTCTATCGCCGGTTCACGCTGGTGTGCTGTGAGTTCGGCTGGGGTTGCAGCAGTAGCGCGGTCTCCTCACACTGACCTTGTTTCGCACGGCCTGTGCACCACCCAGGCGGTTTTGCAGGAGCCTCGCGGCTCCACCCGCTGCAGACAGCTTTTCTCTCTCTCTCTCTGGTAGTGGTAATCAAACCATCCAGGAGATCGGTATTTTCAGCCTATATATATATGATGAAAGGCAATTTATCTGCTTTGTTGGATTCTTTCCACGGAGCTGCCCTGAAGTGCGGCTTCCTCTAATCCGCCATCTTGGATTCTCTTCATTGATTCTTGATATTAATTCTTGCACTACAGGATTCTTATTAAGGAACTTTGGGGCCTAATCCGACATGTTGGAAATTGGAGCTTACTTTTTCTTCTATTAAGTGTACTGTCTCTGGTCTAATTCCTAGGTCCTTGATCCACTTTGAATTGAATTTTGTGCATGGTGAGAGATAGAGGTTTAGTTTCATTTTTTGCATATGGATTTCCAGTTTTCCCAGCACCATTTGTTGAAGAGGCTATCTTTTCTCCAATGTACGTTTGTGGCACCTTTGTCTAATATAAGATAACTGAAATTATATGTGTTAGTCTCTGTGTCCTCTATTCTGTACCATTGGTCTACCAGCCTATTTTGGTGCCAATACCATGCTGTTTTTGTTACTATTGCTCTGTAGTATAATTTAAGGTCTGGTATAGTGATGCCACCTGCTTCACTCCTCTTGCTAAGAGAATTGCTTTAGCTATTCTGGGTCTCTTATTTTTCCAGATGAATTTCATGACTGCTTTTTCTATTTCTATGAGGAATGCCATTGGGATTTTGATTGACATTGCATTAAATCTGTATAGTGCTTTTAGTAGTATGGTCATTTTGACAATATAAGTTCTGCCTATCCAAGAACAGGGTAGATCTTTCCATCTTCTAAGGTTTTCCATAATTTCTTTCTGTAGTGTTCTGTAGTTTTCATTATAGAGGTCTTTCACGTCTTTGGTTAAGTTGATTCCCAAGTATTTTATTTTATTTTTTTGATGCTATTGTAAATGTGGTAGTTTTCCTCATTTCCCTTTCAGAGGATTTGTCACTGATATATAGAAATGCCTTAGATTTATGGGCGTTGATTTTGTATCCTGCTACTTTGCTGAATTCATTTATGAGTTCTAGAAGTTTTCTGGTGGAATTTTTTGGATCTTCTAGGTATAAAATCATATTGTCAGCAAATAATGATAATTTGAGTTCAACTTTACCTATCTATATCCCTTTAATGTCTTTTGTCTGTCTTATTGCTCTGGCCAGCATTTCAGTTACTATTTTAAATAGAAGTGGTGAAAGAGGGCATCCCTGTCTTGTTCCAGTTTTCAGAGGGAATGCTTTCAATTTTTCTCCATTTAGAATAATGTTGGCCTGGGGATTATCATATATATCTTTTATGATGTTGAGATATGTTCCTGTTATCCCTGGTTTTTCTATTGTTTTGAACATGAAGGGGTTCTGTATTTTGTCAAATGCTTTTTCTGCATCTATTGAGATAATCATATGTTTCTTATCTTTGAGTCTATTGATGTGATGAATTACATTTATTGATTTCCTTATGTTGAAGATTCTTTGCATCCCTGGAATGAACCCCACTTGATCGTGGTGTATTACATTTTTGATACGTTTTTGTATCCATTTTGCCAGAATTTTATTGAGAATTTTTGCATCTATGTTCATTAAAGACATGGGTCTGAAGTTTTCTTTTTTTGATGTGTCTTTGCCTGGTTTGGGGATCAGGGTGATATTGGCCTCATAGAATGAGTTTGGATGTCCTCCCTCTTTTTCTATTTCCTGAAATAAATTGAAGAGTATTGGTATCAGTTCTTCTTTAAAGGTCTTGTGGAACTTGGCTGTGTATCCATCTGTTCCTAGGCTTTTCTTGGTTGGTAGGATTCTGATGGCATCTTCTATTTCATTGCTTGAAATTGGTCTGTTCAAGTTATGTATATCATCCTGCTTTAGTTTGGGCAGATCGTACAACTCTAGAAATTTGTTGATGCCTTCGGTGTTTTGTATTTTGTTGGAGTACAAGTTTTCAAAATAATTTTGAATTATTTCCTATATTTTCATAGTGTTTGTTGTGATATTTTCTTTTTCATCGCATATGTTAGTAATTTGAGTTTTCTCTCTCCTTCTCTTTGTTAGCTTGGCTAAGGGTCTATCAATTTTATTTATTTTTTCAAAGAACCAACTTTTTGTTTTGTCAATTTTTTTTGATTCTTTCTTTTGTTTCAATTTCATTAATTTTAGCTATGATTTTAATTATTTCCTGTCTTCTACCACTTTTAGTGTTGGATTGTTCTTCTTTTTCTAGAGCTTTGAGATGCAATTTTAAGTCATTTATTTGTTGACTTTTTCTTCTTTTGAGGAATGAACTCAATGCAATGAACTTTCCTCTTAGAACTGCCTTCATAGTGTCCCAGAGATTTTGATATGTTGTGTGTGTGTTGTCATTCACCTCTAAGAGTTTATCTCTTCTTTGATGTCATCTGCAACCCATTGTTCATTCAGTAGCATATTATTTAGTCTCTAGGTGTTGAAGTAGCTTTTATTTCTTATTTTATCATTGATTTCTAATTTCATTCCATTATGGTCTGATAGAATACAGGGTAGTATCCCTACTTTTTTTATATTTGCTAAGAGTTGTTTTGTGGCATAGTATATGGTCTATTTTAGAGAAGGATCCATGTGCTGCTGAGAAGAAAGTGATTTGCTTGTTGAAGGATGAAATATTCTATATAAGTCAGTTAAGTCTAAGTTGTTTATTGTATTTTTGAGCTCTATAGTTTCTTTGTTCAGCTTTTGTTTGGAAGATCTATCCAGTGGTGAAAGCAGTGTGTTATAGTCATCCAGAATTATTGTGTTGACTCTTAAACTTGAAGAGAATTTGTTTGATGAACAAGGATGCTCCATTGTTTGGGGCATCTATATTTATAATTGTTAAGTCTTGTTGGTGTATGGTTCCCTTGAGCAGTATATAATGTCCTTCTTTATCCCTTTTGATTGACTTTAGCTTGAAGTCAACTTTATTTGACATGAGGATGGAAACCCCTGCTTGTTTCCTCAGTCCATGTGAGTGGGAGGATTTCTCCCAACCTTTCACCCTCAGCCTGTGGATGTCTTTTCCTATGAGATGAGTCTCTTGGAGGCAGCATATTGTTGGGTCTGCTTTTTTGATCCAATCTGCTAGTCTATGTCTTTTGATTGGTGAGTTTGGTCATTAACATTCAGAGTTATTATTGAGATGTGTTTTGTATTCCCAGCCATTTTTGTTTAATTTTGTATTTAACTTGACATGGTTTCTCTTCTGGTTATTTTTTCCTTTAGTGTAATATCTCCCTCTGTTGATTTTCATCATTGTTTTTCTTTTCCTCTTCATGGAATATTTTGCTGAGGATGTTCTGTAGTGCTGGCTTTCTACTTGTAAATTCTTTTACATTTTGTTTATCATGGAAGGTTTTTATTTCATCCTCAAATCTAAAGCTTAATTTTGCTGGGTATAAGATTATTGGTTGGCATCCCTTATCTTTTAGAGCTTGGAATATATTGTTCCATGGTCTCCTAGCTTTGAGTGTCTGAGTTGAAAAATCTGCTGTGATACAAATTGGTCTCCCCCTATATGTGATCTGATCCCTCTCTTTTGCGGCTTTTAAAATTCTATCCTTGTTCTGTATGCTAGGCATTTTCATTATAATGTGTCTTGGTGTAGATCTGTTGTAATTTTGTACATTTGGTGTCCTGTAAGCCTCTTGTATTTGGTTTTCCAATTCATTCTTCATGCTTGCGAAATTTTTTTTATATTATCATGTTGAAGAAGTTGTGCATTCCTTTGGTTTGATTCTCTGTGCCTTCCTCTATCCCAATTATTCTTAGATATGGTCTTTTGATGCTGTCCCATACTTCTTGGATGTTCTGTTCATGGTTTCTTACTATCTTTATTGTGTGGTCAACTTTATTTTCAAGATTATATACTTTGTCTTTATTGTCTGAAGTTCTTTCTTCAAGTTGATCTAGTCTGTTGGTGATGCCTTCAATTGTGTTTTTTTATTTGGTTAATTGTTTCCTTCATTTCAAGGATTTCTGACTGGTTTATTTTAATAGTTTCTATCTCTTTTTTGAAGTAATCTTTTGCTACCTGTATTTGCTCTCTTATATCTTTGTTGTAGTGGTCAATTTTTGCCTGTATGTGCTCATTTATGTCATTCTTTGATTCACAGATCATTTTAATTATGAACCTTCTGAACTCCTTATCTGACATTTTATCAGCTTCGCTGAGCAGGGTTCTGTTATTGTAGAATCCTGGTTTGTTTGGGGGTACTTTCCTCCCTTGTTTTTCATGTTGTCTGTTTGCCTTCCTTTCTTGCAGTGTAGATCTGAGTTATTACAGTTTCTTACCTATGTTTTTATAATATCCTTGGAGGTTGTCTGTGCCTCCCCTTAATATTGGGCTATCAGAACCTGCCGCTGTCCCTCAAAGTATGCTACCTGGGGCTGGGTCCACGCTGGTTGGTGTGTATTAAACTGGTTGAGTCTGAGCTCCTGTGGTGGTCTGCTGGTTGGAAGAGCCAGTCCTCTGAGCAGAGGTCAGTGAAGCTGTCCTAGACTCTGCGGGTGTGGGCTGGGTGACTTGGGCCCACCTGTGCTGGGACAGAGGTTGGTGGTACTTCCCTGAGCCTGGCCACACTCAATGGATTGTCAGCGGGACTGACCTGGGCCTGGCTGCGCTGGGCTGAAGGTCAGTAGGACTGACCTAGGCCTGGCAGCACTCCAATGTAGGTCCCCAGGACAGTCTTCAGCCTGCTTTTACTCAAGCAGAGTTCCTGGGTCTGTCCTTGCTGTCTCCTGCTCTGGGGCGGAGATTGGCTGGACTGGCTGGAACCTGGGCCTGGTGGCACTCTAATGTAGGTCCCAGGGACTTCCCTGGGCCCACCTTAACTCAAAGCAGAGTTGGTGGGTCTGTCCTTGCTGTCTCCTGCTCTGGGTTGGAGGTCGGCGGGACTCTTGGTGTGTTTTATTCCCTTGTACTCTCCCTTTCCATCCCCTCTTCCATCCCCAGATTCCCTTCCTATAGTGTATTGGTTTCTCTTATCTTTTCCTGAGGTCCCTTTACTTTCCTTTTGTCTTTTATAAAAAAATATGGAACTCTTCACAAATTTGCAGGGTCCATGCTAATCTTCTCTGTGTCATTCCCATTTTAGTATATGGGCTTCCAATGCAAGCACTAGATCAAGATTCTGAAGTTCTGTAGTATAAAAAGATGTTAATTTTCTGGGATTACCTTAACAAAGTGCCACGGACACAGTGCCTTAGCCAATGGAAATTTATGTTTTGCAATTCAGCTAGAAGTCAGAAATGAAGGTGTTGTTGGATGTGCTCTTTCTGAGGTCTGTGAGGGAAGAATCTATTGCACACCACTGTCCTTGGCTTGTAGATGGCCATCTTTTTCCTAAGTCCTCTCATGTTGCCGCCTGAAGCAATGGCCGCTTGGAGCAACAAAGCCGCAGGAATAAGTTCAGAGGCAGACTGGAAACAAACAGGCTCTTTATTCTGCCAGCTTTTCTCTCCGGCTCCAACAACACCCTGACATGCCGTCCACGCTCCTCCAACAACCACAAAATGGCCCCGACGACGACCCACAATCCCCCGGGCCAAGTCTCACGAGATCATGCAAATGGCTCCCACCTGATCCACAATGTTCCAGGCCAAGTCTCAGGAGACCATGCAAATGGCGCCAGCCTGATCCGCAATGTCCCGGGCCAAGTCTCACGAGACCATGGAAGGTGGTAATGCTTATGGCTCACAGCTAACCGCAATCTTAGCTATCTCCTTTATTAGGGCTCCTGCACTCTCACATTAACATCCTTTTATATATGTCTGCCCCTGTGTCAAATGATTCATTTTTAGAAAAATATCAGCCGTATGGATTAGGGCCCACCCAAAAGGTGTCATATTGATTTAACCACCAGTATAAATTTCCTACCTCCAAATAGGGTTATAGTTTGAAATACTGGAAGGTAAGACTCCAATGCATCTCTTTTGAAGGACATGATTCAACTTAATAGTCTCAGATATACACAACCATGCTGTCCTAAATAGTATTGTCCAATGAAATGGATTGCAACCCACAGAATTACAGAAGATTTTCTTATTGCTGAGAAACCTCAAACTTACCTTTACTCTTACTGCACCTGTCACTAAGCTTCTAAGATGGGATGATGGATTCTACTGCAATTATGAATTGTTATATAAAAGTAGGTTATATTGTTATATAAAAGTTATTAAAAAGTAGGAGAAAAGTATTTATATTGTTATATAAAAGAAGGAGAAAAATTTCTCCCATCTTTTCTTAGTCCTCTCCCCTCAATTTTGGCATCTGCTGTGGTTGGTCCCAGATATGTTTGGCAGTCTTAAAATTGGAAGCTCCTATTGCTTTTCTATTCACTTGCTCTCCAGGCAGTTGCCAACATACCCAAGACAAACAGGTTAGTGTTTCTTCTACTTGCAATATATTTGCATAAAGCAGTTAATACCTATATGACAGAAAAATGGTAAAAGCCACCAAAATATGGCCCAGTTTTTAGGATTGGTCTCCTGGTGTTTATAATACTCTTTTATTTTGCAGAAAATGAGTGTTTTGTACAACTGCATTTTGCACTGAGGAGTGAACACTGAGTTCGAAGAAAGAATTTTCATGAATACCCTTCTGAATTTGACACAAGACTAATTTATTCAGCTATTATGCAGTAGGCACCTTTTTTTTTCATGTTCTTTGCGATGCAAGGCCCTGTGAGGGTATTCACTAAGGGATATATCTCTTATTCAAAGGAAGTTAGGTTAGCAGAGAAGATAAACATGTACACAGCTAACTTGAATACAAAGCAACATCCAATAAGTGCTTTAATAGAGATAGAATAAAGTGTTGTGGGGCCCAGAGGAGGGAGTGGTGAATCATGTCCAGAGTTCTTCTCAGGAATGTACATTACCACTGATTTTTGGTATTTTGCTTTTACTTAAAATTCTAGAAGGTGAACTTGGAAAAACTTTGCAATAGCATTTTGAGAACTGATGTTTTGAAACCAGAAGGTTAAAGCTGGATACTGCAGCTGATAAACAAGGAGAGTTATATGCCTGTGTCGATTGAAAATGCCACTGCATTAGTCCAGCAGTTTAATCAAATGTTCCTAATCCTCCATCAATCTAAACAGAACATAACCATACCTTTTTCAGGCCAAGTGTACAAAAAACCTGCCAAGAGAACAGAAATGAAGCTGAAATTACTGCCATTTCATGAAATTTATGATGCCAAAAAATTCCATTTAAATTAAGCTGCTGTTGAAGAAAAAATGTATTTAATTAAACGTGGGGCAGACCATTCATGGTTTCCCTTGTGGGGTGCAGAGGGGTTTACTCTACACTACTCATTATTGTTGGCAACAGTTCTTCTGGGTGAATGAACCATTTAAAAACAAAAACAAATAAAAAGACCATGATGCTTTTCCTCATTTCCTCATTGAAATAGAGAAAAAAGACTCAAAAATTAAGAAAGTGCTGAGAGAAACTTCAATGTGTTTCTATGGTAATCAAGATCAGCAGCATGAGTCTATCATAATTATATATTCCAAAGCTCAAATAAAGTTATAACTTACTGAAATTCTGTAGTTGCTAAAGAAGGAGGATTAGGATGATTGTTATCCAAATCACATGAAGAATTTTCAGAGTAGATGCATAATAAAATTCTGAATAACTTTAAAAATAATTACTTGTTATAATGTCTCATAGAACCATAACTAAAAGGGAGTCTTAGATTGAACTCATCAGTGGACAAATCAGCAAAACAAAATCTAGAGTACAGAAAACTAACTACCTGTTCCAAGGTCCCTGCAGCTAATAGAATTCAGATTACAATCCAAGTCTCCTTTTGCCCAGTTTGCTGATCTTTCTAATATGCTAATTATTTATCCCTGAAAAAATACAGAATTAAAAATGTTAATTCATATTTTGGGTATAAAAATAACAAAGATGACTGTTACTTCAAGTTTAAATACATGGATTCTGAAGCTAGACTACTTGGATTTACATTGTATCATCTCTATTTACTAGTTCTATGTTTGGACAAGTACCAAATTGCCCTGTGACTTATTTCCTCATATGAAATGAAGGTGACAGCGTCTGCTACCCTGTTGAGTTGCCATGAGAAATAAATGAGTTAACAAGTTTGAAGTGCATAGAAATGTGCCTGAAACATAATGTGTTTTGTGACTATTATTATTTCAATCATCTAAATCAACCATTTTAACATTTTTCCATGTTAAGAACATTGCCTTCCACCAGTGGCTCATCTTGGGAAAATGTCAAAGTAGTTGCACTGATCTTTTATGTACTCATTCTTCCTTGCTGAGCAGTCTTTCCTCTGTCTTTGAGCATCCAGCACCCTAACTATATTGCCTATATACCCTAATTGCAATATCTTGCTTGGTTTTGTCCACCTCTGGAAGCAATCATTGTGGCCAAACTTGGCAGTCACTTCTTTGCCACAACTGGCTGGTTTCACTCCCTTAGGGCCCCATGAAGTATATCTGAAATGTTATGATATAATTATTTAATATGTTGTCCTTCTGAAAGATATTGTGCTTTCAAGATGAATTGTGTTTATTATTGCTAATGCAATAATGAGAAGAATATCTAATTAAGGAATTCTAAATTTTTTGGCAGGGCAACAGAGAGGGGACAGGGACCCAATGACTTTTGAGTATTTGTCATGTTATCTCAGTTAATTCTCAACCATGTGTTATGGTTTAGATGTGAGGTGTCCCCCAAAAGCTCACATGTGAGATAGTACAAGAAGGTTCAGAGGAGAAATGATTGGATTCTGGGAGTCTTTAACCCAATCAATGATTTAATCCTCTGACAGGGTTTAACTGAGTGGTAACTGGAGGCAAGTGGCGTGTGGCTGGAGGAAGTGGTTAATTCGGGGTGTGGCTTTGGTGTATATATTTTGTATCTGGAGCTGTAGTCTCTCTCTGCTTCTCTCTGACACACTCTCCAACCAAGATGTTCACCTCACCTCAAGTCCCAAGGAATGGAGCTGGCCTTCTCTGGACTAAGACCTCTGAAACCGTAAGCCCTCAGATAAACTCTTCATCCCTTATAGTTGTGCTGGTCACATCCTTTAGTCACAGCAGCACAAAAGCTGACTAAAACACCATAGAATGTAGTATTCTCTTCAACTTCGGCAATAAGAAGACTAAGGCTCAGAGAGAGCAGGTGACACATTTAAAACCATACAACTAATAAACTGAAGGAAATTGTGGTTGATTTGGTTCCAAAATCTGTTCTCAGTATTTTTTAAATAACTTTAAAAAATATTTTTACTTTTATTTATTTATTTATTTATTTATTTATTATGTGTGTGCTGAGAATGGAACCCAGTGCCTCAGCATAGGCGAGGCAAGTGCTCTACCACTGAGCCACAACCCCAGCCCATGTTCTCAGTATTTTTCATAAATAGTTCTTTAATCAATGCTCGTCAAACCACAACATTTGTGCAAATAATTCTTCCTTGTGTCTTAAGATGGGCTCTTTTTCTCTAGGAACTGCTGAACTGTCTTCTGGTTGATATGACAATTCAAAATATAGCCAGAATATTTTCAGTGCCATCTTATATGGAAAGTCAAGGCATCAAACAAATGGTATAATGTACTTTACATAGAAGTTTTTGAACATGCTATATATCAAACAGGAGAGTCTGTTACACATTGAACACTCTGTTGGTTTGCCATGAAATGAAATGATAGAGAAGAAATAAAAGGGTTCAAAAAATACGTGTTTTCAACAAATCACTGAATCCCCTTAACCAGTTATTTCACAGTAGAAGAAAATGTAAAATAGTGTTTATACTAAACAAAGTACAAATAAATTCTTGCATTGATAAATTGTTGACAGGAAAGGAAAAAACATTAAGCAAAAGCATAAATACACAGTGATTTTGCATTAGATCTGGACTATACTGGTTACTACAGTGTAAGAACCCAGCATGTGTAAAATAATCTTCAAGTATATGAATTAGCATAAATATGTCATGAGGTTGTCAAACTCTATTCCAAAAGGTTTTACATTTGGAAAAAAGCATTTTTATTACAACTCATTCTTAGACAGAACTATAAAATGAGGTGGTTCAGCAAAGAGAAGAAAAGTCAGCTGGAGAGTTTATGTTGATCTATTAACTTCTCTGGAGTGTTTCCGTGGTAGATATACCTTCTTAGAGGTCCTCAGAATGACTCCTGAAAAGAATACAATAAACCTTTTATCTCCAGGGTTTATCACATATCATCAGTCAATAAACTTAGCAATGATGCAGTCTGGGGGTGTAGCTCAATGATACAGCTCTCGCCTAGCATGCACAGGGGCCTAAGTTCTATTCCCAGTACTACTAAAACAAAGAGAGAAAGAACTTAGCAGCCATCATATGTGAAGTTGTAGGCTAGTTGTCAGAGATACAAAGTATGGAGTTTAGATTGTGCATAGGAAGAAATGTCATTCACATAAAGAAATGACAGTTAAATCAAGAACACAGAAGCTAAGTAGTATAGACAATGAGTACTCTTAATCAGTTGGATATTGCCACCAACTGGGGTATCAGGACGAAAATGGGTCAGTCTTTGTAGGTGAATTCATTGCACATAATTTAAGTCTTACCCTATCTACCTTCTGGCTAGCCCTCACAAATGCATAATAAGGAAAGTTAATGTGTCTTCAAGATATAGACAAGTAACAAAGACTAAAAATTTGTTCTATACACTGCAAGAGGCAAGCTCTGTGAAAATGATAATTTGTAGCTTCAAAGTTCCTATGTGATAAAATATTTTATTGGATGTTAAGATACAATGTGACACAAATCCAAAACATCCAAAACAACAGATAGCCAGCTGAAAAGGGTAACTATTACCACAAACAGATTTTCCTGTCTCTACCTTGCTACTACTGTGAAGTACAATATAATGTGGTCCCAATATACCCCAGCCTTCAGCTACAAAGCAAGGTCATGGACAGCAATGAACAAGAGAGAAGGCCTATGACTCAGCACCAGAGATGCCAAGAGAAGGTATAAGAGAAAACGGGAAAAATAAATAAAAAGGATAGTCCTACAATAGATTAGGTCTAATAGCCTGAAGACAAGAAAGTTATGTAAGAAAATCCAAACAAGTAGCCAAGGGCCAGGCATCACATAAAGACAAGGTATTAAAACAGAACAACAAATTAAATTCAAGAAAGCAACAAGAACAGAGATGAATATAGCATTCAGAAAATAAGAAACCAGATTACTGAAAGAAAGCCTAATTGGCTGACTTTCTAGACTTGGCTGGTCATCAGCATGAACACAGAAAGGCTGTTGCAACCTTAAAATTTTACATACTTGGAAGAGCCATTCTTCCAAGGGACAATTGCTGATACAAATGTCTCATTCTTTGGGGACTTTTAAATCTTCATTTTGTTGCATAAAAAAGTGACTGATGGACCAGGCATGGTGATGCACACGTGTAATCCCAGTGACTCCGGAAGCTGAGGCAGGAGGCTGAGGCAGGAGGCTATGGCAAGTTCAAAGTCAGCCTCAGCAACTTAACAAGGCCCTTAAGCAACGTAATGAGATCCTGTCCCAAAATAAACAACATAAAAAGGGCTGGGTGCTGGGGGCCAGCCCCAGTCAGGGGGTACAACGCGAGCGCTCAGTGAAGTACGAAGGCAGAGAAGCAGCAATGGGGAAAATAACACACCGACACGCGAGTCAGGCTGTGGAATCTTCTCTCTTTACTTTTCACTTTCTTTTAGGTTTTAAGCACAATATTTGGCAGCACAGAATATTTACACTTTCTTTGGTGATTACATTACAGACATGACTTAATTTTTAGACATATTAAATTTCTTATTTTATATGTTTCAAGGTTTTGAGGTCACTTGCACCTTTTCAAGGCCCTGTACGTGACTGAAACTGTTTTCTTTGCATACAATTTAGGCTGTCTGATAAAAGTCAACCTTCTTTGTCTGGGATTCCACAGCACTATTGTTTTTCTTTTATAGCAGTTGTTTATAAAATCTAGAAGCAGGGAAAAGAGGGAGGCAAGGCTGAAGGACTTTTTTTGCTCTAAGGGATTTATATCTACTTTAAAAGTAAGAGAAATTTATTTTAATCACAAAAAGACTCTTAAAGCTTATTAACTAGAAATTAAGTACTTATAGAAAAAGGTTTGTGTTACTCTTTTCAAGAAAAGATAAATGTACAGAGTTAGTCTGGATCTAAATAATTGAAATAGGGATACCTGGTGGCCATATATGTGAATAAAGAACTGAACAGCAGCAAGTAGAAGTCAAAGTTAACTCTTTCAACACCATATCTTTCATGAAAAAGGAGAGGGCTTTATGGAAAATGCCACAACAGCTGGGGATGTGGCTCAGCGGTTAAGAACCCCTGGGTTTCAATCCCTGGTGCCAAATAAATAAGTAAATAAAGTGAGCTGTGGGCTGTGGAAGTGGCTCAGTTACACAGCATTTGCCTAGCATGTATGGAGGCCCTGGATTCAGTCCCCAGAACCATAAAAAGAAAAAAAAAAAAATAAAGTGAGTTATTAGTTAAGCAAAATTAATGGAGAAAATAGTCTTTAGAGTTGGACCCTTGCTTCAACTTGCTATAAACGTTGGAAAGAATCTTTTATTCCCATTTACGGTTCCTGTGAGGATCCATTTGGTATGGTATGTGAGCACTGGAGACAGCTACAAGCATTCCAAATGCCTTCTACATTCATAAAGCAGAATAAGACTGGGTACTAAAATGATCTCAAACTTCAAGTTTGTGAAAAGATCCTGTTCATGGTTTAAGTAGACACTTTGCAGATATCAATCTCCCCCACCTCTGAATTCAGTTCAAACACAGTTTAGTTAATTTATCACCTCATTGATTATTGTGCTGCAACTGTCGTATTTAGAAATACTTCCACAGAAATGCAGCTTTTAAATGTTCATAACACATCAGATGGTATTGTTGCTATAGGGACTTCATGCCATTATGAAGACAGCATTTCTAGGAATAATTGCAAAACAGAGAGGCTGAATTGTTGGAAGACAATGCAGGTTTTTCTTAAGCAATGTGCAAGCACCCAGGAGCCTTAATTTATCTTCAGTATATTCTATCTGTACTT
The DNA here is from genome assembly GCA_025594165.1 of Tamias sibiricus. NCBI lineage: Eukaryota > Metazoa > Chordata > Mammalia > Rodentia > Sciuridae > Tamias > Tamias sibiricus. The sequence continues at coordinate 104,581,229 of CM046667.1, read as the reverse complement.
TTGTCAGGCATAGGGCAAAAAAAAAGTATACAACATTCACAGAGGATGGAATAATAAGAATACTGCCCTACCCCAAACTTCTAGGACGTGTTGGTCATCATTGTGTCACTGTGACTGAAGACCATACAATAGCAATGTAGGAAAGGAAAAGTATATTTAACTCATTGTTTCAGAGATTCAGTGCACACTCTGCCAAATCCACAGTTCTGGGTCAGAATGAGGTAGAACATCATGGCAGAAGGGAATGGTGGAGGAAAGCAGAAAGAAAGCTCTGCTCACCAGGGACAAAATACATACCTCAAAATCACACCCCCAGTGACCTACCTCCTTAAGCTGCACTGTATCTGCCTACAGTTATTGCCTGGTTAATCCATATCAATGGATTAATTCATTCACTGTTATATCGCTCATAAGTTAATCATTTCACCTCTGAAATTTTTTGCATTGTCTCACACATGAGCTTTTGGGTGACACCTCATACCTAAATCATAACATAGGAGGTTATAATATTAGAAGAAATATTTACTTTACTTTTCCCAAATGGGAAGAAAGCCAATGAGAATCATTTAACCCAAGTTTTAAAGGCACCGAATTACTTTTTCCTCCATCTTGCTACAGATTTAGCAAGCAGAGAGGTTAAAAAAAAGTTTGACTAACTTAATAAACTGCAGTCTTGGCTATGTATTCTCTCCATTTTACTTCAGGATAGGGGTCAGATTTGATCAAGGAGGCTGGGGTGTAGCTCAGTGGTGGAGAGTGCTTGCCTGGCAAGCACAAGGCCCTGGTTTGCATGCCCAGCAATGCAAAAAACAAAACAAAGTCCAGATTTGATCAAGGCATTTACTGGCAGTCCTAGGAGGTAGAGTAAAATTGTTGAAGTCCTTGCTTCTCTATGTGACTAGAAAAAGGAGTTAGTTGATGTACATTCTCTGTGCTTTTGCTAAGAAAGAGGAGGCAAAGCTGCTTATGGAAGCAATCTATTCTCACCACCAGCATAAGAAACCAGAAGGCCTGATCCTGCCTTAAAGTAAAGAAATTAAAATATAATTCCTCCTGAGATGGCATTTTTCTTCCAGGGGAACCAATTTATGTGAGTCAGATGACCTCTTGCCTCCGATGAGAAAGCATATTTCACTCTTTTTATAACACAGAATAAAGTTGGGTTCATAACTTTTAACTTGAGAGGAACTGAGGTGTAATTTGATTTGCAAAAATTACACAAGTAATTTACATATATATATATGTATTTACGTACATGTAGATGTGTGTATATGTGTATATATATATATATATATATATGAGTACTTTATGTATCTGTATGTATATTTATATATGTATATATAAAACAGTAACAGGCAGGAAATGTCACCTAAGTCTGTCTAATATATCACTTAGCCTAGTAGCTTTCTCATTTGAGTTCCTCAGGTAATATGCCATATTTTATCTCCTACTTTATCTTTATTCTCATTTTATTTTTTTGAGATAGGGATCTCAATATGTTGCCCAGGATGGCCTCAGACTCCTGGGCTCAAGTGATCCTCCTGTCTCAGCCTCCCACATAGCTGGGACTAGAGGTATACACTACTGTACCAGGTTTGTCTCATAGTTTAGAAAACAAAATCTCCCCCATGTGCCATATTCTTAGTGAGTTATAATCTAGAGATCAACACTTCTATTCTTACCACTATTCCTTTGGGCCTCCAGAACATTCCTACTCAAAGGATTAGCACATTTATCCCAGTACATTGCAGTACATGTGATCAAAATTCAGTTTGTCACAGCAGAACTCTTAAAGAGTCTTTCTCAAACTATATGTTAAAAACCTGTTGCATCCCTGACCACTATACATTGCTATAAAGTTTTCTAAATTTTTTGGCAGTACTAGGGATTGAATCCAGTGTTTCACACATGCTAGGCAAGCACACAACCACTGATCCACATCTCCAGCCCTAAATGATAATTCTTAATTTCTGTATGTTTCTGTTCCACTCCTGGAGTAGCACCAGCCTTCAGACTATATTTTGAGTAGCACTTCTCTAAATGAAAACGGTAACAGGAAGGCACATATTTTGATGAGACAAGAGAAAATCAAATGTCTACCCTAGAGCCTTTATTGCTGTCTGTATTAAGGAGGATACCACAGTGGCCCTGGACCCTGGGGAGGGCGTTAGAAATACCTTGTCTATTTTACAGTCTTGCAGAAAGGCCACCCCCTAAAATGAGAAAGCATGGCAAGAAAAATTTATTCCTGAGAATCAAAATGAATCTCAGAAAGAAGGTTCTTTCCATCTTCTTAGACTTTACAAGTCTAAGATGCAAGAAGCTAAGAACAACTTTTGATATAGTCATAAATACCCATTGTAACTGTTCCAAAGTAATTAGTGGGAAGCAGAAATACTAGTTATCCAGTTTCATAACTTCTTTTTTAGACTCTTGAGCAGCTGTTATGAAATTTTAAATTTCCTAACACCTTTGGGCTATAATCTTGCTAGGTTCCAAAAACTAAGCAGAATTGAATTTAGGCAAAAAATAAATGAAAACAATAGAAAGAAATCCTGACATGCTGTTGTAAAAAAGCATTTTAGGGAGATTCGATTACCTGAGTTCCTTTTTGACTGGGCTAAAATATAAGCCAGCTTCAGGGAGATAATGTTCTCCAATCAGGAAGAAATACTTTGGAAATAAAGGATGATTTTCTAATCTTAATGACCATGTAGCATCTTCAGAGCAGCACATTAACTTGATCATCTCAGAAAATCATCCAGTAGGCAGATTTGATTTAGCTTTCTATTTAGATTCCAAAAATAGCATGATTCAGCCACAGGTAATCCATCCGAATTCAAAATCTGTTGAGAAAGAAGAGAACAAAATGAAAATCGCTTTGCTACTTGAAGTGATCGACTCCAGGCCAAGTATTTCTATATGAAAGTTCTGGAAGCCAAGGCTAGAGGGACCAAAAGGCAGAAGAAGACCCAAGACAAAAGTCCATGCCCCCAAGGACTACTGTGTATTCCTTTCATATTTTACCATGTGGAAATTCTGGCCCTTGTTCATAACAGTGAATCCTACAATTGCTGCCATAAAATTCATTTCAACATACCCTGAAGGATATTGATAATGTCAATAATAATTACTCAGCATTCAAATAACTAAAAATGCAACAACAAAGACAACTTATTTCCCTGATTATTTTTTACTTTCTTTTTAAAATATTTTTTAGTTGTCAATGGACCTTTATTTATTTATTTTTATGCAGTGCTGAGAATCGAATCAAATGCCTTGCACATGCTAGGCAAGTGCTCTACCACTGAGCTACAACCCCAGCCCCTTATTTTTAATTTTTGACTCAACTTTCTGTTTGAGAAGTTCATTTAGTGTGGATTGTGTGCCATGTGTTGCATGTGAAGTGAATCCATTTATATATTTAAAATTGCTCATTACTCCGAAAAGAAAAATTAATTCAGGCATGAAGGGTGGATTACATATATTACCTGGTTACCTCTATCATATTTACTTTACCTGTCACCTGTTTTGCCACACACACACAATGCACAAAAACTAAATCTCTAACAAATGCATCCCCCATCATGATTTAGAGCAAGGCTAAATTATGCAGTAAAAGAGTAAGAGAATTCCAGATGGTTGATTTCACATATTTGAGGGTCACAGAGGGGTTGTTTTTAGCTTAAATATCAACTAGCAATTTTTTCTTAGGGAAAAAGAACAGGCAACACACACACACACACACACACACACACACACACACACATGCATGCACATGCACACACATGCACACATACACACATCCTTGTACCCACAACTCTAATTTTTCATCAAGAAATGAGGTCAAATTTTAATATTGATTGTGATTGCTACTTACAATTCTGTCTACAAAATTCCACCTTCCATATAGGTTTAGAATGTCTTCCCTATTTAATTAACTCTTATCTTTTAAATTAAGTATGCATGCTTTGTTTTTCTTTCTTTTTTTTATCAGTAAAACATTATGCTTGGTTTAATTACTTGGTTACATTTTACATTTCTTTTTTAATTTTATTTTTATAATTTTTAATAAGTACAACTCATAGTGCATGTATTTAGCATCTTTTTACATACAACTGTTTGTATACAAAGTATATTCGTACAATTCAGGTCTTCAATCATGCATTTAGGAAAATGATATCCATCTCATTCAACCACCTTTTCTTTTTTTTTTCTTTCTTTATGTTTGTTTCTTTATGTTTCTATATGTTTCTTTCTTTATGTTTTTCTTTCTTTATATTTGTTGAAGGAAGAGTTTGGGTGAGATTCACAGGCTAATTCACTGGAGTCTTGTTTATACTCCCATTGGCAAGGCAACTGAATCCTTAGTACAATAAAGTCATTTACTTCTGTTAGTGAGAGAAAATGTGGAAAGCATTTGAAAATAAGGTGAATTATATACATCATATATTTGTTAGAAAAAAAACTAGTCTTTCTTTCCATAGTTTAACATTTGTATTTGAGGCACTAAGTTGTCATTAAATTCCACATGAAGATACCACATCATAAGGTTATATATTACGGCCTCATATATTGGCATTTTCAGTCTTTTCCTCCACATACACAGAATAAATGCCATTACATGAGCTTTAGAAGAAAGGCACTATGGATATTGCCTTAATTTGAACTATTACAAAGAAAAAAATTCTACCACGGAATTAGGGTCATGAAAACAGCAGGTAGTCTAGAAGATATGTGATTCCCATTAGTACCCTGCTACTGCTATGGCTAGGAATAGTAAAGAACCTGACAGCCCATCTTCTTCCTACCCCCACACAAATGTTTACAACAATATTCCCTTGGAAGTTCTCCAAATAAGGTCAAATATAACCTGATACACATTGAGATATGTGATTGTATGTCATTAGTCTTTAATTATTAATAAACTCTACCTTATAATTTAACCTCAATTTATCCTTGACCTATATGACTTTCTCAATATTACTTAATAGTGATTAGAAAAAATGCCTTAGCATTTCATTCATCAATCCTTTCTGTTCTCCTGTTTGAAATTCAAAAAAACAATGGGAGTGGAACTCTCAGATTCTTAACCATAAGTCACAAATATTGCTTCTAGAAGAGAATATTGCTGTTCAACATATATCTTGGATTCAGGAATGGCTATGCAATTTGGGGGATCATGAATAAGATAAAAATGTCAGGGCTCTTGTTCAAAAATAATTAAAAATTTAAAGTTTGTTGTTGGGACTATGTCTGCCAAGGGATAAAGATTTGACTGCTTACCACACCTTTAAGGACCGGGGCTAAACCAAGGGGTGTGGCTATGACGTAGCGTGAGAGGCTGAACCGCCTTGCTTGCTGATTGGTTAGTTCTAGGCCTATTTAATGTCAATGCTTGTTCAATAAAGTGAGTTCTTCGGACATCCCGTGCTATATACAAGACTCCCTAGATGTGGCGTGTTATTTGTTCAAACAGGCAGAGGTAAGGCATCTAGCGATTTCTGTCTTAAGCTCGCCCCGCCGGGTGAGTTGCATTCTTCTTGCAGGCAGGAGGAATTCCCTTTAGGGCCCATAAAGGGAAGCAACTCAGAACCTGGCTCTATTCATAACTCGGACCCCGGCAGGTTGGCGCCCAAACGTGGGGCGGGAACAAGGAAAAAATTATCGGTGAGCTTAATAAGGTTAGAGACACAGCGTCTCTTTCGCTGCAGAAATCCCCTTTTATTATGGGACAAATCTTAGCATTCAGGAAATCACGAGACCCAGCCCTTGAGGCGTGGCGCAGTTTATTGAGAAAGCAAGGTCTCCAAATATCTGACGGTCAATCGGAGATAATATGGAGCTCATTAAAACGGGCGGCTCCCTGGCTCCAAAAGTCTGATTTTAATTCTTGGGAGATTTGGGACGAAATAACACAAATTTTAAGGGACCGAGAAATTGAGTACGGGGAATCCCCGCCTCCGGGAGTTTATCCAGCTTTATCCGCCCTAAAAGCGTACTCGCTTTTACAAGAAAAACAAACACCTAACTTTTCCCGGTCCGCAAATTTAAAGAAATCTCACTCCAGGGAATTAGAAACTACAGCCCCTCCTTTAGAGAGTTCTAACAAGGTCCCCGAGAACAAAGACCTCCAACCACGTGGCTCGAAACTTTCTGAAAGTGATCCGCCATTTTCTGAATTAGCTCTTAGTAAGCCTTTGGCGCCATTACCATACCAAGAGGCGCCAGCGCCCTCTAGTGGGCTTTCACCTGTAATGGCATTTCCAGTTAATTTAACAAAACTTCCTATAGCTAAAATCACTCAAAAAGCTAATAAAAATCTGGCCACATTTATTGAGAAAGTAGAAAAAGGCCTTCAAAAGAAACTTCCACCTAATGACCAATTTATAAAAATGTTAGTTTGGAAAGAAATGACCACAAATCACAAGCTGGCCTATACTAAGTTAAAAGATAAATTTATAAAAAGATGGATTATTACCACCAAAGATGTGGGTTCAACAACTCACCAGTCTCAGATATTAAACACTCCCATTAATGCTCGTACTAAGATATTAACAACAGTTTTAAATAGAAAAGAAACCTATTTTAAATACGGACGACAAGGCTATTTTAAAAAAGACTACCCCGATGGTCTTGGTCGGCCTCCAGAATGCTCCCCTGGCCAGATCTCAAAAGATTTAACCTTAATTGTTATTGATATTAAAGATTGTTATTTTTCAATACCTCTTCATCCAGATGATTATGAAAAATTTACATTCTCTGTCCCATCAACCAATTGTCATAAGCCAGATGAAAGATATGAATGGATAGTTCTCCCTCAAGGTATGGCTAATAGCCCAGCCTTTTGTCAATATTATGTTTCATGTCTTCTGTCACCATTAATGAAAAAATCACAGCTTACCTTATATGTCTATATGGATGACATCATCCTGGGTACTACTGATGTCCAACAACTAAACTCTGCTTACTTAACCCTCCGAGAGCTCTTAGAAAAAGGAGGATTACACATATCCAATGATAAAATACAAACTATTCCTCCCTTTAAAATATTGGGGACAAAAATTAGCCTAGACTCTGTTTGTCCTCTCAAACCCCAACTTCTCATTCAAAAATCTTATTCCTTGACAGAGTTACAAAAGCTATTAGGAGAGCTAAACTGGTTAAGACCTTGGCTTCATACCTCTACTGAGGATTTATTACCTCTCTTTGAGTTGCTACGGGGAAAATCCCCCTCTGATGTGATTTTACTAGAAGAGAGTCATCTGTCAATATTACAAAAAGTCCAAGATGCCCTCAATTCAGCCCAATTGGCTCGATACCAACCAAAGCAACCTCTATATTTATGGATTTTCTCAGGTGCTAAACTCCTGACAGCTGTGCTCACCCAGATGGGAAATCCATTAGAATGGATACATTCCTCTGTGGGAGGAGCACCTCGAGTTTATTCCCAATTAGATCAATTAGCAGATCTTGTAATAAAAGGAAGAGATACATCATTGAGGCATTATGGAAAAGACCCAGATATTTTAACAATTCCTTACCGTTTGTCAGATTTTGAATGGATACAGAGAAACAACCCTAGAGTCTCCTATGCATTAGAAGGATTTCTAGGAAAAGTTGACTGTCATTATGGGTCAAGCAAATGGACTTCTTCTTTCCCCAAACTGGAGTGGACTCCCCCCATCTTGTTTTCTAGCAAGCCACTCCCCAAGGCAGTAAATGTCTTCACAGATGGAGGAAAAGAAGGGTCAGCAGTTGTAATATTTCACCCATCCTCAGGCCAAAGGACACAATACTTTGAAGCAGTTACTGGTTCTGCTCAATTTAAAGAATTATATGCTGTTGCATTAGCCTTGACCCATGTCCAAAAACCTATGAATCTTTTCTCAGATAGTTTATATGTAATTAACCTATTACCTACTTTAAATGCCTCATATATAAAGATAGATAATAATCCTATCACCCCTCTGATGATCCAGGTTCGATCCCTGTTAAAAGGGCGTAATGAACCTATGTTCTTCCAACATCTTAGGGGACATCAAGGCGTATCTGGGCCCCTATCTGAGGGAAATCAGGCCGCTGACCGGTTGGCCACCACAGGTGTATTAACAGTTACAGTTCCATATCAACAAGACCTTCAGTTAGCTCAAGGTCTTCACAACCTTACTCATTTAAATTGGAGAGGTCTACATAATAAATTTCCTTTAGTTCCTATAAAAGATTTAAAAAAGATTATAAGGACATGTAAATCTTGTTTGCCCTTCTTACAGGTCCCACCTCTCCAGTCCCCTGGGGTAAATCCCAGAGGCCTAAGGCCCAACACTATCTGGCAAACTGATGTAACCCATTATGTGCCATTTGGAAAATTAAAGTATATATTTATGTCCATAGATACTTATTCACATGCTTGTTGGGCCACGGCACATTCTGGAGAAAGGGCTAAACATGCTGAAAGTCATTTTTTACAATGCTTTGCTATTCTTGGATTGCCAAAACAAGTTAAAACTGATAATGGACCCTGTTTTGTAAGCAAATCATTACAAAAATTCTTCCAAACTTGGCATATTAAGCATACCACAGGGATTCCATATAACCCAAAAGGACAAGCCATAATAGAAAGACATAATAAAACCTTAAAGGACCAATTAATAAAACAAAATGGGGGAAGCAACCCTCATGACCAGTTGAAAACAGCTATGCTTGCTTTAAATATTTTAAATTTTTCCCAAACAGCAGCCTCTATCTGCATTTCAGAGACACTGGTCTAACCAAACGCCTTATATAAAAGTTGAGGTCCGATGGAAAGACCCATTAACTGGAGTCTGGAGAGGTCCTGATCCATTAATAAGTGCTGGCAGAGGTTTTGGATGTGTCTTCCCAATGGGGGAACAAAACCCTATATGGGTGCCTGCCAGAGATCTCAAATATTGCCAATCCGACCAAAATGACTACCCAGGAGCACAAGCTCTTGAGGAGTGATCCTTTCTTTTTTCCACAGAAATGAAAAAACCGTGACAAAGCTCCTGTCGTGCTGTGATTAACCTTCTCATCACATCCATTTCAAAATTCATCAAAGACACTATCCTGGACTCCTTCTTTGTCAACATCTCAACCCTCTGCGATGAGAGAAGAAGGACTGTGCCATTCCTGTGACAATTATCTGGACTTTATGCTAGATGACTTCCTTTGGACTCTGAGAGAAGAGCGCTATATCTTAGGACAATTGTTTAGACTTTGTGCTGGACGGCTTCCTTTGGACTCTAAGAGAAGAGTCCCATTCCTGTGACAGTCATCTGGACTTTAGGCCAAAAGGCTTCCTTTAAACTAAACTAAATAGATGGACTTTCTCTTTTTGGTGAAATCCTTGCTAAATGGGTAGACTTTCTCTTTTTGGTGAAATCCTTGCTAAATGGGTAGACTTTCTCTTTTTGGTGAAATCCCTAATTGTCATTGTCTTTGTGTGCACCTTTAGCCCTATAGAACTGGCCAGATACAGCTAGGTTGTCTACTGTCACGCTGAGCTATAGCCCTATAGGCTTGGCCATGGTCCTTAACAGGATGCAGAGGTATGCCATCCAGTCAAGCCTTCCCAAAGGTGACTGTCATGTCCCGTGTGCTCCCCTTGGCCACCTGCTGGCCCTAGACACGTCCACCTAAAGTGCTAGAGTGATAGCCAATAACAGGTAAGATTTTTCCCAAAGAGGAGAAGTCGACCTAGACGGGCACACTCTCTATGAGTTGGACACCCTACAAGATGGGACATCCCATTTAAAAATAAATGGAGAGACCCATTTTTTAAATAAACAAAAAAAGGGGAATTGTTGGGACTATGTCTGCCAAGGGATAAAGATTTGACTGCTTACCACACCTTTAAGGACCGGGGCTAAACCAAGGGGTGTGGCTATGACGTAGCGTGAGAGGCTGAACCGCCTTGCTTGCTGATTGGTTAGTTCTAGGCCTATTTAATGTCAATGCTTGTTCAATAAAGTGAGTTCTTCGGACATCCCGTGCTATATACAAGACTCCCTAGATGTGGCGTGTTATTTGTTCAAACAGGCAGAGGTAAGGCATCTAGCGATTTCTGTCTTAAGCTCGCCCCGCCGGGTGAGTTGCATTCTTCTTGCAGGCAGGAGGAATTCCCTTTAGGGCCCATAAAGGGAAGCAACTCAGAACCTGGCTCTATTCATAACTCGGACCCCGGCAGTTTGTGACAACAGAGCAGTAAACCATGTGAATCCCTTGTAAGTAGGTATATTTACACTTTTTTTTATACTTAATCACATGTAAATTAACTCACTTGATTTTCATACCTTGTGAAGTAAGCAAAGAACCTAATGTCAGTCCCAATTTTTTCCTATGACATTTATAGAATCTGATGTTCAAAGAACTTAAATGACTATCCAGTTGGTAAATAGTGGAGTCAGAACTATAACTCTAGTATTCTGACTTCTAATCCTGTGCTCCATGCACTATACTGCATTGCTTCTTTATGAAAACAGGATTATAAAACTGTACCTGCCTGTTAATTAGCTATGCTGTGTTGGTATGCAATTCTAGAAATAAGTACATAAATTATCACAAATTGGTATTCATGTAAAATTCTGTCATTAATTTAGTTAATGAGAATCTATTAAGCTAAGATTAATTAAATGAGAGGATTTTAGGCTAAGATGGTTCTAGCGATCATAAACCAAACTGGAACTCAACTCAGAGTAACTTAATGATTCTGTAACTTCCAACTAACCTAAAACTAGACAATTTGCCAATCAGAAATTATCAAATAGCCTCTAACTAAGGACTTGTTCCTTTAATAAATTGTGTTATCTTTCCATTATGATGGCAAAATACCTGAGATACTCAATTTTTAAGGAGGAAAAGTATATTTTGGCTTTCAGTTCATGGCTACTTGGTCCCATTGCTTTTGGGCTTGTAGTAAGGCAGTCCATCATGGCAGGAATGTGTGGCAGAGGAAACTGCTCATTTTATGGTAGCCAGAAAGCAAAGAGAGAGAGGAAGGAGCTAGGGTTCCAATATCCCCTTCAAGGGCAGTCCTTATCACCTAACTTCCTCCCACTAGGGTCCACCTTCTAAAGATTCTACCACCTCCTGAAAGTGCCATGGGGTAGGAATCATGTCTTCAACACATGGGTCTTTGGGGGACATTTCAGATCCAAACTACAACATCAATCAAATATTTCATTTATGTGAACACCTTATAAAAGTTTTTCTTTTGTGCCCCTTTGGTGCAGCCCAACGGACTGTGATCTGAAACTGCGTAACTCATGAGTCCCTATCTGCTCAAATAAGCTCTTTAAAGTTTTAATATACCTAAGACTATTAAACTATGATTTGGGTGTTCTTTTTCCAACCATGAAGCAAAAGAAAACTATAAACAAACCAAACCGGCAAAAATGACATTGTTTTTTTTCTCACCAAGAGTGATTCCATACAATGAAAATCTTTGTCTTTTACCTTTGCAATGTCTTTCAGCAAGACCTTCACATCCTTAGCACTAAAAGTCACTATAATACTTTCTCCTTCCAACTGCATTTATTGAGTTACTAATGGAAGAACTCAGTCAAAATATATATATTTTTTCTATTTATTTATTTTCTTTTTTTAAATTTTAATTTGTTATACATGTTTGGAGAGTAAATTTCATTTCATATTACATATAAAGAGCACACTTTTTCAAGTTGCTGGTTTAATATAAAGTATTTTTACAACAATTGTGTCTTCATACATGTATTTAGGGTAATCATGGATAACTCAGTCTGCCATTATTTCTATCCACTTGTCCCCTCCCCTCCCTCCCCACTCTTTGTTCTATTTAAAGCTCTTTCATTCCTCTCATTCCCTCTCTCTTGGCTTTATAAGTTAGTATCTTCATATCAAAGAGATCATTCGACCTTTGGGTTTTTTGTTGTTGTTGTTTTGTTTTTGTTTTTTTTAAAATATTTATTTATTTACTTTAGTTGTACACAATGCAATGCATTTTTGTTTACGTGGTGCTGAGGATCGAACCCGGGCCGCGCACATGCGAGGTGAACGCTCTGCCACTGAGCCACAACCCCAGCCCTCGACCTTTGGGGTTTTTTTTTTTGGGATTGGCTAACTTCATTTAGCATTATTTTCTCCAAATCCATCCATTTACCTGCAAATGCCATGATTTTATTCTTTTTTAGTTCTGAGTAGTGTTCCATTGTGTATATATACCAAAGTTTCCCTATCCATTCATCAGCTGATGGGCATTGGAGTTGGTTCCACAATCTAGCTATTGTGAACTGTGCTGCTATAAACATTGATGTGGCTGTGTCCCTGTAGTAAGCTGTTTTTAAGTCCTTTGGGAATAGGCCAAGGAGTGGGATACCTGGGTCAAATGGTGGTTCCATTCCCAGTTTTCCTAGGAATCTCCATACTACTTTCCAGATTGGCTTCACCAATTTGCAGTTCTACCAGCAATGTAAGAGTGTGCCTTTCCCCCATATCCTTGCCAGCATTTATTGTTGCTTGGTTTTTTTTTGATAGCTGCCATTCTGACTGGAGTAACATGAAATCTTAGAGTTGTTTTGATTTGCATTTCTCTAATCACTAAAGATGTTGAACATTTTTTCATATATTTGTTGATTGTTTGTATATCATCTTCTGAGAAGTGTCTGTTTAGTTCCTTGGCCCATTTGTTGATTGGGTTATTTGTTTTTTTGGTGTTAAGGCTGTTAAGGGCTTTATAAATCCTTGAGGTTAGTGTTCTATCTGATGTGCTTGTGGTAAAGATTTGCTCCCATTCTGTAGGTCCTCTATTCACCTCACTGATTGTTTCTTTTGCTGAGAAGAAGCTTTTTAGTTTGAATCCATCCTATTTATTGATTCTTGTTTTTAGTTCTTGTGCTATAGGGGTCTTATTGAGGAAGTTGGAGCCTAAACCAACATGATGGAGATTTGGGCCTACATTTTCTTCTGTTAGGTGCAAGGTCTCTGGTTTAATTCCTAGGTCCTTGATCCACTTTGAGTTAAGTTTTGTGCATGGTACGAGAAAGAAATTTAATTTCATTTTATTACATGAGGATTTCCAGTTTACCCAACACCATTTGTTGAAGGGGCTGTCTTTTCTCCAGTGAACATTTTTGGCACCTTTGTCTAATATAAGATAACTGAAGGTGTGTGGGTTCATCTCTGAGTCTTCTATTCTGTACCATTGGTCAACTGGTCTATTATGATGCCATTACCATGCTGTTTTTGATACTATTGCTTTGTAGTACAATTTAAGGTCTGGAATAGTAATGGCACCAGCTTCATTCTTTCTGCTAAAAATCGCTTTGGCTATTCTGGGTCTCTTATTTTTCCAGATGAATTTCATGATTGCTTTTTTCTATTTCTATGAGGAATGGTATTGGGATTTTGATTGGAATTGCATTGAATCTGTATAGTGCTTTTGAGAGAATGGTCATTTTGACAATATTATTTCTACCTATCCATGAGCAAGGTAGATCTTTCCATCTTCTAAGATCTTCATTAATTTCTTTCTTTAGTGTGGTGTAGTTTTCATTGTCGAGGTCTTTCACTTCTTTTGATAAGTTGATTCCTAAATATTTTTTTGAGGCTATAGTAAATGGGGTGGATTTCCTAGTTTCTCTTTCTGAGGATTTGTTGCTGATGTGCAGAAATGCCTTTGATTTATGGGTATTGATTTTATATCCAGCTACGTTGCTAAATTCATTTTTAGATCTAGATTTCTGGTGGAATTTTTTGGATCTTCTATGTATAGAATCATATCGTCTACAAATAGTGATAATTTGAGTTCTTCTTTTCCTATCTGTATCCTTTTAATTTTTTTTGGCTATCTAATTGCTCTGGATAGGGCTTCAAGAACTATGTTATATAGGAGTGGTGAGAGAGGGCATCCCTGTCTTGTTCCAGTTTTTAGAGGGAATGGTTTCAATTTTTCTCCATTTAGGATGATGTCAGCCTGGGGCTTAGCATAGATGGCCTTTACAATGTTGAGGTATGTTCCTGTTATCCCTATTTTTTTCTAGCATTTTGAACATGAAGGGATGTTGTATTTTGTCAAATGCTTTCTCTGCATCTATTGGGATGCTCAAGGATTTTTATCTTTGAGCCTGTTGATGTGGTGAATTACATTTATTAATTTCCTTATATTGAACCAACCTTGCATCCCTGGAATGAAGCCCACTCGATCGTGATTCATTATCTTCTTGATGTGTTTTTGTATTTGATTTACCAGAATTTTATTGAGAATTTTTGCATCCATATTCATTACAGATATTGGTCTGAAGTTTTCTTTCTTTGATTTGTCTCTGTCTAGTTTTGGAATCAGGGTGATATTGGCCTCATTGAATGAGTCTGGGAGTGTTCCCTCTTTTTCTATTTCATGAAATAGTTTGAAAAGTATTGGTGTTAGTTCTTCTTTAAAGGTTTTCTAGAACTCAGCTGTGTATCCATCCGGTCCTGGGATTTTCTTGGTTGGTACGTTTTTTATGTCATCCTCTATTTCTTTGCTTGAAATTGACTTATTTAAATTGTGTATATCTTCTTGATTTAGTTTAGGCATATCATATGTCTTGAGAAATTTCTTGATGCCTTCATTATTTTCTACTTTATTGGAGTATAAATTTTCAAAACAATTTCTAATTATCTTCTATATTTCTGTCGTGATATTTCCTTTTTCATCATAGATATTGGTAATTTGTATTTTCTCTCTTCTTCGTTAGCATAGCTAAAGGTCTATCAATTTTATTTATTTTTTCAAAGAACCAACTTTTTGTTCTGTCAATTTTTTCAATTGTTTTTTTAGTTTCAATTTCATTAATTTCAGCTCTGATTTTAATTATTTCCCATCTTCTACTTCTTTTGGGTTGATTTGTTCTTCTTGTTTAGGGCTTTGGGATGTAATATTAGTTCATTTATTTGTTGACTTTTTCTTTTTTGAAGGAATGAGCTCCATGCAATGAACTTTCCTCTTAGTACTGCCTCTGGATGTCCCAGAGATTTCAGTATATTGTATCGTTTACCTCTAAGAATTTACCTCTAAGAATTTTTTAAAAATATTTATTTCTTTGCTTTAGTTGTGCACAATGATTTTATTTGTACGTGGTGCTGAGGATCGAACCCAGGCCGCGCACATGCGAGGCGAGCGTTCTACCACTGAGCCACAACCCCAGCCCCTCTAAGAATTTCTTAATCTCCTTCTTGATGTCTTCTGCAACCCTTTGATCATTCAATAGCATATTATTTAGTCTCCAGGTGTTAGAGTAGCTTTTCTTTATTTATTTATTATTGAGTTCTAATTTCATTCTATTATGATCTGATAAAATACAGGGTAGTATCCCTACTTTTTTATATTTGCTTAGAGTTGCTTTATGGCATAATATATGGTCCATTTTTGAGAAGGATCCATGTGCTGCTGAGAAGAAAGTATATTGGCTTGTTGATGGGTGATATACTCTATATATGTCAGTTAAGTCTAAGTTATTAATTGTATTATTGAGTTCTATAGTTTCTTTTGTTCGGAAGATCTATCCAGTGGTGAAAGAGGCGTGTTAAAATCACCTAGAAAAAAAGAAGAAAAAGAAAAAAAACACCTATAATTATTGTGTTGTGGTCTCTCTGATTCTTGAACTTGAGTTTGATTGATGAATGTAGATGCTTCAGTTTTGGGGCCATATATATCTTGTTGATCTATGATTCCCTTATGCAGTATGAAATGTCCATCTTTATCTCTTTTGACTAACTTTGGCTTGAAGTCTACTTTATTTGATATGAAGATGGAGACCCCTGCTTGCTTACATAGACCATGTGAGTGACATATTTTACCCATCCTTTCACCTTCAGTCTATGAACATCTTTTCCCAGGAGAGGTGTCTCTTGAAGGCAACAAATTGTTGGGTCTGTTTTTTTTTTTTTTTTATCCAATCTATTAGCCTATTTCTTTTAATTGGTGAGTTTAGGCAATTAACATTCAGGGTTATTATGGATACATAATTTGTATTACCAGTCATTTTTATTTTTTTATTATTTTTGGTATTTAGTTTGACTTGGTTTATCCTTTGGTTGGTTTTTCCCTTTATTGTAGTTCTTCCCTTTGCAGTTTTTCATGATTATTTTTCATTTCCTCCTCGTGGAATATTTTACCAAGAATGTTCTGTAGAGCAGGTTTTCTTGTTGTAAATTCTGTTAGCTTTTGTTTATCATGGAAGGTTTTTATTTCATCCTCAAATCTAAAGCTAAATTTTGCTAGATATAAAATTCTTGGTTGGCACCCCTTATCCTTTAGAGCCTGGTATATGTTGTTCCAGGCTCTCCTGGCTTTGAGGGTCTGGGTTGAAAAATCTGCTGAGATGCAAATTGGTTTTCCCTTATAGGTAATCTGACTTTTCTCTCTTGCAGCCTTTCAAATTCTATCTTTATTTTGTATGCTAGAAATTTTCATTACAATGTGCCTTGGTGTGGACCTGTTGTAATTTTGTACATTTGGTGTCCTATAGGCCACTTATATTTGATTTTCAAAATCATTATTCCTGCTTGGGAAATTTTCTGATATTATTTCATTGAAGAGATTGTTCATTCCTTTGGTTTGAATCTCTGCACCTTCCTCTATTCCAATAAATCTTAAATTTGGTCTTTTGATGGTATCCCATAGTTCTTGGTTATTCTGTTCATGTTTTCTTACTATCTTCACTGTGAGGTCAACTTTATTATCAAGATTATATATTTTGTCCTCATTGTCTGAGGTCCTATCTTCCAAGTGGTCCGATCTTTTGGTGATGCTTTCTATTGAATTTTTTTTAAGTGGCTTACTGTTTCCTTCATTTCATGGATTTCTGTTTGTTTTTTCCTCAAACTCTCTATCTCTTTCTTGAAGTAATCTTTTGCTATCTGGATTTGTTCTCTTATCTCTTTGTTGATGTGATCTATGGTTGTCTGTATTTGATCTCTTATCTCTTTGTTGGAGAGATACATTTTTGCCTGTATCTGATCACTTAGGTCATTATTAAAATCCTTTATCATTTTAATTATGTATATCTGGAACTCCTTCTCTGACATTTCACCTACTGTGCTTTCTATGGTTTCCATTGTTGTAGTATCTTGCTTTGTTTGCGGCATTTTCCTCCCTTGTTTCCTCAGGATGTCTATGTATTTTCCTGTCTTGCAAGGTAAGCCTGAGGAATTACAGCCTCTGCCCGGTCCTTCCAGGTTACCCAGAACCTCACTTTTTAGGGAAATATCAATATTAAATCTTTCAATGTACCCAATATGTGTCCATATATCAGTTGGTTTCTATTTTCATATTTATATTTTTGTCTCTATAAACAGAAATGATGAGATCAGTTATCTTATACTGTATAGTCTCTATGTTTGCATGGTGGTTTATAGTATATGTAGCTGCCTGATGCTGTTGCTTGCAGTTATGACGCCCCGGGAGAAAACTCGGAGGCAGGATGAAAATGAAAAAGGTCTTTTATTTTTCTTCTCTCTCCAGCTTCAGCAACCTCTCAAACTCTAACCAGTCTGAGTCCTTTCAACCAGCAACTTTCTTCTTCTCCTTCCAATTCTCTCTAACCAACCTCACCCGGTTATATACATTTAGCTTCAACAAGGACAAGTGCTTACAGCTCAAGCTTAAAGGTGTGTCACACAGTGTTCACGGGCATACAAAGATTCTTTGAATAATGTAAATATCAGGTGGCAACTAGAACATCTTTTATGGCTCTCAGCTAATCGCTCTTTAGCTATCTTCTTGATTAGGGCTCCTTCATTTCCCCCCTTTAGTTTTAAAAGAGGGAATGTTCTAGGATGTCCATGTGCAACCGACATTCTTACCCGTCATGGGAATCAAGGCGGCCCTTGACTCCTGGCTTAGGTTGACATGTCGGCCACATTAGACTGTCCCGTGCGACTGTGCCGTGTCTTAGGTTGTCCCCCTCTGGGGATCTTACCCGTCATAGGCTAACCAGCCATCCAATCGAGCCCTTCAGATCGACTGTGTGTTGACTAACAGCCGTCCAATTTTGAGGAGATGCTGCGGCTTTAAGGTGGCAAGCCTACTGCTGACAAGCCAAGTTTCCATAGCATATCAAGTTCTTTAAACAAATCAGCTGCCCTTAGTTTCAACAAGTAACACACTGAGTTCTTTTAGACAAATACCCGCAAGGCATTGTCCCGTAATGTCCCAAAATAATGGAAAATCAAAATGTCCATAAGTTATAACACATAGATACAGGAGGCCCCATGCATGCACAGCAGAGGCCACACTGCTGGTGAGGTTGTTCAATGCTTGAGCAGCAGGGATGCTTGCAGCGACCGCGGTCCCTGCAGTTGTAGCAGCAGCCATCTTTTTTATGTCTAGACACTGCCACCGGCAAATCTTCAGGGCCCGCTACCTAAAAACTCAAGCATCCATTATTAAGGGAAAGGCAGTGCTATTCCAGCACTGAGATCAAAAGGTGAGCTGTCAAACTAAAAAAAGAATTATTAGAGTAGAAAATTAAAGTTGATCTCTGCTCACACACATTGCTGCTTAAGCTCCCACAAACATAAGCTGGCAAAATATAGATTAAGGAAAAGCTAAAGGCACTTTGGAAAAATAATTTGTTAGCTGGAATCCTCGAGTCTCTGTATATACAGCAATCCTATACCTGTTGAAATAATCAGCTATTAAACAAATGAAGTTAATAATGAATAAACAATCCTATGTCAAAACACCAAAATATCAGGTTACACAGCATTAGTCATATTCACAGCTGAAGAGAACTCCCAGAGAAAGCTATAAATCAAAGTTGATTATAGCTGCTGAATATTTCTCAGAAGACTGACAAGTCAAAATTTTCTAAAGGGAAGTCCACAGGTGTCAAAATTGATTATAGCTGCTGAAGATTTCACAGAAGACTAACAAGTCAAAATTTTCTAAAGGGAAGTCCACAGGTGTCTGTAATTTTTGCTTACACCTGCCATTATCAAATGTCTCAAATGTCCTAGATTTTTTTTTTTTAAATAAAAAAGGTCTTGAAAACTTAACAGGTAAGGTTCTTTGTTATTTTCTAATTCACATTCAGGTTTTCCCTGAAAAGTCACTAATTGACTTTCAGTATCAACTGGAATAGCTTTTTTCAATATTTTGTTTTTAACCATGTCTATTGCCCCATGCCTTGAAATGACCATTTTCTTCTTATTTATGCCAGAAAGTAATTTAGAATTCAAGTTTTGTAATAAAAATTGGTATTCATAATCTTTTTTGCTTATATTTTTATCATCATTATGACTTTCTATCTTAAACATTGAAACTATAGAATCATGACATTTACTTGAAGAGAAACTTCTGGGATCTACTTCTGAATAAGTCTCCTCTATATGTTCATGCATTTTAACTTTCAAAGACATATTTAATGTATTGAGATGTTTAGTTTGTCCATATAAATCATTGCTTAGCCTGGGTAACACCCCAGTCTCATTAAAAACAACCTTTTTTCTCATTATTATTCAGAGAATTCTGCATTTCTTCACACTTTGGGACAGTTGTTATATCACATGCTAATAATTCAAGCCCTTTACAGTCCTCTCTGTCCTTTTGCCTTTTTAATTTCTTTTTGTTCTTTTTATTGGATACTGAGCTCCCAGAATCACTTTTTGATTCCTCTTCACTACTACTTTCATAATTCCTAACTGGCTTAGTGGAGGAGGCCTTACTTTCACCGTTATTTGGCTCCTTCTTATTACTATCACTTTTAGCCGTATCCTGAATTTCAGCTTCTAAGGAGAGTACATACTCCTTGCTAATTTCAATAAGTTTCTGATGGCTTTTGCAGCTTTTACTTTTGAATTTACATTACTACTCTTCTTGCTGGTCTTAACTGAGTCAGAGGCTATGCTTTCTTGTTCACTTTTCCGACTTTTTTTATTTTCGCTTCCATTTTTAAAATTTTCTTATTTTTTACCTGCCGGCCGAATTCCCCGTACGGGCCACCACTTGTAGCTGCCTGATGCTGTTGCTTGCAGCTACGATGCCATGGGAGAAAACTCGGAGGCAGGATGAAAATGAAAAAGGTCTTTTAAGTATCTAATGATAGAAGGTGGAACTTAGAGGTTAGCTTCAACGTTTATGAAGTACAATGTGAGAAAATAGAGGTAGTGAGAGTATAATCATTAAGATTTGGCTGTTAGTAAAAGAAGCCAGAGATAGACAACCCCGTGTAAGATTCCCTGTTAATTCACAACATCATAACTGGTTGCACCTTCTGGTGCATCCTGGTCTCTAGGGACCTTAGTGATGTCTTACCTGGACCTTTTTGTTGTTCCTTGGTAGTAGCATAGCTAACTCAGTTTTGTGGCAGTGGTAGCCTCAGGCCTATAAGTATATTGGTGTTGTGTTGAGTAGCTAAGGGATCCCAGTTCGTTGTGTCTCTCTTGGCAGACGCGGGTTGCCTCTCCTATTTGTGGGTGTGGAGCGGGCCTCTCTCTCCAGATCCCCTCCTGGCTGCAGTGTGGTGGAGCAGGCAGTCTGGCTTTCTTCTCCCCACTCTCCTCCTCCTGGCTCTCCTACCAGTCTAGTTGTTTTGGTGGGGTTGGGCAGATGGGTAGCAGGGCCCTTCCACAGGGTGGAGCCTGCAGTTCCTGGTCCTGGTGATGGTGAGGGCTGGTGGTTGGATGGGCTGGTGGCTGGGCCGCTCCTTCCTGAAGGTGTCTACCACTTGTTCTGGTGGCAGCTGGGCAGGTCGCAGTTCCTTAGGGAATGGACGGGGCCCTTCCTCTGGTCAGGCCCTGTCTGTGGGGAGCTACTATTCCCAGCCCCGGAGGTGATGGCTGCATGAGCTGGCAGCCAGGCCAGAGCTGGTAGCTAGGTGAACTGGTGGGTGGGTCGCTCCTTCCAGCGAATTGCCTACCTCATTTTCTGGTCGCAGCTGGGCAGGTCACAGTTCCCATGGGAGTGGACAGGGCTTTTCCTCTGGTCGGGCCCTGCCTGCAGTGGGGAGCTGTTATTCCTGGCCCCGGAGGCGATGGCTGGGTGAGCTGGCAGCCATGCCAGAGCTGGGGGCCAGGCAAACTCTCTCTATATACATATTTTTAATTAAAATAGCTGGTCCCTCTCCTGAAGAGAACTTCTTAGCTAATTTTAGTGAAAACCACAAATTGCCCTATCTACCTATTCATTCAATTGCAAAACAGGAAAAAAAATGGAGAAAATATTATGCTGCTTTTTGTCCTTTCTCCTGTTGCCAGTTTGTGTAAAATCTGCTCTTGACCCTGCTATGGTTTGTTTCCAATCACGAATATGTTGCTATAGCAACCAATTTACTAACTCAGTCAATTGACTTTGCTCATTTTTTTCTGAATATCTGATTAACATGAATTCCTTCATTCATCTTGAAATTTGTTTTTGAGTTCCTACTGTGTGCAAGGCACTTGATCTAGTCTTTCATCAGAAAACATTTTGTAGGACCTCAAAAGAAAATTTCTAAGCTGACAATAAAGAACTGAAGATGTGAAATACATATGCAGATTTTTTATTTTACATAATGTAAAAATTTTAATATATTATGTGTACTTATATAAAATATACACATTTTGTACATTATATATAGTTAAAGTTTGATATCCCTTTGATTTTGGATATTATGCAATGTTGACTTGAATCTAGGGACTTTTAGTGGTATTTTGTTTTCTTCTTTGAAATGTAGGAGAGGAGGAAGGAGGCCAGCTCACAAAGTTCAAGAGCAATTGCTTCTTGAATACAGAACAAAGGAATTGCTAATAATTTAGTTGAAATCAGCTTTCCTTTTCAGTGCACAATATAGTCTAGTTCATTCATTATAGAGAGCAATCATTACTGGGACAGAAAAGTGAGAAAGTTTTTGTGCAGGCATACTTGTTGTGCAGAATGGATTATAGCGAGATCAACAAAGCTTTGTTTAAATGATAATAGTAATTATTATTTTTGAAATCCCTTCCATTTGCATAATAGTTCATACCTTAGTAGTGCCCTCTAGGATTTTGTAAACTCATATAATTTCCAATTCTTTCATATTATAGGACTAGGCTTCTGGAAGATCGCATTTCAGGAGCTTATTTTGAGCCCTCAGGGACAAATGAGCTCTCCTCTGGAGAGTAGGAGAGCTTATTTATACCATTGCTAAGTGATAGAACCCCCAAACTCTTCCACACTTTTGTGTGTGAGAGTGAGAGACATTCAGGGATAAAGGTGGGAGTATCACCTTCATCTTAGAAAAGGAAAAGTTTATTTTGGCTCACAATTTCAGAGGTATCACAGTTCATAGTCCACCTACTGTATCACTCTGGGCCAAAGTTAAGGTAGAACATCATGGTAGAAGGGTGTGGCAGAGGAACAATGTCAGCTCAGAACAGGAAGCAGAGAAAAAGAATGCAAGGAGTCAGGGGTAAAACCTAAAGACACACTCCCAGTGATCTGACTTCCTCCTGACTTCCTGACTTCCCTCCTATCTATGGTTACCACATGGTTAGTCCATTCAAATTATTAATACATCAAATTAATTCACTGATTAGATTACAGCTCTCATAATCTAATCATTTCACCTCCTGTATTAACATAGGAGCTTTTAGGGGATATCTCATATCCAAACCATAACAGTTCTTAATAAATTAAAATCAAACTTTTCCAAGATGATAACAAGAGAAAAAATTTGCACATAGCAAAGATGCCACTGAATTCATTTTCCTCTTGGGACTGTTAGGATTCCATCTTGCCATTTCCATGCTGGCCATGAAGTAGTGAGGGGAGGTCATGAAGCAGAGAGATCACTCTGTTTTTATCTCCATGAACAGATGAATTATAGATGACAAAATATTTGTCATAATATTCTGTTCCACTGTTGAAACCAGGCTTTCATTTTTATACACAATGAATAAACATCTGGGGACACTAAGAGGAAAAGAACCTCAAAGAGCAACATATAACTAGATAGACTTGTTTCTCAAATACAATATTCTCATCTGCAACTTTTCCTCTCTTCCAAGGAACATTGAGACCTAGTTCCCAGAATGCCTCTGTGTGGTCACCATAATCATTATTAATGGGAAAAATCTTCAGTTAGGTAAGGGTTCTAGGAAAGGTTTGTCTTAGAGGGACAACATTTCCCTGTTACTGTTGTTTCACACTTACCGTTGAAATTTAAGATTCCCATATGAGTATTTGCCTCTCTACCCAAATTACTGACTTTGGAAAAGTCCATTACCTATAAGAGAGGCATATCTTCTAACAAATTCCAATCTTCCCAATGGGATCAGCAGAGGCCTTGGTTGAGACTGCCTTATACATTACTCCCTCCCTCTGTATAGACATTCTTCCTTCATTTCCCTGCATGTGTTGTATTTTAGTCAACTCTTTTTGCTGCTGTGACCAAAAGACCTAACAAGAACAATTTTAGAGGATGAAAGTTTATTTTGGGGGGTCATGGTTTCAGAGGTCTCAGTCCATGTATGGCTGACTTCACCACTCTGTGCACAAAAGCAAGGCAGGACATCATGGAAGAAATATGTGGAGGAGGAAAGCAGCTTAGGACATGACACCAGGGAGCAGAGAGAAACTAAACTCAGCTCACCAAACATGTACCCCAAAGGCATGCCCCCAATGACCTACTCCTCCAGCCACACCCTACCTGCTCACAGTGACCATTCAATTAATCCCTATCAGGCAATGAACACACTGATTACGTTAAGACTCTCATAACCCAATAATTTCATCTCTAAACTTTCTTGCATTGTCTCACACATGAGCTTCTGGGGGATACCTCATATCTAAACCATAGCAAGTTGGTCCCAAGATCACTCCACAATAAACTTTTTAGATGTAAATCTCCAGCTCAGGGTCTGCATCCAAGGTAACCCTCAAAGGGATTGTTCTAGAACTAATCCAAGAGAGCAGGTTCTAAAATATGATTTTGCAGCTGGATATCCTGCTGATCAACTATCAATTATGGTCCTCATTTCTAGGGGTACATGAAACACTGATAAACCTTGGTATGCATGAAATTATTAAAATCTTCATAAGTTGTAAGGTAGCATGGGATACTGATAGGAGGGAAGAAAAGGCACAATATTTCAGACTTTTAAAAGTTTATGTAGAGTAATACTAGTAAGGACAATGGAATCAACTGTTTTTTGCTAAGTACCATTGATTCATTACAGAAAAGCCAGGAAAGGCTAAGGATAATTAATCACAAACTGAAGGTCCAATGTGAAAGTCAGGGGAACTCTTTGGAAGCATAGAAAAAGAATGTTATCTCCTGCAGTTAAAGGATGGAAAAAGCTAAAGATTGTATCCAAAAACTTAATTATAAGAGTAACAGAAGTCCCAAGAAGCCAGGCATGGCGGCTCACACCTTAATCCCAGTGACTTGGGAGGCTGAGGCAGGAGGATCATGAGTTCAAAGCCAGCGTCAGCAAAAGTGAGGTGCTAAGCAACTCAGTGAGACCCTGTCTCTAAATAAGATACAAAATAGGGGTGGGATGGGACTCAGTGTTCGAGTGCCCCTGAGTTCAATCCCCAGTACCCCTTATCCCCCAAAAAAAGAAGTCCCAAGAAGATGGAATGCTCATCCCTGAAATATGTATTTGCTGAAGTCAGAGCTCTGGTTAAGAAGAATGGGACCCTGAGTGGAGGGGATGGAAACATTTATTTTGATTCACCAAAATCCTTCAAATCCTAGATTCTCCTTTAGTAACTCATTTCTACCTTTTGCAGACTATCAGTCCCCCTTTGCTTAAAGACTTTGCAGAGGCTTCTGCCCCACAAGTCAACTTGCTTCCTATCAGGATCTACTTCTACCTCCTCTCCTCGCCACTGGGCTAAAAAGTAGGGTCAGTTTACACAAACTGGGTGCGGAAGTTCAGGGCCTGTTAAGGAAGGAAAGAAACTATATTTCAAAAACAGCTGCAGGACCAGGACAACACATACCAGCAGAAGTTAAGAAAATATATATGGTACTAGATTGTGAGGCTGGATCAAAGGAAGATGGAAGATTAGGTTATTGATCTGGATATACTCTCCCATTTATAAAGGATTTAACTCCTGACATGAAGCCCTGCTTCACTCATCTTACATTTATTGCTCATAATCTGTGATAATGAGAATTTTCTTTTAGCTCTGTACGCTTTTATATGCTACACCAAACTACTAAACTGTGGCTCATGTTATGCCCACTCTCAATTTCATAACCATCTTTTTCCATTCAATTATCTCCAGCTCATCTTCATGATTCAACTTACCTTCAAATCCCCCAGCCTGAGCTAAATATCTCTCTTAATGATCTCATCAAATCATTTTCAAACCTCTTATATGGTGAACTGATTTATTTATTGAACCATCCCCTACTTCATACTCTATATAAAAAGCATAACTCATCTTTGTATTCTTTATAATCATCCCAACTCCTTTCCAATAGAAGCACTTTAGTCTCTGCAGCACCAAACTTTCCTTTCTACACTTTTCCTTTTCACTGCCACCCTCTTCACCATGAGTGCTGCCTCCTCTCTTCTTTTGATTGACATGATAAGCTCGTTCACACAAAAGTGTCACCTCTCATAAGAGAATTTGCTTTGTGCTTAGCATGTATATGCTCAATGACTGCATAAATAGATTCTGCAGGCAGGTAACTATGCTTGGCTTACTGGAATTTAAATGGAGTTTTTGGCTTTAATGGCAGCAAAATTTTATTGTGGATGGGCTTCTTGGAGCAGTAAATTCATGGTAAGAAGGCAGCTATTTATGCATAATGGAATTTATGCATAATGATCTTTAGTCACAGATCTTCCTATATGAAACTGACAAATGTGTGATTTCAAATTAGCTAAATATCATTAAGTAAGTTTAAAAAGCTGAGAATTCCAAAGCTTTGGAGTTTGCTTTTGCCAATATAAGGAAGGAAAAATGTGCTGAGATGCTTCTACATTTTTTTAAATTCCAAATTTTGGCTTCATCCTTTAAAATAAATGAATTTTGAATCAAGTTTTCTTGATGTCCCCAAGACCCTTGTTAACTAAAAGGCAACTGATCTCTCTCATGGAATATTTGATACAAATAGAATTGGATTGCTTTTGATGTATCCCTGTTTACTCACACTGCCCTATTTCTCTATCTAGAAATAAACTTTCCATACATCGAGAAACAGGCTATTCTCACAGAATATATTCTAAACATCAAATTATTTCATACAAATACTTTAAAACTCATTCACTTATCACTCCACAAAAGTAGTAGCCTCAATATGCCACTTGGTAATGGCAACTACAAATGTAAGGATACATTTGCTTGTGTTTGGAAAAAGATTCTAGATGAAACTTGTTACCGATTTTCATGTGGTCAGGCAAATATTAGCCATCTGACCTTGGACACAATTTCTCTCTCCCTCTGAATTCTGTAAAATATAAAATGAATGGATTAGTCTTGATATGAGTTCCATTCCATATGTGTTATACCAGTATGATACACTTGCACAACAATGATTTCATGGCCAAAGAGTTTTGGAAAATCATGACCCTAACAAATGAAACAGTTTATTTATAGAGTAACTTATTAGTGTACTTAATGTGTTTATGTGGACTGTGAACATCATAAAATTGAGAGTTGAAAATGTAGCATTTTTTCCATACATTTATTTGATGACACAATATTGTTTTTTGGAATATTTTATCCACTGACTCTTTTGTAAAACAAACTTAAAAAACACCTTTATGTATAAATAAAAAGAGTCTGTCAAATATAAATAGATGAGGGGAACGAAGTCTAGTAGAGTAGAGGAAGGAGAACAGGGGACGGGAGGAAGAATAGGAAGGAAAAGGGGGAGGCAAAAAAGGAGGGATCATTAACTGAAATGAAATTTCATGCGTGTATCAGTTTGTCAGGATGATCCCATCTACTATGTATAACTATAAAGCTATAATAAATAATTAGTGAGTAAAAGAAAATTAGACTAAATAATTTTTGAGCTACTTTTCTCAGTCCAAAGTTCTTTGAATCCTGCTATGGTTTGAATTAATCCCCCAAAGTTCGTAGATTAAACACTTAATTCCAAAAGTTTTATGTTAATTATACAGTTGTACAACACATGTTTCAATCAATGATGGAACATTTATGATGGCAAACCCTAAAGATTATAATGGAGTTGAAAAATTCCTATTCTCTAGTGATGTCTTAACATTGCGTCATGAAGCAGTGCTTTATTCAGATATTTGTGGTGATGCTGGTAGAACCTATTTAGATATGTTTAGATGCAAAAACAGTGTTGTGTTACAGTTGTGTGTAGTGTTGAGTATAATAACATGCAGTACTGGTTTGTTATCTAGAAGCAAAGGGCCATACCTTATAACCTAAGCGTTTAAAAGGCTATTCCATCTAGGTTTGTATGTGTATGCTCTATGATGTGCTTACAATGATGAAATCACTTAATAATGTGTTTCTCAGACTGTATCCTCATTGTTAGCAATGCCTGACCGTATTTGAGAGGTGTGACTTTTAGGAGGTGATTGGGTCATGATGGCTTTGGCCTCATGAATTGATTAATTAGTTTATGAGATTAATGGATTAATAGGTTATTGAGAGTGGCTTTGTTATAAAAGGGGGTCCTTTTGGTCTAGCTTGCTCTATCTTGCCATGTTATGTCCTGTGCTGCCTTGGGACTCTACACAGTACCCACCAGCATGAAAACTCTCATGAGAGGTGGCTGCTCAGCCTTGAATTTCCCAGCCTCCAGGATTGTAAGAGCAAAACCTCTTTTCTTTATAAATTATCCAGCCTGTGGTTGTCAGTTACAGCAAGAGAAGATGGGCAAAGACAAGTCCTATAATATCTAACCAAGGTGACTAGGAAAGGGGTGAAGCCATTAAATAGGGTAGGAAATGACAGAGGGAAGCATTCTGTTGGGACCTAAGGAATGTGACATTCCTTAGTTCATAATGAAAGCAATTGTTTACACAATGATGGAATTGTAAAGCCCTCCAGAATATTTCGTAAGTAACTTTTCAAGAGACACCAGAGTCTATTTGCAGTTTAGTGTCAGCCGGGTATCTTATCTTGTCTTCATGTTGATTGTGGTTTGAAATTGCTGTCCTCAGTTTTGAAAGTTCCTGCTTTTGAGATCATGTTCTTTCTCTGTTTCTCCATCAAATATTGCTTTCTTCTCTTTCTGTGGTTTGCTTGGACATTAAAAACAGTAATAATAAACAACAATCGAGTATTTTCCTTTTTGCTTCCTGTCCTTAGTCTTCTCGGTCACATCAGGTTTCTTTGCCTTACCCCATTTCTGACTCATTGTCTGATTGCATGCAAATCACTTAATCTTTTAGCAGATCAATTTCTCTGTGTATAGAACAAGGATGATATGCTTACCTCCCGCTGAACTTGCACGAATGGTATAAGGATTAATGGAGAGAACCACTGAAAAGCAGTCGAAATCCTTAAGGGAGAAGAATCCTAGAAGTATAATCCATTGTCCTCATTATTAGGTTTGGTTCTATTGTCAGATAAGACAGCATTCATATTTTACAACCAGACCCAGCACACAGGTGAAAAGTGTAATCCTTTCTAAAGTGCCTATGTTTGAAATGTAATTCAACTATTTTTTCCAGAGTCACAAAATTGTAGTTCCAAAATTTGTCCTTATGTGCTTCTTTTATAGAGTTCTTAAAAGTGTTCATGAAGTGTATTTTCGAAGCCTTTTCTCTCCACTTTGTTGAAACGATGGAGAGGCTATTTGACAATTATGTTAGGTTTTCAGGCCTTAGTGTTAAGTGAATCAATACTGACATTGATCTTTCTTCCCTAAGATGGGAAGGGATGTTATTTGCAACTAAAGTTAGGAAGAAATCCTGATTCTAGGCTGTTGGTGTTATTTTGACATAATATAAAAATCAAATAAAATCTTTGATATTTGTGATAGATGTTTTCCTAGGGAAAAAGAGAAAAGCTGTTTTGTGTTTTCATGTATCTGTTTATAAATCTAAGTAGCAAAATAGACCAAAAAAAAAAAAAAAAAAAAAAAGGATTGATTGGATCATGGAATCCAGAAGAACAAATTTAGATTTTGTGAGGGAAAAAAGTTTTAATTGTGGGACTCTTAATAGCAGATTCATTCATTCCAAAATATTTCTTCAGTACTAATTCTGTGTTACCATTTAAACTCTGCTTTGTTTAGTAAAATGGTTTACATAGGACCATTGCTGTTTTAGCACCTAAAACCAAATTGTTCAGTTTATTCAATGAACATCAAGTTAATTTAAATTGCTAATGAGCAAAAACAGGTTGTGTAACAGAAGATATCTAGCTTAATTTCCTTGTTTTAGGATTGTTCATTCTGTTTGGAAACAGAAGAAAGGAAGTCAACATATGAAATGTTAAAAATGTGATTAGGGCTGGGGGTTTAATCTCAGAAATAGAGCTCTTACCTAGCATGTGCAAGGCCCTAGGCTCAATCCTCAGCACAGAAAAAAAAAGTGATTAAATAACATTAGAAAATATTATCTTGGTACATGCAAATCACTGGAGATAATTCTGTTTCTATACAAGACATGCTCACATTGATTGTTACACCAGAATGCACCTGTTAAGAAATCTTCAGCTGAGGGAAAAAATCATTAGGATCACTTTTGAACTTTTGAATTTGCTGCCATTCTACTGCCAGTTTTATGTATTATTTTGTTCATAGAATATTGATTCCGAAATATTTTGAGACACATAACATTTAAAACATTGTTTTTTCTTAATTAAAATTATTAGACACATTGAAAAGCTTTTCAACAAATGAGCAACACAACAAAGAAATGATATTTACAGGACACTTTGAATTCCCTTCAATGGTTTCCATGACAATAGCATCATTCCCCTTAGTGTAATCACTGAGATTTTATATTTGCCTTCAAATCTTGTCTTTGTTTTCAAGTCAGCAGCTCTGATTTAGAGCAAGTACACTCTAGTCATTAAGCAAACAGTAATAATTATCAGTCTGGTTTATAGTGTGCAGTTCCACCTACCTTCATACAACTTGTGATTGAAGGATAAGAAAGAAACAGGAAGTTGTGTGGCCAAGTTTCCCTTTGAGGAGTTACAATATATCTCTGTGTGGGACTTTAAACCCACATTTAAAAACATTTGCCTAAAGAATCCCTCTTTTTGCAGGTAGCAGAGGGTGAGTTCTAATTTATTCTTACATAGGGCCACAGCTAGCAGAAGATAGCTGTGCACTTGTTATTTTGCCAAATTTATTTTGGCCAAATAGTTCCTTTCCTGTAGCTATTTTGTATTTGAATTTCCTTCATCTATAATTAGCTTTCACATATCCTTCTCTCTAATCAGGTTCTTTCTGGGTCCTGAAACACAGCTGGTATCCCCTGAGGCTGGGTAGAGGCAGTGAAATCATGAAGAAAGCTAAAAAGTGGAATAACAGGATAAATCCAATGACCTGACCATATTAAGTGCTGTTGGATTTTTTAAAAACCTGGATGGATCACTATTTCCCTCATAAGAATAAGTATAGGCAAGTATGATATAGGAGTTATATTAAACATTTTTTGGGGGGTACTGGTGATTGAACCCAGAGGCACTTAACCACTTAGCTACATCCCCAGCCCTTTTTCGTATTTTCTTTTGAGACTGGGTCTCACTGAGTTGCTTAGAGTCTCACTAAATTGCTGAGGCTGGATTTGAACTAGTGATCCTCCTGCCTCAGCCTCTCCAGGCGATGTGATTACAGGCCTGTGCCACCACATCCAGTTCATTGAACATTCTTATGTAAGAATCTATTGTGGAGTTTTAGTTACATTCTTATTATAGAATTCAATTATTATGTAATGAATTTCCCTGGTATTTTATCCCTATTATTTCATAATTATTTCAAATTCTTCATAGGGATCAAAGCTTTCTTTTTTGTATGGAATATGTGACAGAAACATTGGGGGGCTATCACGTAATGGACGTTTGAAATATAAATAAGGGAAATTAGATTAAGATTAAGCAATAAATGATCCTAGCATATTAATGTGCACTCACCTGTGTTTGCTTATTTTGGTAGTGAAGTACTATATCAGTTACTGATAACTAATAGAGGTCACAATAAATATTACACATAAAAATAAATAAATAATTCAGAAATACAAAAATAAACATGAAGTAAAACAAAGTGTGGCTTAAAGGATACCAAGAATGTGCTCTTGACTCCAAATATCTTCCTGTACCATCTTAATTGCTCCAGTAATATTTATTCCATTACTTAATTGCTCCAGTAATATTGGGTTTAACCATTACTTGTCCAGTAATTTTCTTTGGCTAAAAGTTTCCTTTGAGCAACAAGTCAACGATTCTTCAGAATGAATGAGTTTTATTAGTCTATTCATTATCACAGATGTAGAGGGGACATGAGGATACTGAATGTCCATGCATAAAAAATGTTTTTAAAACGAGAAAAAAAGAGCATCAATGGGAAAACACTGATTTTGTCACTTGACATACATTCCTTAATCTTCAACTTTTCTTCTGAAGTTCATGTTCTGGTGTTTACTTAGTTGTAAGGATATCTCCATGGTGCTTATAGCCCAAATGAAAAACATTTTGAAAGTATCAAATTCCTGCTTTCCTTGACAAAATTGTACATAATGAATTTTTTTCGTTTTTTTCTCTCTTTATATGAAAGGTTCATGGGAGAATGTCACTTGGTGATGCTTTCACTGAAGTTGCTGATAGGCATCTGTGCCACCAATGTCTCAATGATAAAAGCAAGTGAATAACGTCCCTTTTTTGAAATGATTCAGCAGGTGTTTTATTGGTTTTTGACATCTGTAGTCCATCTGGTGAAGCAAACAAACTCAAAATACCAATATCTGTTTCCATATTTTTGATAATTATTCATTTAATGCTTAAACAAGGTAAATGTTTACCACATTTATATCCAAAAAGACTGAGGCATGAGAGTTTAGCACCATTTGTTTACTTTCCAGGAAAGAGAACATTTCCATTTTTCCATAATTATATCTAAATACCACTTTGCTTATATAAGGTAGCCTTCCAAATAGTAAGAACACATTTTTAAGACTGCTGGTATATTCAGAAATAAATTTCTATGAGTGAACATCTGTCAAGATTTGGCTAAGTCTCAGGTATAATTTTGATCAATTATATGTCCTGAACTATTTAGAGGACAAGTGGACATTTCTGTAAAATTTTAGTTGGTCAATTATGTATTGAGGAACTTAAGATTTTTAGAATTCAAGTCTTCAAAACCGTTTTCTCAAATTAACAAAGAATGTAATCTCTGGAGTGGACATGGGCAAATGGATATATAAATTTTTAATGAAGAAAAATTCTCTAGACCTATATAGTGATAACAATTTGTTTTACTAGGAAACATGCAATACACAAAGTCCTCCCTAGAAACTTCAATGTTGAAAGTACTAAGAGGCAAATTAATTACCTGGACACTAAGAGGCAAATTAATTGTCTGGATGTCATTCAATCTACTCTTCAACTGAGAATTTTTCCATTTAAAATTTAAAAGGTATGAGGGGGGTATTGGGAGGCTAATGCTAAGTGCTCTTTCTGAAGATTTAGAAAATATTAAGTCCTATGAATGCTAAACCATCTCAGTGTTGAAAAGCAAATGTTTTAATATCTTGAGCTCTTCTTGTAGAAATTATGAAATTGTTACCAAAGAACAGAAATACTCAAAACCTCCACTGGGACTAGTTCAATCCAGAGTAAAACGTTTTAGAGGTTGCTCCTCTTTGTTCCAAAGAGAAAGAGAATAGAAATTAGAAATCTGGTAAAGGGTTTCATGAAATTTATAAAGCAGAGAGAGATGAAATTTATGAATTCGGGCTTAGATCAGGATATCAGAGCCACTTTTTATAACAGAGCATGAAAATTTCGGGAGAATAAGGAGTTATTCAATTTTTGGAAGGAAAAGCAGGTGGAGCAGAGGTCAGGGAAGTCACAACCAATTAACCTAGCCTTTGGTATTAAAGCAGATGGTTCTCCTAAGCTCATTCCCAAACCAGAGTAAATACCAAGAACAATTAGAAGGTTCCCCAACTATTGCAATATGCAGCAGTTGAAGTGAGTGGTTATCAAGAATGTTCCCTGAAGCAGCTGAGAGTGTCAGGAATATCTGAAGGACTCTCATCAACTACCTAGTTATGTAGCATGGTTGCAGGTAATTCTTTTATTTTTTATTTGTTCTTTTTAGTAATACACAATAGTACAGATTATACGTACATGGAATATAACTTCCCATTCTTGTGGTTGTACATGATGTGGAGTTATACTGGTCGTGAATTCATATATGAGCACAGAAAAGTTACTGATTCATTCTGATTCATTCTACTGTCCTTCCCATTCCCATCCTTCTCCCTTCCCTTCATTCGCCTTTGTGCATGTTATTCTTAGAATTTCTTCTAGAAGTCATTTCAACCTCAGTTTTGCCCATTGGTTTTCCTGCAGCTCCTTCTTGAAAATAGTGACCAATCTTTCTCTTCTGCTTTCCCTATTGTATATATCTTTCATTGGCAAATTTTAACCAGAAAACATGAGAAAAGGGGTTCTAGGAAATGTGGTTCTCAGCTTCTCCTCTGTGCAGCAAAGGAAACTTTTAAGGGTGGTTCACACAGACAACATAGCATTCATACCTAGTGACATGAAGATCATGATGAGGCAGCAGCAGCAGGGGTAGCAGTGGTAGTAATTAAAGAGGCTAAGAATAAAAAAGTAATGGTTTCTGTGAGATGAAATATCACCATAATGAAGTAAGATGGCCACCAAAGAGAGGGACAAGATTCAATTTAGTGGGAGATGGGTTGTTGTGATACTTGTTACCAAGAGATTCCTTTTGTGTTGATAACATCCTTGTATACTATCATGCTAAAGCATATTTCACTGAATACATGACAGGTGGAGGTAACTTTAAGAAACAGAAAAGATTTAAGGTTGAAAGAAAAATAAAAAGAAGGCAATAAGTCCTTGGGACTAGAAGAAATTGTATATAGTGGGCCGAGATTTCTATATTCTCTCTCAACCAACAAATTTGAACCAAAAGAGAAATTTATAGTAGTTCCCCCTTATCCATGGGGGTGGGGGAACATCCACATGTTCCAAGACCCTCAGTAAATGTTTGAAACCTCAAAGAGTACTGAACCCTATATATAATATGATTTTTTCTACATATCTGTACAAACCTGTGATATAGTTTAATTTGTAAATTAAGCACAGTAAGAGACTAACAACATACAATAAAATTAAAATAACTAATAATAAAATAGACTAATTATAACAATATACTGTAATAAAATTATGTAAATGCAACCTTTATCACATTCTTACTATCTTACTCTACTGTACTCACTAGTAGCTGAATGGCAGTTGACCACGGCTAATTAAACCCATGGATAAGTAGGAACTGTACTTGTTCTGATTGACACTTTGAAAAAGACTTCCCTGGCTCAAAGTTTGTGTTTCTAAGATTAGAGTGGAGTGCACTCAATTTTTGTTCTCATTCATAAACTGGAAGTCATTCATTTACTTCTAGAGAAGAGCATTTTGTTTTGTTTTGTTTTTTATAATATTTGGCTCCACTCTCTCTTCCCCTTTAAATGCAGATAAAGCAATGTTGTTGATAGGTAAATGGTTTAAAAGAATGTGTATAGTTGCAATAGTTATTGAGACTAAAAGAAAATGTTTTATTTTGGTTCTTTTACACCCCAGTTGTAATCCCAGGGCATATCACCACACTTTGATTACAATGTTATTTGGAAATTTTATTGTCATGGTATAACATTTAGAAGTCTCAACCAATATGTTTTCTAATTTTCTAGAATATCCACTTACCTTGAAGCTTTCTTCATCTCAAACTAGTCCTTGACAGTCATTGCTTTGGGACATAAAGGTTATGGATGAAATGTTGGGAAAAAATCAATTTAAAGTCTATTTTAGAACTAGTGGCAGAGAAACAGGTTAGAAAGAAAACTTTCAAAATCCTGAACATTGAAAATCAGAAGCCAAAACCATAAAAAATTGATTTAGAAGAATGCATAATGATACATAAATAAATTCTTCCATACTAAAGAAAATAAGATATATTCTCAACTGGAGGAAGGGGGAGAATATATCTAAAAGAAAAGAATAGAAAACTCTGGGCACTTCTAAGAAGTGATTCCAAGAATTCTTCTTCTTCAGCTTTTTCTTTCGGTTGTTGTGTTAATCAGTTTTGTGTCACTATGACAAAATACCTAAGATAAACAACTTAAAAGGAGAAAAGACTTATTTTTGCCTCATAGTTGCAGAAGTTTCAGTCCATGGCCAGCTGGCTCTATTGCTTATGGGCCTGTGGAAAAGCAGAACAACATGGAGGGACACATGTAGTAGAGCAAAGGTGTTCAACTCATGGTGGCTGGGAAACAGAGAGAAGGAGGAAGAAGTCAGGATCCCAATATATCCTTCAAGGGCATACCTTCCCAATGACCTAATTCATCCAACTACACTCTACCTCTTTATAGTGCTACATTTGGTGTTCAGTCCTTCAACAAGTGAGCTTTTGGGGAACATATAAGACCTGTTTTAGTTATCTTTTTTGTTGCTATAAATAAAAGACCTGGCAAGAACAATTTTAAAGGAGGGAAAGTTTATTTGGTGCCCACAGTTTCAGAGGTCTCAGCTCATAGATAGCCAGCTCCATTCCTCTGGGCCCTAGGTGAGGCAGAATATCATGGCAGAAGTGTGGTGGAGGAAAGAAGCTCAGGAAATGTCACCGGGAAGGAAGAGAGAGTGTTCCACTCACCAGGAACAAAATATATATTCCAAAGGCAAGCTCCCAATGAATGACCTTTTCCAACTACACCCTACCTACCTAGAGTTACCACCCAGTTAATACCGATCAGTGGATTAATGCACTGAATATTTAAGGCTCTCATAACCCAATCATTTCACCTCTAAACTTTCTTTCATTGTCATACACATGAGCTTTTAGTGGACACCTCATATCTAGACTATAACAAGACACAAGCCATAACAATTGGGATGGAGAGAGTACAAACTGCAGATACGTTTGGGGATCTGAAAGGATACTGATACTTTATCCTTAAGGTAAATTTCAAGGCAGTCACAGGCTTTAAAATTTTTTTTAGTGCCAATGAAGCCAGAATCAGACAGGCAGTCAGTATAGATAGATATATCGAGTCAGGCCAATTTCGATTGAGTCCTGGGAAGTCAGAGACTGTCCCCTGAGGGATTGAAATGCTAATTCCTTCAGAGCCCTTCCTCTACCTTTATCAAGAACCTGCCTCTGCCCCAACCTGTTGCCAAGGTAACCTGTCCCTGGAACTGCCCCTCCCTACAGAGAGCTATACAGTTGTTAATTCATGTGTCCTGGGCTGCTCCATCCTGCCCTTCCCCCTTCAGCCCATTTGCTTCTCACCTTTTGGCCATCCCACAGGCCTGGTCACATAGGCAGGAAGGACAGAGATAAGGGAAGAGAGCAGGAGAACAAAGGAAGCCCTGGGACATATAAAAAGGCAGACCTGCCTCACTTCTTGGGATACCAGGATACCAGCAATGACCCCCTTCTCCCTCCCTGAAGAAGTCTATGTTACCCCTTTTAAATAAACCTGCTTTATATGCTTGCTTCGGAGTGCTTCTCTAACTACATGGTTAGGTGATCCAGAAATGGGTCTGTGGTATAAGATAGAGGACCTCAAATTGTTCTGGCAATTTCCTAAGGCCAAAGAGAGAAGGGGAAGGCACGGAAACATTTTCTATCTCTCATGACTAGAGAAAAAGGTAGCTAAAGAAAGGGATGGCAAACCTAAAGATGGCATGATTAGTAGGATACAAAGCATCATGGATGGATGGTTAACTAGATATTATATGGATTTCAGCAGATGCTATCAGGAATATTTACCAAGGGCCAAAACACACAAACAAACAAAAACCTACCACCACCAACAGACACCTCTTCCCAACAATATTGAATCCTTTGACCTTTGATGTAACTGGGGAGAATGCAGAGTATGAGGAGAAAACTTACAGTCATTGAGTTCAATTTGCATGGTCTAAGATGTTCCACAATACAGAGGATAGATTCTGTTTTAGGGAAAAAATCACTTTACACACCAGAGTTTGCATTTTATGAACTTTAGACTTACTCTATCACATTTTACTCTGTGAAGAAAGGACATATATGACACACAAAAAAATCAAGATAATTTAATCTAGAATCATTAATTATTATGAAACTAACAAAAGCATCATCAAGGAGATCAAATAGTGAATTAATTATAATTTTTATTCCAAAGGATAGAAGACATAGCAAATTAATGAATACCTGACAGATCCTTTTTTACCCAGTGCCCCAGAAATTAAGCTATGAGGTAGACTGACTTATTCTATTTCTTAGCATGAACTCATTTCAAAATGTGGCAGAATGTGGCTTTATGTTTTTAGGGTAACATACATATTGAAGGTTATAAGTTGAAATTGAACCTTTCAGACTATTTCCTTGATACACCTATATGAAGTTCTTATTTAATATGAATTTATATATTATTTACATATATTTTCTCCCTTTGTCCTTATGACTTGTGCAACAATTGAAGTTTCCAACCATTTTGGCCAAGTGGCCTCGAAACATCTCATACTGCCTCAGAGACTAGGCAATTGCCCTTTAGTAGATGTTAGGCTGTCAGTTTTGGTGCAGGTTGATCCAGGAACAGAAATATTTCATTATACTACATTGCATACTATATTTAGTTTTAAACACTGAATTTGATTAATGCATTTCTTAAAAATTTCTTGTACAACTAAAGATTAAATTAAGCCTTAACTCTATGACTCTATGAATTTTATTTTGGGTTTGGATAGTAAAAGTTATGATAAGAATTGATATCCACAGATAACTCTTGGATCCATAGAATTCTGGGATATTCATGAAAGACAGCAAGAGTCTCATTCACAAGTCCCCTGGGTCCTGCAGAAAAAAATGTGAAGAGGGATTTTAATGGTCTGTTTATCAGGTCTCTGAATCCCCCAAATTAAGCACCTTACACAAAGAGCTCAACAGGTATGGGTCCTGAAAATTCAGTTAATCACTGGTGTGAAACAGCAACAAGAACTAGCCAGTAGAACCAATTACATAGTTTCTGGGTTTGGCAGACTTTTCCCAACAGAGGGTGCTGTAAACCTGAAAGAGGAAGACAACTTCAAGGGTGCAAAACACTTGTGAGCTGTTAGAAGCCAAGTGGTCTATGGTCCACTGGAAAAAATTTCTTCTGCTCAGCCCTAAATCACTACGAATCTTGCCATAGCTGATGAAGTTTGGTAGAAGATTCATAAGCAGTTGTATAACACAACCAAGGGTATAGCAACGGCAGGGAGAAGTGGCCACACACTTAACATTAAGTTCCTTATATTAATATTAAGTTTCTTTCTGACCATTTCCCGTTTGCAAAGGGAAATAAAAGACAGAAATGGAAGATGGAGACTTTCTAATTAGAATTAGAGCAAATTTAAGTTTAATCACACCAAAAAAAAAAAATACATATGTGGTCATAACTCAAACCCTTACCTTTTTCAGTAATGAAGATGATCTGGGGAGTCAATTTTTAAATTTATTTTTAATTAATTTTTATTGGTACATTATAATTATACACTATGAGGGAATTCATTACACATTTGTACATTCACATAACATAATTTGGTTATTTCATTCCCTGTGCCTCTTCTCCAGGAAGTCAATCTACTTATATAGTACTTTTAAAACATATTTGTTTTGTAATAAGAAAAAAAATCTGTGTGAAATAGATGAAATAGATGCTTTGAAGGAGGTTGGAGGATGAAAGCATAATTTGCTGAAGCAAACAAGATACAAATTAAACAATTTGTATTTTGTATCAGTCCCTCATCCAATCATGTTTTGCATACCTTTGATGCATCTGTACCATCTGGGTACCAAGAATACACAAATGACTTTGATGCTTTCTCTGCTTCCTCTGAAAAGAAAACCAAATTGTGATATTAAAACTCTTCTCATTGCAGCCATTACCTGAAATTTGATCTGTAGCTAAGACACAGAGACAGGAATATATGTACATAATCTGTTTCTAATTCATTTTATTTATATTTTTAAGAAGGGCTAGACACAATAAAATTTTTCATTTTATTTTTTCTTTTTTAGTCCTCAGAAAATTCTGCCTCAAGCATTAATAGACACTACCACAGAAAATTTAGTGAATTTTGGTTAAAACTTCATAGGAATAATACTTTCAGCCTTTCAAATGTATGTGTCCTCCTGTCTTCTTAATTGGTCATAAGTGGATTCATTCTCTAAAGCAGATAGGTGAGTGTCTGTTGAGAAGGGGATGTCATATTACTCACTTGACTAGTAGAAGTGATTTGTGAGGGTAATTATTAAAATTTTACTCTTTATAGTGTATTCAACTCACAAAGTACAAATTAAAAAATGCTCTTCCTGGTGCTAGGGATATAGTTCAGTGGTAGAGTGCTGGCCTAGCATGGCCTAGCATGTGTTCCCCAGTACTGAAAAAGAAAAAAGATTTCAAAACGGATGAATTGATAGTACAGCAGAAGTAAATAGGGTGCCTTTTAAGATATCCTTAAAATCC
This sequence comes from Tamias sibiricus, assembly GCA_025594165.1. NCBI lineage: Eukaryota > Metazoa > Chordata > Mammalia > Rodentia > Sciuridae > Tamias > Tamias sibiricus. The sequence goes on along the minus strand of CM046667.1, from coordinate 104,541,590 downwards.
CATGTTAAGAAAAAAGGCTAGGGAGTTGAGCCCCATCTCTCCTTTCTAATGCTAAGCCCCATTATAATAGCCCTACTCAAATAAAATCTTCCTTACTGTCTAGAAAAATAAAAAGGCTAATTTTTAATGACATCAAATGATGGGAAAATTCTAGAGATAATCCCCGACCTATACAACAAATCTGTGTTAATATCCTTAGGTATTTAAATGAATGGAAATCCACATACTGATGATCGGATTGACATGTTAATCTCCTGTCACCCTAATCCATTTTAAGATACCTAACTCAAAAATAACAAAAAGCACTCAGCCCTACCTTTCTAATTGTTTAACTTCTGAAGAAAAGGCAGAGGTCATAAAACAAGAATGATGGAACAGTTTGCCAGTTTTTCCTTGTCACTTATTTCAAAAGTCAGCTGCAATTTATAATTTTCTCACTTTAGCAAATCTGTCCAAATGGAGAATGCTCTGAAATGTATCAAAATCTCACACTGGTGTCATTAGTAGAAGGAGTATATAGACTTAAATGTGTTTGTTTAACCTTCATCCTGCATGTGGGTCTATGCCTTGAAAGGACACCCCAAACATATCATTCCCTCAAAAATTTCACCAAAACCTCTGTACATAAACTGTTTTACATAATTATAGAAATGTATCATCTAGAGAGTGGTTGTGTGAATGTGGAGTATTTGAATCTGATTTTTTTGGGGTGTATTGGGGTTGAACTTGAGGGTACTTTACCACTGAACTACCTCCCCAGTCCTTTTTAATTTTTATTTTGAGACAGGGTCTAGCTAAATTACCGAGGCTGGCCTCCAACTTGTGATACTTCTGACTCAGCCTCCTGAGTAGTTGGGGTCATAGGTGTGCACCACCATGCCGGGCATGAAACTATTTTATAGTTTCTATCTAAGACTGTTTTAGAGCTTGTGTAAACTACAGAATTAAGAAGAATTAAGAAAATGAATCTCCAAGATATTACTTGCATCCTGAAAAATCCCACCATTTTCATCTAGTAGAACTCTAGTGGTGGCCAGAACTAAAATGATAGTAGTGGGAAAGAGAAACAAAAGCACATTAGGGAGCTTTTGTAGATGGGTCCCCTTTACTGGTCTTTCCTCTCTTCCAAACTACTAAATGTTAGAGTGCCAAGGTTCTCACTTCTTGCATCCCTCTTATACATTTTCTCTTTCTCTGGAATCTCTCAGTTAGTCTTCTGACCACAAATACTATGGATACCTTAAATTTCTCAAATCTCTATACATATTCTTGATCTGCCTGGAATTTCTAGATTTATATTCCTTCTGCTTGCTTATTATCTTCACTGGATATCTCATTGGCATTTCAAATTTAACTTTACCTCTATCAACAGTTACCTATTTTGTTTTAGTCTTTCATATCTCAATGAATGGCAGTAAACTCTACCTAGCTTTTCAAACTAGAATGCTTACAGTTATCCTTAATATCTTTAATATTTTCCTTTCCATTATCCCAAATGTATAATCCATAGATGAATGCTGATATTCATAAAGTATATTTCATATATTCACCTCTTTAATTCATCTCTTTATCTGCACTATCACCAACATAGTTTAGGCTACTGTCATGTCCAAGAGGCTACTCCTAAATTGTTTTTGCTACATGTAAAAGTCATGAAGTTCTTTTAAAAAATAAAAAAGTTATTATGTTGCCCTATTAGTTAAAACTCTCTTAGTCAGCTTTTTTGTTGCTGGGACCAAAAGACCCAACAAAAACATTAAGAGGAAGAAAAGTTTATTTGGCTCATGTTTTCAGAAATCTCAGTCCATAGCCGGTGGACTCCATAGCTCTGTGCCTGAGGTGAGACAGAACATTGTGGCAGAAGAAAGCAGCTCAGGACGTGGAAATCAGAAAGAAGAAAGAGCTCAACTCACTAGGGACAAAATATAAACCCCAAAGTCACGCCACAACTGCCCTACCTCCTCCAGCCACACCCTACCTGTCTACAGTTACTTCCCAGTTAATTCATATGGGTGGATTAATGCTCTGGTTAGGTTAAGGGTCTCATAACCCAATTATTTCACCTCTGAACCTTCCTGCATTGCCTCACACATGAGCTTTTGGTAGATACATCATATCTAGACCATAACACCTTCTCATGATTTTCTTCAGTCAGCATAAAATTCAAGTTAACTGCCATGGCATACAAGTTTTTAAATGATCTGCCCCTAATTACTTCAATTCAGGGAAGGTACTCTGCCCTTGATCACTACTCTCCAGTTTTCCAGGCCTCCCCTCCATTCATTGCACATGACAGGCCTCTCCCCATTTGGGGGCTTTCATACATGTTCATCCTCCCATCTAGAATATGTTTTGTCACTAGCTTACACAAGTGACTCATTATCATTCTTCAAGATTGATACCTTACATGTGGACAATTTTAAGACACCATCCTGATTACATACCCATCATGAGGCCCTCATCACATGCCATCACCTGTTATATTCATTTTCTTCCCTGGATTTACTAAGTTATATAATTATTTGATTCATTATTTTCTGCCCCTTGTAGCAGATTGTAAACTCCATAGACTCAAGTACCATATTTGTTTAATTCACCTATAGATATATAACCTAAAATGTTCTCAATAACTATTAATACCTAAATGAATGGATATGGATAAAACCAGGGCCAGAACTGAATCTGGTTCTTTCACCTCATTTTTATATTTGGAGCACTCTGAGAAAATTTCACTAACATCAACTCTAGTTTTCTGTCTCTGGGGAGAGATGTAGCATCTGATTTAATGGTAACCATGTACACAGTAACATTTTAATATTTATCTAATGTTAAAAGGTCAGATCCATTTCCTAGTGATAAACATAGTGGCCATCCCTTCAATGTTACATACCATTTACTGTACTATGTTTTAATTTTAAGTGAATCACTTCATGTAGTTCCTGAGAAATAAGTAATATTGTCCCATTACATAGATAAAGAAAATGAAACTTAAAGAGTGGTTAAATAACCTACCTCATCCAATCAATTTGAAACCAATATGATTTACTTCAAAGCCTATGCTCATGGTAATTTCACTTTGATTGGCTATAATTTTCTCAACAAAAGCCTTGTGTAATTTCTTTCAGAAGAAATACACAGATGATGAAGAAATCTAAGGGGAAGCATCAAAAATGGCAGCCCAATAGTGCCTATCCTTTTTTCATGACCTCAGTATAATTTAAAAGGTTAGGTAAAGGGAAAACAGCATGTGTATCATTTATAGGGACTGATAAAAAAGAGAATAGAATACTTAAAGAACAGTATTTGGGGTAAGGCCAGATACCCATTCCAACACGCTAAGTTCCTCATAACTGAATTTGTTAGAATTTCATAGGACATCTAGCAATGTGTATTTTAAGAAATTATTTTCCTGGGTCTGTAGGCAATATGTACTCAAAATACATTTGAAACCCATGGGTATTGGGGTGACCATATTTTATTATTTTCATTTTTAAAATTTTGTTCTTGGGGTGACCATGTTTTATAAAAGCAAAGGAGTGATATAGCAGATATTTTGTATTATAGTACCATTTTTCACATTCTGGCTTTTTTTGTTTTTCATTTTTAATGGTGCATTTTAAAGAACAGAAGTTTTTCATTTTGATGAAGACCAACTTATTTTTTCTTTTTGGATTGTAGTTTCAGTAAGATATCTAAAATTTATTTGCATAACTTGAGGTCACAAAGATTGTCTTTTATGTTTTTCTTCTAAAAGTTACAAGTTTTAGGTCTTAAATTTAGGTTTACAATCCATATGGAGCTATTTTTTTGCATATTATGTGAGGCAAGGGTCTAAATTCATCTTTATTTGCATATGGACAGCCAGTTGTCCCCACATCATTTGTTGAAATAATTATTCTTTTCTCATGGGATTGTCTTAGCAAAAATCAATTAATCAAAAATGTAAGCATTTCTTTCTAGCCCCTTAGCTCTATTTCATTGATGAGTCTGTGTAACTTTATGCCAATCTCATACTATCTGCATTCAGTCTTTACTTTTACAAGTACATTATACCTGCTTCCATTAAAATGTAACTCTTTCCCCTTGGTGAGCTTGCAGCTATGTGTGTGTGTGTGTTGGGAATTGAACCTGAGCCTTGTACATGCTAGGAAAGTGCTCTGCCATTGAGCTACACTAGTGAGCCTACTCTCCCTACCTTTACCATAGTGTAGCCAAAGTAAATAATTTTGATATGTGAATGTGACCCATTCATTCTTTTGCTTAAAATCCTTTAAGATTCCCCATTGCCTAATAGTAAAATAGAAATTTCTTGGCACATAATTCAAAGCCATTATGGTCTTTGCACAGACTGTGTCAGTATGACCCATCATTGGCTGTACTTAGCTTTTCTTAGTTCTCTGAACTCATCACATGCCCCTTTGTTTCATGGCTGTTCTTTCTTTTTAGAATATGATTACTCCCACAACATGCATTCATACCTGGCCTTATTCCTACTCATTTTCCATGTCTAATTTTATAATAATATTCCCAATAAAAATTTCCCCAATTCTCCTGAGAGCTGCTTAGCTACCTCCATAACCAAATGCTATAACTGTTTGCCTCCCTCACTAAAAACGATTTTCATCCCTATACTTTCATTTGATGCAAAAGACTTATCATTGAATAAAATAAAAATCATAGAAATAATAAATAATACTTGTAATGTTTTGTGTTCTAAGTATGTTACATGTATGGTTAAACGCTTAGGAAAACCACACTCAGTAAGGACTGTTAATTATCTCAGTTATTCAAATAAAGAGACTGAAACATGTAGGTGTGAAATTACACATCCCACGTGGTCAAAATGCAAGAAATGGAACAAAAATTTGAACGGAGGCAGCCTGGCTCCACAGCCTGGGCACTTTAACTCTTACTCTCTAAATGTACATTTTACAATGGTCCTCACTTGTGTTGGGAATCCTGAACTCTCAAGTTAAACAAGCAGGATTTCCAGAACAAGGAGAGCCATATTGGTATGTACAGATCATTTGTTTTAAGTGACCTGTTAGATTTCTATAGTTTCCAGGAAATGCTTAATGAACAAATGGAAAGATTTGGTTTCAGCCACAGCTGGAAGCCAAAGGATACCATAAGAACAAGAGGTGACATTGGTTTCATTTCCAGACTTACAACAGGCTGTTGAACTACTTCAAAATAGGAAACCTGCAGGACATAGTGGCGCGTGCCTCTAATCCCAGCACTTGGGAGGCTGAGGCAGAAGGATCTCAAGTTCAAAGCCAGCCTCAGCAATGGTGGGGCAATTAGCAACTCAGTGAGACCCTGTCTCTAATAAAATACAAAAAAGGGCTGGGGATGTGACCCAGTGGTCAAGTTCCCCTGATTTCAATCCCCAGTACAAAAAACAAAACAAAACAAAACAAACAAACAAACAAAAAACAAAATAGGAAACCTGCATGAGGCAAGTGCTTTCTTTGTCCATCAAAACACTGATTCAAAGTCAAGACCTAATTTAGAGCCAAAATCCAGAACCAAAGATAATAGCAGATGAAGGTAAAGATGAAACCTGCCTAAAATGAAGTATAAGGTATTATTGACTTTAAGTAAGTTTAATTCTTGAAGCTTCCAATCTAAAAAGGGGTCCATAGTGCAGCTAGAATTGAGTATAATTTGTAGGAAAGCTAGATTTGAAATCCTCAGGGTATTGTGTTATGCCGAGAATGATAGAATAGGTTTTCAATGAGTTTAAACTTTCTTTCCATTTTGCATCATTGGTCTCTCAATGATGTGCAACTACTTGCCCTGCAGAATAATAAACCTGGAGAATTGAACCTAGTTAAGAACTCTAAGTGTTAGATCTTTCACATCTTTACTTCTAAGCTTGAGCAGACTTTGCTACTTTTATAGACAGAAGCTACAGTACATGTTTTTAAAAATAGAATCATTATGCATACAAAAGAATAATTTGGTGAACTGGGAGACCTCAAACTGCAAGTGGTAAGAAGCTTCATGCACACCCTGCAGAGCAGTTACAGTTTACGAAGCATAAAGGAGGAGGTATTCTGACCATTTTTGTGATTGACTGTTAAGCATTACATTCTTGTTAAGGCTAGCAGAGCTGTTTAAGCTGATTGGTTTATAACTAATTGGTTTAATTTCACTGAATCATGCTTTCCAGGTCACAATACTTATATTTGTTGTTTTGTTTATGATTAGAGTTAGCCTTTGCAGGAAATCAGGATGACTTAAGTTTTGGCTACATGGCCACAATGGGGTGTTGGCCTTGGAGTGTATTATTAAACTGTGACCTCCATTTTTATTTATTTATTTATTTATTGTGGTGCTGGGGATTGAACACAGGGCCTTGTGCATGCAAGGCAAGCACTCTACCAACTGAGCTATATATACCCAGGCCTCTCCATTTTTATTTTTTGTTAACAAACTTTATCTTGTTGATCACTCATTCCTCTGCAAAGTGCCATCTTCTAGTGGGATACATGGGAAGCAGTCTGACAAATGGAAACCTTTTCAGTTGAGATGACTTATCAGACCTAGGACATCATTTGTAGTGCAAATATGCTGTCAGTGTGTGTTAAAATAAGGCGTTTACCTTCTCTCAACTTGTGTGATAAGTTATCTTGCTTGCATACTCCTGACTACTTTCACTTTAGAAGACCAGATCAATGCCAGAACATGCAGTTTATGTTATCAAGAGGCAGGGATGCTTTCTTGTCATATAAAGTACTTTAATTAGTAAGTTTATACCAACACTTTCTCTATCGTACAGTAACAAGATCATTTTGGTATAGAGGAGAAATACTGAATTGGGGCTCAAGCCACTCTTTCTGGCTGTTCTTACTATATAATGTGAAAGATTTGAATTATAGAATCTCTAAGATTTCTTCTTGCTCCAATGTTTTCCTAAATGTTTAATGCTTATAAAATATTCCACTGAACAAATATCTTCACTTACATGGTTGTATTAAGCTCTAACAAAAGTTCGAAATGAGGAATATTGGAGTTTATTGCTCCTTTGCTGCCATTCTTTAGACATTTCTATTAAACTGCTGTTTTCTTGAAATTCTTCCGATTTAAAACTCTGATGTTATTCCTGCATTACATGATTCTTAGAGAATGATTCAGCTGATAGAGGCTTAAGCGTTCCTCTACTCAGTTGTATTTATGTTTAAAATCCATAGGATTTTGTCTGATAGTGTCATATTGAGCAACATAACCAATATATGTGTGTGTGCATTCTGGAGAAAGTGAGTCCCTAAAATTTGACTACATACTAGTTTGTGCCCATCTGACTTTACACAGGTCACACACTACAAAATAGACCATGTGCAATTCAAGGGAACTTTTCTACTGAAAATACTGTGTAAATGCTTACAAGTTTTTATGCATGTGTTTTTGGAAAATAAAATACTTTGGACAAAGCCTTCAATTTTGATATCAAAAATCCTTGTTATTAGCAAAGAAAGAGTGTTCACAGAAATAAGGTACAGGGAGGCAGAAAAGAGTTTCTCTTAAGGTTTTTTGATAAATTTATGTTTTAATCCTTGTAATATATACCCAGATGCTCATTGAATATATTATTAATAAATAAATTTTCCGAGTTGATAACATAGTTCTTTCTAGAAGGCAAAATGAAGGTGTGCAAGGAGGAGTATAAATGAGAACACACAAAAGGGACATTTCATAAAAAGTGGTCTTTTTTGTTTTGCTTTTAAGCAATAGAAAATATTTTCTTTTCAAGTACTCTTAAGAAAAAAGGGCTATTTGGAAAGTGAAAAGGAAAAGGAAAATGTTATAACTACTCAAGATAGAACTATCCAGGTGCATTATTACCTAAACTGTTATGTGCACATATATATATTAGCTGGTAGAGAGAAGGACTCTGGAAATTTCTTCCCTCAATCATCGCTACCACCTACTTGAAGTGGATTGATACATTCAAAAGGTACATTTAAAAAAAAAAAAACATGGTCAAGCAAGACTTTCTTGATAATCTCTGTTGCCTGTTGTTTGCTCTTCATCTAGCATTGAGTACATAAGTCAATAGGAGGCTCTTTAATGAGTAAATCAGTTGGAGAAATGAGAATTCTTCCCATTCCACTATAAAGAATATTCCTTGTGAGCATATAAAGAGAAAAATCACATCTGTTGAATATAGACTTTATTCTCTTAGACAGGGCTGGATCAACACCAGTCCAATCTTAATTCTGAAACACTCTTGTCTACAAACAGTTCCACCATGAAAGTATATTTTCAAAGATTAATGGACATATATACTTTAGTCCTCTTGATAAGATGGAGTAATAGTGCCTAGGGTGAAGTAGTGAGAGAAGCCCATTCAAAATAACATTTAAAATTCATCTTTTATGGTGGAGGACTTCTGTCTATGATCAATCTCGTTTATTTAACAGTGCTCTTAATTACTGTAAGGTTTGGAGCATGATGTTTTTCTCGTCTCCTGTCATAATTCCAGAGCAACACCATAATTAGAATCCATAGTCCCCTCTCCAAAGATTTGGTGCCCTGTAAAAATTTGAGCAGGAACTTTAAGCCATATATTCAATGATGATGATTGATTTTTGTTCCAAATCTGACATAATCTTTAACCAACTTCCTCGGGACAGATATCATTGGGTAGAGTGGAATAAGAGGTCTTTATTGAAATGAAACTAGGCCTTCTGTTATGGCAGGTTTCTAAAAATCATTAATCATCAGAAAACATAATCAGCTTACAACTAAATCATTGACTTAGACTTCACTAATGATTAGTTCTTAAATTTGTAATGCCTGAATATTGAGTGAACATCTGTACAACTGGCAGGACAATGGTTTTCATCCCTCTTTTCTGAGCAATAGATGTTGGCTTAAGGTAGAAGTGGAAACAGAACAGATTGTTCATTACAAAATCCCAATCAATTTGGATCTGAAAATACTCTCAATAGAGGTTAAAAATATCAGCCATTTAGAACCATTCCTATCTAGTACCAGTATTAACAGTTAAATTCAATATTTCACTAAGATTTTATATAACATCTACTATGTACCAGGAATTAGGTTAGGTACTAGAGCTATGGGATCAACAAGGGAAACAAGGTGCCTGCCCTTTAATTGTACATAATCTAGTTGAGCAGACAGTAAATAATAGAACAATTATAATGCTAGGGAATAATAAGCGTGAAGTTAGAGAACATAAAATGTGCTGTGGGATGTTGGAGAAAGGCCACCTAATCCAGCTTGGGAGGGTAAAATTTGACTTCCAGGAATAAAGATCTAAACTAAGATGAGAAGAATATCAAATTTGATAGAAGAAAATCATTTATTTGATGGCATTGACAGTATAATTCACTCAATCAAATGATCAGGCTTGAGGTCCCATGTAGACACAGTTATGGGAGTTAATCAGTGCATTTATAGAAGATATGCTAGAGAAACTATGGCTAAATGAAAAGAGGAATGGACTGCAAGACAAAACACATAGGTTCAAATGTTAGGCACTTTGCATTTATGTATATCTTGCAAACTTTCTCTCTCTACTACCATTTTGTTATGAGTTTTAGGTAAATATCACCCTGACCTTCCTTCTCAAACTGGGGATAATTTTAATATTGCTAGCAATCCCCTTGTAAAATCAAATTGCTTCTCAGATTTTAGGTATTATAATTATCTGTAATATTTTAAGGGATACAATGTACATATGAATGTTTTTATTTGTTTGCCTTGGGTCATAACATATTTTTCAAAAACCTACATATTAGAATTATGTTAAAGGGTAAAAAAAATTTCCTCTTCTCAAAGATTAAAGACACAAATTAAATTTAGGGGCAGATTAAGGAGACTAAATTTTAGTTCACAGGCTGTAGAATGAACTTTGAAAACCTTTCTCAGCCCAACTGTATTATAATAGTTATCTTTTGGAACTTCCCAATGTAATTTATCACCATTATCAAGCAACATATTCCTAATAGTGATTTGTTGCTAATACAATAATATTGACACTGATCAGGCAGAGACAGTGATGAAATGGCTACAATCTGTTTTTCAGGACATAAAATTGTGCTATATGCCAAAACACATAATAAAACAAATGGCAGCTTTGGAAATTCTAATAGTAATGAGTCTTTTGAAAAAATTACCTTGTATCAAATACATATACCACCTGGTAGATTAATGTACTAAATGATGATCTATGAATGTCCAAAAACCTGTTACTAAGGAGGGTGGTAAGAATAAATTGACCATCATAATCTCACAACCATAAGTTGGTTCACTGGTTGATTGCAGTTACCAGTCAATGTATTTTAAACTTACATTTGTTAGTTTTAAAATTAGTTGAAGAGTTTTCATAATGGAGAACTGAGCTTGAAGAACATCAAAAGGTTTTCTGCTCTTGCAACTAGATCATCATTTGCCTTTTAATATTTTTTAAATGATCAGCTCTTATTCTTCTGAGCATAAACACATTTGAGAAGTTTAAGTCTATATTCATCTCAGAAGTAAATTTTTCTCTTAATTTTATATTATAATACAATAACAATTAACTCCACATTCAAAATATAATTTACTGCCATTTGTTTTGCATTCTGATAAATGCAAGTCTGTTAGTATGATCACATAAGGATGTTTTAAAGATGAACTCAGTGGTTAGTAGGCTGTGAGAAGATTAAATTTCTATTGCATTTTGGATAGGCTTCTTGCTTGTTTATGTTCATTAGCTAACTGAAGTACATACATTATAAAGGGAGTTTCCAATGTATGATCTTAAAATTTCAAATGGTGTAAGTGAAGCAAAATTGTGAGAGGTGAAGCAGAGGCTGAGCTCTCTAAGGGTGATGTCATTACATGAAGGGGTAGGCAGCCTAATGTAGTAGAAATAGCTATGGACTATGAGTATGGGGAAAACTGACTTCTAGTCCAGATTCTGTTACCAGATGGTTGACTTGGCTTTATTCATCTATTAAACAAATAATTTGAATTAGATGATATCTAATATAATTTCAATAGTTATATTCTATGGCTGTATTGCTAGAAGTTTTTTCTGTCCATCCATATTTTCAAAAAGTGAGGCCTAGAAAATCATCTACATAATATTTTAAGGCTCTATGAACAGAAAGGGAAACTTGCTGTAGTTTTGGTAGGAAAATAACCAATATATAAAAAATCTTAACAGAAACCACAATTTATAACATAGGATTACAGTTCCCAAAAAAAGAACACACACACAATTTCATGAATGAAATAGTGTCCGTGGAGAATATATATGTATATAGATGCATATTTGAGCAGGGCTACTATTATCTGAAGAACACAGAACTATTTTATTCACTTTTAAGATATATATTTTTATTTTCCTTATATTATGGAAACCACATTATATTTGGAAACAAGAATTTAAATCTTATTTCTAGTTGCACTAGGACTCAGGAAAGTCAATGACTCTTAATTTATCTTTTTTTAGTATAAAAGAAAAAAGGAACCTCATAATTCTATAGGTTGTATGAATATTATGCATTTCAACATATGAGATATTAGACTTAAATACTAAATTCTATATCACACTTTAACCAAATATAAAGTATTACTAAATATGAGGAAGAAAGGGCACTAAAATAATAGAATGGCTTTAGGAGCCAAAACACTTAGAAATTGAATTGATAACAGGTACTTGCCTTCAAAATGGAGGGTTATCACTAAGCATGGGAAACTCTATGACCAGTTTATAAAGTATCTTTAAGGCCAATATCTAAAAATGGAAGAGAGTTATATAAGGTCTAGTTTACCAAGGAACACAAAAGAGACCATGTAAACACCTGATAGTTAAGGACCCTATGAATTTGGCTCTATATACTCAAAATAAATTAACCAAATCCCTGCTTTACACCCATGGAGGAAAACTACTGTGAGTATAATCTAATCTGAACAGATCATGGAAACCCAAAGAAAAGTAAATAGAGGATGTGATCAGTATGGAGAAAAGGCATATCTCACGGGGAAAAAAAAAAAAAAGTCACATCAACTTAACACTTCACGGAAACAATAAAGAAGGAATCTTAAAGTTAAGAAGTCAGGAAAACTTCTATTTTCTTCTTCTAAGAGTATAAGAAATGTCACCTCATTTAAACGAGGGAGAAATATAAGATTAGATAACTCTTCAGTAAAATGAAAGCCAGAGGGTTGTGGGGCATCATCATTAAAGTAATGACAGATCAAACAAATGAGCAAACAAATAAACCAACCAACCAGATGACACCCACAATGAAAACCTGACAAGGCAGAATCCTATAACTAGTGAAAATATCTTTCAAAATTGACAACAGATTTTTTTTTCATACATGAAAAGGTTGAAAGAGTTTATAACCAACAGATTTATATTATAGGAAATGCTAAATCTTTCAGGCCAAAGGAAAATAATGTTAAAAATCTGAATCTACAAAAAGGAATGAAAAGCATGGAAATGATAAATATGTGAGTACATATTTTTAAATATATTTATTTAGAAGATATTAATGATTTTAAGCAAAATAGTAACAATGTATTATGAGGTTTATAAGAAATGAAGACATAGAATGTGTAACAGCAATGATCCAAAGGCCACAAGGAGAAAATAGAAATATACCCTTGTAAGATTCTTATACCATTCCTGAAATAGTAAAAAATCACTTAAAGATAGATCATAATAAGTTAAATAAGTATACTCTAAACTCCAAAGCAACCACACACACATATATACACAAACCAACAAAACAGACAATTTGATATACCTATGCTAAAAAAGATTGTTGCCTTTTCCTAATACCATATGCAAATATTCACTAAAAAGGCATCATAGATACAAATGTAAGTCTTAAGATACAACAACAAACCCCCCCACAAGCTGTAAAAGAAAAGTTCAATTAGTTTGATATTTAAAAAATTAAAATAAACCTTTCATTCTTCTTGTGTACATGTTTGGTGTGGGGATAGAACCCAGGGCCTCATATATGCTAGGCAAACATTCTACCACTGAGCCACATCCCCAGCCCAAACCTTTCATTCTTCAAAAAGCTCTTAGAAAAAATAAAATTTTAGAGTAGGAGAGATATTTGTAAAACTCAGGATGAAGGACATATATATCTAGAATACATACATATGTATATATATATATATATATATATACATATATATATATATACACATATATATATAACTCGATTTTAAGAAAACCTAATTTAAAATAGTTCAAAGATTTTAACAATCAGAAAAAATATACAAATGACAAATAAGCTCATAAAACGATGCTCAATGTCATTAGTCATTAAGGAAATGCAAATGGAAACCATAAGGAAAAAACAGTGCTTCATTCAACTTGGGTAGGTTATATTTAAAAACTAAACTCTTATATGAGTTAGCAAAGATAGGGTAACGAGAACATTCCTGTACTGCTGGTGGAATGTAAAATCCTACAAACACTTTGGAAAATACTTTTTTTTTAAAATTTCAATATGTGCCTATTGTAAATCTTAGCCATTTCACTTCTTTTGGGGTGTGGGGTACTGGGGATTGAACTCAGGGGCACTCAAACACTAAGCCACATCTCTAACCCTATTTTGTATTTTATTTGGAGACAGGTCATTAAGTTGCTTAGCACTTTGCTTTTTGCTGAGGCTGGCTTTGAACTCGAGATCCTCCTGTCTCAGCCTCCCAAGCAACTGGGATTACAGGTGTGCACCACTGCGCCCAGTTTAGCCATTTCACTCCTAGGTACTTATCAAAGAAAGATGAAATGTTGGACAAACAGAATTTTTCTTTAATATCAATGAATGGAAAACCAAGGGAGGAAAATGCAGTAAACTAAAAAAAAAAAAAAAAATCTATATTTTGGAATTTATAGCATATGTGAAAGTGAAATATTAAACCACACCAGCACAATAATTTGGAGTAGAGTAAATGGTAACTATTTATTGCTTTTTCCGTGGTAAGTCAAATGACATCATAAGGATTTAAGGTATATAAAATAAGTAGACTATGCATTTTGCCATCAGAAAAGCAAGCATAAAAGTTGTAGATAAAAACTAGTGGAAGAAATAAAATTGAGTTTAAGAATGTCTAAATAAATGAAGAAATGCAATATTTTCACAGATAGGAAAAATGTTTATAAGACATAATTTCTCCTAAATTTATCAGTAGATAAAATATACTGCTCTAAAAATTCTTGCAGATTTTCTTTCTCAGAAATTGACAATTTAGTTCTAAAGTTTATGTAGAAGTGTAAACAATTTGAAATAGCCAGAAAAACTGCATTAAGAAGTACAAAGTTTGATGACTTCACACTATTTTATTCCACTACATCTATGAAGCTACAATAATTAAGACATTGTGGAATTGTTGTGAAGGATAGGTATGTATACTAAGGGAACAGAATAGAATGTCTGAAATAAATTCATACATGTATTATTACCTAGTTTATAATTAAGTCACCAATTTGGTTCAATGGGAAGAGAAAATGTTTTGTGACAAAATATGTTATAACCAGATATTCACATGAAAGAAAGGAATCCAAAATTATTTTGATCTCTATTATTTAATGCTTTTAGAATAGAGTATAAGAAAAAAGCTTTTTTAAAAAATATGGATGAAGATTTAAGCATGCTGAAAAGTTCTCATTATCATTATTCATCAGGAAAATGCAAACTAAATTGCAATGAGATATTACAATTCACATTCTAGAAATTCCAATTAAAAAGGCTGAACAAGCCAGGTACGATGGCACATGCATGTAATCCCAGTGGCTTGGGAGGCTGAGGTAGGAGGATCAGGAGTTCAAAGCCAGCCTCAGAAATTAAGGAGACATTATCTCTAAATAAAAAATAAAAAGGGCTGGGGATGTGGCTCAGTGGTAAAGTGCCCCTGTACCCTCATCTACTCCCACACACACACACACACACACAAGACTGAACAAGGCAAGGATGTTCACTTTTCCTCTTCTTATTCAACATAGTATTGAACGTCCTTACCATGGAAATAAGGTAAGAAAAGTCAGATTAGAAAAAGTGAAATGCAACTGTAATTATTTATAGATGACACAATTTTTTAAAAATATATTCTTAGTCGTAGATGGACATAATACCTTTATTTTATTTATTTATTTTTATGTGGTGCTGAGGATCAAACCCAGTGCCTCACTCATGCTAGGCAAGCACTCTACCATTGATCCACAACCCCAGTCCAGACACAATTTTTCAATTAACAAAATTCCATGGAAATTAAAAACATACAAACAAACAAAAACAAAAGAAAACAATAATAACAACTTTTAGAAGTATTGAATACATTAAAGTCTCAGGATACAAGATCAAAACATAAAAATAATCATCTTATTGTTCTATTCTAGCAATGAACACTTAAAAACCAAACTGAAAAGCTCAATACCATTTTCACTTGATCAGAGAAATGAAAAACTTTGGTATAAATTTAACAAAAACACAGGAATAGTATGTAATAAATAAACCGCTGATGAAAAATATCTAAATAAATGAAGATACATAGTGGATCTATGGACTGAAAGAATCAACATAGTGAAGATGCCAGTTTCCACCAAATGAAAATGTTTAGTGCAATTCCTATTAAAATTCTACTGGGAGGAGCAGCCCAGGCACCATCCCGCCTGGCCTCCAGCTCATACCGCCACCACATCCGGGCCTGGGAATAGCAGGTCCCCACTGCAGAGAGGGCCCTACCAGACTAAGGGCCCTATCCATTCCCTGGGGAAGTGCAACCTGCCCAGCTGTCACCAGAACAAGAGGTAGGTGGGGGTTGGGCATGTGGGCAGCAGGGCCCTTTCACAGGGTAAAGCCTGCAGTTCCTGGTCCTGGTGATGGTGTGGGCTGGTGGTCGGGCGGGCTGAATATGCCCCTGGAGGGACCTTATAAGACAAAAGGGCAGAAGCTGTAATTCCTCAGGCTTACCTTGCAAGAGAGGAAAATACATAGACATCCTGAGGAAACAAGGGAGGAAAATGCCCCAAACAAACCAAGATACTACAACAATAGAAACCATAGATAGCACAGTAGGTGAAATGTCAGAGAAGGAGTTCCAGGGATATACATAATTAAAATGATAAGGGATTTTAAAAACGACTTAAGTGAACAGATACAGGCAAAAATTGATCTCTCCAACAAAGACATAAGAGATCAAATACAGGCAATCATCGATCACACCAACAAAGAGATAAGAGAACAAATGCAGGTAGAAAAAGATTACTTCAAGAAAGAGATAGAGAGTTTGAGAAAAAAACAAACAGAAATCCTTGAAATGAAATAAACAGTAAGCCACTTAAAAATTTCAATAGAAAGCATCACCAACAGATTGGACTACTTGGAAGATAAGACTTCAGACATGAGGACAAAATATATAATCTTGAAAATAAAGTTGACCTCACAGTGAAGATGGTAAGAAACCCATAAACAGAATATCCAAAAACTATGGGAAACCATCAAAAGACCAAATTTAAGATTTATTGGAATAGAGGAAGGTGCAGAGATTCAAACCAAAGGAATGAACAATCTCTTCAATGAAATAATATCAGAAAATTTCCCAAGAGGAAGAATGAATTTGAAAATCAAATACAAGAGGCCTATAGGACGCCAAATGTACAAAATTACAACAGGTCCACACCAATGCACATTGTAATGAAAATTCCTAGCATACAAAATAAAGATAGAATTTGAAAGGCTGCAAGAGAGAAAAGTCAGATTACCTATAAGGGAAAACCAATTTGCATCTCAGCAGATTTTTCAACCCAGACCCTCAAAGCCAGGAGAGCCTGGAACAACATATACCAGGCTCTAAAGGATAAGGGATGCCAACCAAGAATTTTATATCCAGCAAAATTAAGCCTTAGATTTGAGGATGAAATAAAAACCTTCCATGATAAACTAAAAGAATTTACAACAAGAAAGCCTGCTCTACAGAACATGCTTGGTAAAATATTCCACGAGGAGAAAATGAAAAATAATAATGAAAATCTGCAAAGGGAAGAACTACAATAAAGGGAAAAACCAACCAAAGGATAAACCAAGTCAAACTAAATACCAAAAATAATAAAAATGACTGGTAATACAAATTATGTCTTAATAATAACCCTGAATGTTAATGGCCTAAACTCACCAATTAAAAGACATAGGCTAATAGATTGGATTAAAAAAACAGACCCAACAATATGTTGCCTTCAAGAAACATATCTCATAGGAAAAGATGCCCATAGATTGAAGGTGAAAGGATGGGATGAAATATATGACTTACATGGTCTATGTAAGCAAGCAGGGGTCTCCATCCTCATATCAAATAAAGTAGACTTCAAGCCAAAGTTAGTCAAAAGAGATAAAGATGGACATTTCATACTGCATAAGGGAATCACAGATCAACAAGATATAACTGTTGTAAATATATTTGCCCCAAATAATGGAGCATCTACATTCATCAATCAAACTCTTCTCAAGTTCAAGAATCAAAGAGACCAGAACACAATAATTCTAGGTGATTTTAACACACCTCTTTCACCACTGGATAGATCTTCCAAGCAAAAGTTAAACAAAGAGTCTATTGAACTCAATAATACAATTAATAAATTAGACTTAACTGACATATATAGAGAATATCACCCATCAATGAGCCAATACACTTTCTTCTCAGCAGCACATGGATCCTTCTCAAAAATAGACCATATATTATGCCATAAAGCAACTCTAAGCAAATATAAAAAAGTAGGGATACTACCCTGTATTCTATCAGATCATAATATAATGAAATTAGAAATCAATGATAAATAAAGAAAGAAAAGCTACTCTAACACCTGGAGACTAAATAATATGCTATTGAATGATCAATGGATTGCAGAAGACATCAAGAAGGAGATTAAGAAATTCTTAGAGGTAAATGATACAACATACTGAAATCTCTGGGACACCCTGAGGCAGTACTAAGAGGAAAGTTCATTGCATGGAGCTCATTCCTTCAAAAAAGAAAAAGTCAACAAATAAATAAACTAACATTACATCCCAAAGCCCTAGAAAAAGAAGAACAAATCAACCCCCAAAGAAGTAGAAGACGGGAAATAATTAAAATCAGAGCTGAAATTAATGAAATTGAAACTAAAAAAACAATTGAAAAAATTGACAGAACAAAAAGTTGGTTCTTTGAAAAAATAAATAAAATTGATAGACCTTTAGCTATGCTAACAAAGAAGAGAGAAAACACAAATTACCAATATCTGTGATGTAAAAGGAAATATCACAACGGACACTACAGAAATACGGAAGATGATTAGAAACTGTTTTGAAAATTTATACTTCTATGAAATAGAAAATAATGGAGGCATCAACAAATTTCTAGAGACCTATAATATGCCCAAACTAAATCAAGATGATATACATAATTTAAATAGGCCAATTTCAAGCAAAGAAATAGAGGATGCCATGAAAAACTTACCAACCAAGAAAAACTCAGGACCGGATGGATACACAGCTGAGTTCTACAAGACCTTTAAAGAAGAACTAGCACCAATACTTCTCAACTCTTTCATAAAATAGAAAAAGAGGGAACACTCCCAGACTCATTCTATGAGGCCAATATCACCCTGATTCCAAAACTAGACAGAGACAAATCAAAGAAAGAAAACTTCAGACCAATATCGCTAATGAATATTGATGCAAAAATTCTCAATAAAATTCTGGCAAATTGAATACAAAAACACAACAAAAAGATAGTACACCACGATCAAGTGGGCTTCATTCCAGGCATGCAAGTTTGGTTCAATATAAGGAAATCAAGAAATGTACTTCATCACATCAATAGGCTCAAAGACAAAAATCATATGATCATCTTAATAGATGCAGAGAAAGCATTTGACAAAATACAACATCCCTTCATATTCAAAATGCTAGAAAAAATAGGGATAACAGGAACATTCCTCAACATTGTAAAGGCCATCTATGCTAAGCCCCATCCTAAATGGAGAAAAATTGAAAGCATTCCCTCTAAAAACTGGAAAAAGACAGGGATGCCCTCTCTCACCACTCCTATATAACATAGTTCTTGAAGCCCTGCAGAGCAGAGCTGCCGTTCCAGGCTGCAATCCCTTTCCGGCGGCTAACAAAGCCCTAGCCAGAGCAATTAGACAGATGAAAGAAATTAAAGGGATACAGATAGGAAAAGAAGAACTCAAATTATCACTATTTGTAGACGATATGATTCTATACATAGTATATCCAAAAAATTCCACCAGAAATCTTCTAGATCTAATAAATGAATTCAGCAAAGTAGCTGGATATAAAATCAATGCCCATAAATCAAAGTCATTTCTGTACATCAGCAACAAATCCTCAGAAAGAAAAACTAGGATATCTACCCCATTTACTATAGCCTCAAAAAAAATGAAATATTTAGGAATCAACTTAACAAAAGAAGTGAAAGTCCTCTACAATGAAAACTACACCACACTAAAGAAGGAAATTAATGAAGATCTTAGAAGATGGAAAGATCTACATTGTTCATGGATAGGTAGAACTAATATTGTCAAAATGACCATTCTCCCAAAAGCACTATACAGATTCAATGGAATACCAATCAAAATCCCAATATCATTCCTCATAGAAATAGAAAAAGCAATCATGAAATTCATCTGGAAAAATAAGAGACCTAGAATAGCCAAAGCGATTTTTAGCAAGAATGAAGCTGGTGGCATTACTATTCCAGACCTTAAATTGTACTACAAAGCAATAGTATAAAAAACAGCATGGTATTGGCATCAAAATAGACCAGTTGACCAATGGTACAGAATAGAGACGAACCCACACACCTACAGTTATCTTATATTAGACAAAGGTGCCAAAAATGTTCACTGAAGAAAAGACAGCCTCTCCAACAAGTGGTGTTGGGAAAACTGGAAATCATCTCTTGTAATAGAATGAAATTAAATCTCTTTCTCTCATCATACGCAAAACTTAACTCAAAGTGGATCAAGGACCTAGGAATTAAACCAGAGACCTTGCACCTAACAGAAGAAAATGTAGGCCCAAATCTCCATCATGTTGGTTTAGGCCCCAACTTCCTCAATAAGACCCCTATAGCACAGGAACTAAAACCAAGAATCAATAAATAGTATGGATTGAAACTAAAAAGTTTCTTCTCAGCAAAAGAAACAATCAGTGATGAATAGCGGACCTACAGAATGGGAGCAAATCTTTAACACAAGCACATCAGATAGAACACTAACCTCAAGGATTTATAAAGCCCTTAAAAGCCTTAACACCAATAAAACAAATAAACCAATCAATAAATGGGACAAGGAACTAAACAGACACTTCTCAGAAGATGATATACAAACAATCAACAAATATATGAAAAAATGTTCAACATCTCTAGCAATTAGAGAAATGCAAATCAAAACAACTTTAAGATTTCATCTTACTCCAGTCAGATTGGCAGCTATCAAAAAACAAACAACAATAAATGCTGGTGAGGATATGGGGAAAAAGGCACACTCTTACATTGCTGGTGGAACTGCAAATTGGTGAAGCCAATCTGGAAAGTAGTATGGAGATTCCTAGGAAAACTGGGAATGGAACCACCATTTGATCCAGCTATCCCACTCCTTGGCCTATTCCCAAAGGTCTTAAAAACAGCTTACTACAGGGACACAGCCACATCAATGTTTATAGCAGCACAATTCACAATAGCTAGATTGTGGAACCAACCCTGATGCCCATCAGCAGATGAATGGATAGGGAAACTTTGGTATATATACACAATGGAAAACTACTCAGCACTAAAAGAGAATAAAATCATTGAATTTTCAGGTAAATGGATGGAATTGGAGAAAATAATTCTAAGGGAAATTAGTCAATCCCCAAAAAACAAAGGTTGAATGATCTCTTTGATAGGAAGATACTAACTTATAAAGGGAAGCGAGAGGGGTGAGAGGAATGGAGGAATGAAAGAGCTTTGAATAGAACAAAGAGGGGGGAGGGAGAGGAGGGGGAAAGGGGATAAGAATAATGGCAGACTAAGTTATCCATTATTACCCTAAATACATATATGAAGACATAATTGTTGTAAAAATACTTTATATAAAACCAGCAACTTTAAAAATTGTGCTCTTTATATGTAATATGAAATGAAATGTACTCTGCAAACATGTATAACAAATTAAAATAATAAAAAATTGTAAAAATTTCTATTGGGACTTTCATCAGATATTGACAAATTTAAACTAAAATTTATATCGAAAGACAAAACAATCTTATATAGTAAAATAATTTTGTAAAAGAATAAATTGGGATGAATCATTTGACCTGATGTTAAAACTTACTGTCTAGTTATAGCATCAGGAAAGTGTGTTATTACCTGAAAGACAGATACACAGATCAATACAATGGAATCAAGAGACTAGAAATATGTCCATACAAATACCAGCAATTGATTTTTGACAAAATTGCAAACTCTTTTTAGTGAAGGAAAGTCTATCCAAAGAATGTTGCTTGAGCAATTATATACCCATAGGCAAAATGTGAAAATTGACCTAAAATTGTCACATTGTACACAAATTATTTCAAAGTGGATTATGGATTTAAATATAAAATGTAAGACTATAAGTCATTTGGAATAATTCTTAGAAGAAAAAATTCAGAATCTTAGGCTAGGTCCTGAGTGTTTAGATATGAAACAAAAAAACTAATTTACAAAAAGAAAACATGATTCATTAAATTTAATCAAAAATAAAATTTTCTGCTCTGAAAGACTTAAGAGAATGAAAAGACAAGGCACAGACTTTGAGGAAATATCTGGAAACCATACATCTACCAAAGGACTTACATCTAGAATACATAAGAATCTTGAAATTCAAGAATAAAAAAACCCTAAAATGATTCAATATAAAATGTTCGAAAGATGTGAAAAGACCTGAATATGATATATAGAATGCAAATTTTCAAGTGAAAATAAGTTCCACATCACCTATTAGAACAGCTAAAGTAATAACAACAACAACAACAATACCAAATGCTAATGAGGATGCAGAGAAACTGATCACTCATATATTGTTAGTGGAAATATAAAATGATACATCCACTTCAGAAAATAGTTTGTCAGTTTCTTATAAAACTAAAAATTAGTCACAATGCAAACCAGCACATACACTCTTGCTCATTCATTCCAGGGAAATGAAAACTCACATTCACACAGAAACCTATACATGAATTTTCATAGCACCTCTATAAAAGACAAAAACTGGAAGCAGCTCAAAGGTCCTTCAACAGTTCAATGATTAAACAAACTCAAGTACATCCATACCATAGAAAATTTCTCAGCAATAAAATAAAACAAACTACTGGTATACCCAACAACAAAGATGAATCTCAAGGGCATTATGCTTAGCGAAAAAAGTGAACCACAGAATGTTACCTATTGTATGATTCCACTTACATAACATATTCAAAATGACAATTATAAAAATTAAAACCAGCCACGGTAGCCTACTTATAATCACAGCTATTCATGAGGCTGAGGCAGGAATATATTGAGTTTGAGGCTGGCTTGTAAAAAACACAAACAAAGACAGAAATCAAAACAAAACAAAAAAACCAAAACCCAAAACACAGAAAAAATTAAAAAAAAATTTTTTGCAGGGGTGCTGGTGTTGTGGCTCAGACATAGGGCACTTGTCTGGCATGTGTGAGGCACTGGGTTCAATCCTCAGCACCACATAAAAATAAAATAAAGATATTGTGTCCACCTATAACTAAAAAATAAATATTAAAAAAAATTTGTGGGGACTAAGAGTACTGTTGGGGTTGCTAGAGCACACAGGATGGGTGGAGGTGTGCAACTAAAAGTGATAGTACAGGAGAGTTCTTTGTGATGATGAAGCAGTTATGTATTTTGATTATGATTGTAGATAAACATGGAATATAATTGCATGGAACTTTATACACACACATATTCATACACACAGACACATTTGAGTTCGTGCATGTAAAAACTGGTAAACATTGAATGAAGTTTGTAATTTATGTACTATTGTAGCAATGTTGATTTCTAAGTTTGACATAATACAAATGTATGTCAAAGAAAGAAGCACTCTATGTACTCCGTTTGCAACTTCCTGTGAATTTAAAATTATTTCAAATTGATAAGTTAAAGAAAAAATAAAACTAAGAAAAACAACTATAAAAAAAGGATGTGGAGCAAGTAGAATTCTTCAAGCTTGCTAGTGGTATCAAGAATAATATGAATACTATAGAATAAAATATAGTTTCTGAAAACATTAATCAAAATCTGGGGATGTAGCTTAGTTGGTTGAGTGCTTGCCTGGCATACACAAAGCCCTGGGTTCTAATCCCCAGCACCACCAAAAAAAACAAAAAAATTAATCAACCACCTTTGACTCAGCCATTGTACACCAAGAGAAATAAAAACACATAAATAGTAAAAAGATTTTTACAATGATGTTCAAGGCACCTTATGATCTTCTAATAGACCCAATGTAGAAATACCTAAATATGTCCTTTGATAAGAGAATGGTAAACCAAACTATGAAGTAGTTATATGTTGGAATATTATTCAGCAATAAAAAAATTAACTGCTGATACACACAACAACATGGATTAATCTCCAAAATATGTTGAGCATTAAAAGCCAGACCCATGGGAGCATAAAGTACATGATTCCATTTGTATGAAATTTGAAGGCAAGCAAAATGAAATCTATAATGGGGGGAAATCAGAATAATGGTTGACCCTGGATAGGGAGCCATTATTTTAAAAGGGCACAAGGAATCTTACAAAGTATTGGGGATGTTCTTTTTCTTCTTTTGGTTGATGGTTACATAAATGAATATTATCAAAACTCAATGGTAGCCAGGTGTTGTGGCACACACCTGTAATCTCAGTGGCTCCAGAGGCTGAGGCAGGAGGATCACGAGTTCAAAGCCAGCCTCAGCAACAGTGGGGGCACTAAGGAACTCAGTGAGACCCTATCTCTAAATAAAATACAAAAAAAGGTTCGGGATGTGACTCAGTGGTCGAGTGCCCCTGAGCTCAATCCGCAGTACCAAAACACAAACGAACAAACAAAAAAACCTCAATGAAATATAATTAAGATCTGTACTTATTAATATATCAAATATAAACTCAATAATAAATAAGTAAAAGGAAAAAAGGAACGGTTCAAAGTGATTGGAATAATACTAAAATTGTGTTTTATTTTGTTGTGAAGTGGAAAAATGTAGACTGCAAACTGTTAAAAACAGCATGCTGAGGCTGAGGCAGGAAGATTGTGAGTTCAAAGCCAGGCTCAGCCATTTAGCAAGGCCCTAAACAACTTAGTGAGACCCTGTCTCAAAATAAAAAATAAAAAGGGCTGGGATCTGGATCAGTGGATAAGCATCCTTGGATTCAATTCCAATTACCAAAAAAAAAAAAAAAAAAATGCTTACAAATATAGTAAAACAAATAAGAAAACATGCCTAAAATAACTGAAAGGAAATATGCCAAATTATTACTTTTTTAAATGTTGTGAATCTTTATTATGTGCCAGGTATGTTCCTTTTTTTAATATTTTTTTAGTTGTAGGTGGGCACAATACCTTTATTTTATTTATGTGGTGCTGAGGATTGAACCCAGGGCTTCACACATGCGAGACAAGCGCTTTACCACTGAGCCATAGCCCCAGCCCCAAAATATGCCAAATTATTAATGAAGGAAGGACCATTAGTTTTCCCTTTCTACTTTTCTGTGAATTCAAAAATTTTAATGAGCATGTATGAATATTAAAATGAGTTTTAAAATAGCCATCTTTCAAAAGAAAAATATATTGTTTCAGTATAAGACTTTTCATAGAAATTATTTCACAAATCAAAACACAACCACACAAGAGATATATAACAATAATTTCTCAGAACATGTTGTCTGATATTTTCTTTGGTTTATTGAAGCACCAGGAGTCAATCAATTGGTTGGAAGCAGAAACTAATTTTATTATTTTTTTCATTGTTCTTTAAAACCTGCCTTGAGATTTTCCTTTTAACCACTCCTGAAGGGAAACTCACTTATATCCCAGAATTTTTCTTCTTTTCTTAGGTCATAAGCAAATATTTCCTTTATTAAATATTAAAGGATCTAATTCAATGTAGTGGTTACATTATTTATTTCAGTCCAATATAATCAACAGAACTCTTAAGTTCTCATTTAATTTGAAGTTTTTCTTTGTTTGAACTGGAGCCTGACCTGAAGAAAAAGCCTGGAGTTGAGGAGGAGGACACAGTAGATATTTTCCCTATCTTCTGATCTTTCTCTTCCCTGCTCACTATCTAAGATTTCTGTCTCCATCCAAGTTTCAGTGAGGAATAAACATAAGTTCATAAAAATGGCAAAATGGCATTGTGTTTTACTAAAGTTGGAGAATGCAATATTATTGATTCTTTCACTTTGGGATTTTTTAAATCTGCAAAATATGGTTCAATTTTTAATACCTTTTCCATCTGTGGCTCTTAAAAGAAAACTTAGAATCCAAAGAAAATGGTAGTGGGATGACCACAATTTATTTCAAAGGCACTGAAATTGTCCATTAAATTTCAAATTCAGTCTTGGGGAATTGCTCCTAGTTGTCCCCAGTACCTTTATGTTGTTGTTGTTGTTCTAATTAGTTATACATGACAGTAGAATACACTTTGACAAATCATACATAAATGGAGTACAATTTCTCATTGTTCTGGTTGCATATGCTGTAGAATCACACCAGTCATGTAGTCATTCATATATGTACATAGGGTGATAATATCAGATTCTTTCTACCATCGTTTCTACTCCCATATCCCTCCCCTCCTTACTTTGGGATTCTTTTTGGAGGTTCCCTCCTAAGGATCTCCCAATATAGGTCTTTTAATGAGAAAATGATTCTTTTTTAACTGGCTTCTTAAAATCTTTTTCATTTATCTGATAAGTTTTGGATTTCATCACAATACTGGGCTCAGATCCCCCAACATCGTTCCTTTTCAGAGTCACCAGAATGCTGGGAGTGGTGGCACATGCATCTAATCACAATAGCTCAGGAAGCTGAAGCAGGAAGATCACAAGTTCAAAGCCAGCCTCAGCAACTTAGTGAGACTCTCTCTCTAAATAAAATATAAAAAAGGATGGGGATGTTGCTCAGTAGTTAAGCACCCCTGAACAACAAAAAAAAAAAGACAGGTTTTTTTTTTTATCCTTAAAGAGGTCCAGATTTGCTTCTGGAACATATGCATCTTTGCCCTATCTTCGGTTTGTTGACAGACTGGCCAGAGCCATTTAGGCCAATAGTACTAACTAGTCTCTCACCTTTTGTTTTCTTGGCAAGTGTTATTATGTTTCCCGTATTCTATAAGATTTTCAAACTCTCCCAGTGGTACCCTCCAAGCCTTTCTCTAATTTGCTTAAGAGAAGGCTTAAGAAAAGTAGGGTTCTGCCTCTCTTCCATGGCAGAACATGCACACACACACACACACACACACAAAAAAAAAAAAAAAAAAAAAAAAAACACAGTTCTTTCTTTCTTTCCTTCCTTCCTTCCTTTTCTTTCTTCCTTTTTCTCTCTCTTTCACTCCCCCCGCCCTCTTTCTCTCTTTCCAGGGTTAGGCACCCAGGTGCCTAACCTTGAGCTACATATCCAGCCCTTTTTAAATTTTGTGACAGGGTCTTGCTAAATTGCTTAAAGCCTCACTAAGTTGCTGAGGCTGGCCTTGAACTTGCTCTCCTCCTGCCTCAGCCTCCCAAGCTGCTGGGATTATAGGTATGCACCACCACACCCTACTATATACAACTCTTTCAAAAGAGAAATTCCCCTACCCATTTCCACCTGAGGCTATAAACATTCTCCAAGTGAATGAATAAATAATATTCAGAAGGAGTTTAATAATCCCATAGCCTATACTGAACAGGAACCACTATATGTAACCAATGAAGTTGTCCTAGATCTAAATGCACCTAACAGAAAGGGTGTTCTGCTCACCAAGCCCTGTGCTGACCCTCTACATTGGACGGTATCATACTAATATTTGTAGGTTTCTATCTCTCTCCATAGACAATGAGTCACTTGATAGTAGACTTCTCTGTACTCATAAGACCTGATATTACATTATTATATTACAACATCTTATTGATAATAAGCATTTGCTAAACATGAAAGAACCTGTTTTCACCTTATAATCTAATGAGAAAATAGACTCTAGTGCTGTGTTCCAATACTTCATCTATTTTTGGATTATTGCTTTACTATTTGCTGTCTTTTGTGTACTGACAATGTAACAAGGATTTTCAAGATTGAGAGTTAAAACATGGCCCTGTAGGAAAAGGCATGCAAACTAACTGAACTCATTCTGTTGTAAAAAAACAGAACCGATATAAATAAATTTCTGGTTGGTCACAATCATTGCATTAAGGGAACATTTAAAATGATTTCTATAGAGTTAATTAAGAATGTCTCTTGTTATCTAGGTTCTTAATTGGTTTCTACTGTTTTCTTAGTGAGAAATTTTAGGAGAGGCTCAGCAAACATACTGAATAAATTATCATATGTTAAGCAAAACGTGTAAATGTTCTGAAGCAAACAAGCTGATGGTAAAGGCAGTTAAAAAAAATCATGGACTTTGCAATGGAATCTTTTAAGAAGAGCTTAGAGAGCCTTTCCAGGTCTTATAACTTGCTAAGCACAGATGGCTGCATAAAAGGCCAAGCACTAACAAAAAATAGATTATTTCCTTCTCAATATGTAAGTTCCACATAATTAAATTTTAACAGATTTGTAGTGAAACATGATGATAGAGATTACAAAAACGGTCTTGCTATATAAATTTTGCATTTTAATTGGTCTATAAAAAGAGTACAATAATAAACATAGTGTTTAGAAATATTATTGTCTTCTACCTGGAAATGACAGCCACTACAATTAGTACTTCAAACAAATTTTCCGTGTTGGAAAGTACATTGCAAGAACTTGATTGAATTTGAGTAGTGTTAACAATTTTTCTTGAACAGTCAGCATTAAAAGCCCTTATATCACCCTATTGGCATTAAGAAATAGTGGCATATCTTTTAGTAAAATGAAAAAAAAAAGGATAAATACATTTTTAGAGGTACAATGTTGTCTTTGTACACATTAATAACAAAGGAAAGTCTAGGAATTTCTGGGTTTCCATAGGATAAATTGTGCTACTAACATCTGAATCTCTCTCTCTCTCTCTCTCTCTCTCTCTCTCTCTCTATATATATATATATATATATATATATATATAATGTATATACAATTATATATATACACACATATATATATTGATATATATATGTATGTATATATATGTATACATAATTATACACACACACACACACATATATATATATATCATCCAAAAAATCACACAAACAAGAGGAACAATGTCTACAACTTAAGCAAGATACAGAGACTAGTATGAATTTTAAAGTACTTGTAAGTGTGAACTGAATATTCTAAACTTGCATAATCATGACCAGGGCCCAAGACAAAGTAGAAAATTAAATAGAATATGTGAAAAATAGGAGAAAGGAGCAGGGAACCAAGAAAGACAGATCCAGAAACATATGACTCCCAGTAAAAAAGAGGAATCTTCTTTGAGAAAGAAAATGCTTAGAAAAATCTGAAAGCTGCTGGATCAGAGACCTAGATAGTGATGAATTATTAGAAATGGGTATGGAAGTGCTCACTCAAAAGTGGAAATTTTGAGAAGATAATATGTCTGATAGCAAGAGTGGCAACTTAGAAAGGGGATGTATACTTTGGATGCTTGATATAGAGAAAAGAAAATGAAACAAGGAGAGGAAATTAAGGGTCATAGAGAAACCAAAGGAAATCATAAAATCAAAAACCCTTGCACCTGGAGAAAAATGTAACATTGATTAAAAACACACATAAACACACACTTCTTTTAAAAAAATAAGCAATTTAGTCAGTAACTAAAACATCTTGCACTTGGCAAGTAGTGCTGTTCTGGAAGAGGTAAGACATTTTAAAAAGAAAACATCAGCCTACACCTACATAAAACTGTTATAAAAAATACAAGATGAGGATCAAATTATTTCAGCTGATAAAAATTCTCCAGAAATAAAGACAACAAAAACCCCAAGTACTATAACAGAATTGAATCATCAGGAAAAAATAATTTGCAAATATGAAATAAACGTCTAATCTGAAATTCAAACTTCAACGTGCAAACAAACAAAAAGAAGTGAGAGGTGATCCAACTCAGGAATGAAATTGAAGAAAAAAGTTTAAGAAATAAAGATCATTTTGCTAGGTGCCCAAAGGATAAAAAAATTCAAATAAATATCTAAGAGGGCGAAGAAAAGAAAAATGACTAAGTGCCTGATAATGACTAAGAACCTCTCTCATAAATTACAATTATAAACGCTGGACATAAATCAAAGTCACAGGGGAGTAAACAAAAGCAGGAAGATTTGGCTAGAGGGTCCATGCACTGACGAAAGCAGATGTACACTGTGAGCTCCCTCTTTTCATAGCATTTAGCATGAGTGTTGGCACAGCTGGTGATCTGTAGGAAAAACTGCAGGCTTCCTGGGTTGAAGAATAAGAAGGTTGAGTCTGGTGTAATCATGAACATCATAAAAAAAGAAAAAGGAACCAAGAAAGCAAAGAAGAAGAGGGGAGAAGTTAAAATTCTATCTTCTAATATCTCTGAATAATTCCCAAACCACATATTTGTGGAGCATATCAAAGCAGCTCAACTAAGAACAAATATTTTATGTCATCTGCTATGTAAGCAATAGTTTTCAGTTAGAATGCAACCAAATTAATTGGCTTCTAAAACAAAAGAAATAACACTCATCACAGAAGGATATGTGAATACAGATTCTGCAGAACTTAAAAGATAAGAAGAACTGGGAATAAATTAATCCTTTTCAAGAGAAAAGACAATCAGCTGGCACATACCCCAAGATATGCCATTGAGGAAATTAGTAAACAAAGATTTTTTTTTTTTTTTGGTACCAAAGATTGAGCTCAGGGGCACTCGACCACTGGGCCATATCCCCAGCCCTTTTATTTTATTGTATTGTATTTTATTAGAGACAGGGTCTCACTGAGTTGCTAAGTGCCTCGCCATTGCTGAGGCTGACTTTGAACTCACAATCCTACTGCCTCAGCCTCACAAGTGCTGGGATTAGAGGCATGCACCACTGTGTCCAACTATGAACAAAGATTTTGAAGCAGCTATTAAATCATTATTCTCAACAATGTGAAAATACAAACTCAAATAATGGAAAGAGAAAAAATCTCACCAGACAATTCAAAAAAATTAAAAAAAACAAATACAAATTGAAAAGGAAAAAATTACTAGAGTAAAAAAACACATTATTGATGGACTTTACAGTAGAATGAAGGTAACAAAAGAAAGAAGGCCACATACTGTATGAGTCCAACTATGTGACATTTTAGAAAAGGCAAAACTATAGACAGTAAAAGATTAATGACTCCCAGGGTTTGGTGGTCAGGGGGGATTAATAGGCAGAACACAGGATTTCCAGGTCAGTGAAACTACTTCATATGATGGGATGGACAGATGTCATTATACACTTAATAAAAACCAATGAATATTCAACACCAACAATGAAACATAATGTAAACTATGGATAGTGATATGTCAGTGTGGGGTCATCAATTCTCAGAAGATTACCATTTTGGCAAAGGATGTTACATATATTGTTTACCACATGGTTTGTTATTTTTCTTTTCTGTTTATTATGATATTTTGACAATTTTAAAAACCTTTCTTGATGAAGAGAGATTGTCATCTCTGGGCTTGACAGTTCTCAGAAATAGACAAGGGTTCAGCCTGGAACATGTCTTGGATAGGCAAACAAACCAGAGCCATATCTATTCTATCTGACCTGTACACCATAGGAGGCAGCATTCCTGTGCCTTACTCAATCCAGGGCCAGGTGCCAGGCAACTGGGTACATAGGGCTTAACTTTGCAGTTTAAAATCCATCCACTATTCAAATCAACCAATCCTAAACTATTTAAACTGTGCTGCCTTGCCTTTCTCATGGCTATTCCAATATAGGACATATACTATGCTCTTCTTGCTCCTGCACCTTCAGCTACCTAACCAATGATTGTACTTTCCTATGTGGCTCAATGTGACATACCATGCTTATTTTTTCTAGTTCTTCCGAGTATTACAAACTTTTTTTTTTTTTTAAGTCTCTTCTGTGTCTCCTTTTGGGAGACCATCACACATAAAAAAAGGCTCTATAGACATGCAGGGAGAGAGAGTATATAAGAACTCTGGATATTTTCCAATCAATTTTTCTGTAAACCTAAGACTGCTCTTATAAATAAAATTTATTTTAATGATAATTAACAGACCCTTAGAGACTTGATGATAATGGCAAATTAACTAAAATGTATGTAATTGGGACTCCAAAAAGGAGAATATCAAGAGAAAAAAGAAGAAAAATAAATTTGAACCAATGAATATTGAACAGTTCATTTCTAGGGACTTCATAATCAAACAGTTGAAAGCAAAAATAAAGAAAATCATGAAAGCAGCAACTGAAAAATGGTGTATTACATACAGGGAGCCATGACTCAATGAATAGTTGCCTATGCATCAGGAAATAAAGAACTCCAAAGAGAATGAGACATTTTTTAATGAAAAACTCAACCTTTCAACCATGTATTCTTTTTCCAATGAAAATATCCTTTAGGAATTGAAGGAGCCTATAATCAAGGAGATAGCTAAAGATTGCGGTTAGCTGAGAGCCATAAAAGATGTTCTAGTTTCCACCTGATAGTAATACATTATTCAAAGAATCTTTGTATGCCCGTGAACACTGCGTGACGCACCTGTAAGCTCGAGCTGTAAGCACGTGTCCTTGTTAAAGCTATATGTATATAACTGTGTGAGTTTGGTTAGTGTGTGTGGGAAGAAGAAGAAGAAGAAGAAGAAGAAGAAGAAGAAGAAGAAGAAGAAGAAGAAGAAGAAGAAGAAGAAGAAGAAGAAGAAGAAGAAGAAGAAGAAGAAGAAGAAGAAGAAGAAGAAGAAGAAGAAGAAGAAGAAGAAGAAGAAGAAGAAGAAGAAGAAGAAGAAGGTGGTGGTTGGAGTTAGAGCATTTGGAGTGATTGCTGGAGCCAGAGAAAGAAGAAGAATAAAAGACCTTTTTTCATTTTCATCCTGCCTCCGAATTTTCCTGCGGTGTTTGTTGCTCCAAGCAGTTTCTGCTTCAGGCAGCAACAAGGAATGAAGGAAAATAAAGACATTTTTTCTATAAAAGAAATAGAAGGGAATTAATTCCCATTGGACCTATATCACAGGCATTTATAATGGAATTTATTTAGACAGAAGGAAGTTGATTCAAGTCATTGGAAAGTTGGATCTGCACAAAGAAATGAAGAGCACTAGAAATGGAAAATATAAAAGGACATTTTTTTTCTTTTAAATTACGTTTTTACACATATGACAGTTTAAGGAAAACTTACATCTTTTAGGGTATATAATCTGTGGTGATGTAATACACAAAACTATAGCATACAAATCAGGAAGGGGGACTGGGGATATAGCTCAGTAGTAGAGCTCAATACACACCTTGAATGTGTGAGGTGAGTCCCTGGGTTCCATCCTCTCTGTACCACCAAAAAAAAAAAAAAAAAAAAAAAAAAAAGGAAGCGGGTAAGCTGACTTTTATGATTGCAAAGTTTTCTACATTTTATTTGAAGTTATGCAATATTGACTCTATGTGGATTGTAAAATGTTAAGAGGTATTTATAATCATTTAGTGTGGTTTTAATGAACTATCTTGGCCCAAGTTAGAGACAGGTCAGTTTCCTTTCTTAAGCAGCCAAATAATTCCACACCCTGAAACACCATCTTTATCAGGATCTTTGATTCTGAGTTGCTATCAACTACCTCAAGCAGGTTTAGGATTGGTTAGTTTGAATCATTTCAGCAGGTGCTGGAACATAGGGGCTCTGGAGCAATTAGTGAAGGTGTATAGTGGCATATAGTTTGACCAGAAAAATAAAATTATCTCTGTTCATAGAAGACTTGATCATCTGCATATGAATCCTTGATAAATATACACAACTTGGCTGTATGCATTGAAAACCTTAAGGAAATTGCAATAGTGCTATTAGAACTTTTTAATTTAGTAAGGTCATAGGATGCAAGGCCAGTGTATCCTCTGTTATAATTAAACATCTTTATTGAAAGACACAGTGAAGAAAATGAAAAGTCAAGCCACAGACCAAAAGAAGATATTTGCAAACATATCTATGACAAAGCCTTGTAAATAGAATATATAAAGAAAATGTTAAGAAGAGAAATAGGTATAAAACTGTGTAATTAAAATTTAATTTATTTTATAATTTGTTTTATGTGTTATACCTCTGAAATAATGGGTTAAAATAAGGAAATGAAAAGATAATAGTGAGGAGATAAAATTACATAAGAATTGATATAACAGATAAACAAATAAATACTGCATATATATAATTTGAATCCTTAAAAAGAAAAGTAAAAAATAAAACATAAATAATATTCAAGACTAAAATTTAAAAAAAGCTTTTTTTTATGGAAAAAAGAAAAGAGCTGGTATGTAGCTTAGTGGTAGAGTGCTTGCCTAGCATGTGTGAGGTCCAGGGTTTAATCCCCAGCATGGCAGGAGGAGAGGAAGGAGAAGAAGATACAAATCTATATAACTAAGGGCCCTATTGTGATACCTGAGTTGTCTATACTGGAATGCCCTAATAAAGCAATTACAGCTAATATATAAGGATTGTATCCTCAGGTCTTCTAGGGATGGAGGAAACTCATCTTTTACAAAGGAAAGAAAATCAAGTGGCATCAGTCTTCACAGGCAGTGGCAGAGCAAGTCAACAGTGGAATTTTATTAAAAATAAAACCTGGGCTGGGGTTGTGGCCCAGTAGTAAAGCACTTGCCTGGCAAGTGTGAGGCACTGGGTTTGATCCTCAGCACAACATTAAAAACAAATAAATAAATAAGATAAAGTTATTGTGTCTATCTACAACTAAAGTATATATTTTAAAAATATAATTAAGGGGCTGGGATTGTGGCTCAGCGGTAGAGCGCTCACCTAGCACGTGCGTGGCCCGGGTTCAATTCTCACCACCACGTAAAACTAAAACCACATTGTATACAACTAAAGCAAATAAATAAATATTAAAAAAGTATATAATTGAGAGGCTGGAGTTGTATCTCAGTGGTTGAGTGCTTGCCTAGCAGGTGTGAGGCACTGGGTTCGATACTCAGCACCACATAAAAATAAAATAAAGGTATTGTGTCTGTCTACAACTAAAAAATAAATGTTTAAAAACATTAAACAAAAAAATTCTCAAAGAAATAAATTCAAGCAAAAGATTTTTCATCTAATCAAACTATCATTCAGTTTTCAAGTCTGTTGGGAGAAAATTGCTGTCACGTAAATGTACTTAAATGATATCACATGTATGAGTCCTTTCAGAACAATCTAGTAAAGATGAACTTTGTTTAATCAAGACATAACTGGGGATGCTCAGGCAAAATAACTAAAGATGAGTGCTGAATATTTGCAATTATAGAATTAAGATTAAAAAGTGGAAATAAGTACACAAAATTAGAAGGTGAATATTATATGTTTAGATAAAGTAGAAATAACACATCTAAAAATGGCAAGTGAAGAGAGAAGCATAAATGAACTTCACTGATGTTACATGAGTAGTAAGTGCAATATAAACAATATTTTTTCTTAAAGTGGAAAACATGTTTATTAACCTTCAAACTCCTTTGATACAAGGCCATATAAAAGCTTTCAGCATCATATGCTTTTATATATTATCTAAAAATCAACTTTAAAAATTCTTAGCACTTCAATTATACATGTCTATATTTTCTACATACTTCTAATTATGTTCAATATAATTTAACTTTTCATAATGTGTTGCATTAATATATTGTTAGTTTTGTTAAACATCAACACTTATTTTCAAATCAAATACTAGAATACTTTCCTCTGTACATAGTTTAGCAGGGCTGATTAACATAAGATGCTATTATTAAGAGGTATATTCTCTAAATCTTAACGGTTGCTTAATGGTGTTTCTAGGTTTTTTTTTCTTTTTGTTTTGATCACAACACAAAGCCCTTAATGACACAGAAATTCAGTAAGTCAGGAGATGTTAAGTATTGAATCAAATTAATACATTGCAGTATAATGTTAAAAACCTTAAGAAACCTTATGAAATCTGCACTGGCTACAGACCTTTCCCATCAGAATAAGGCTACTTAGGAACAGGAAGGGAAAAGACAGCTTTGAGTTTCTTTGTGGTGCTGATAAGAAGAAAAATGCTAAATTACCTTGTTTCCTGTCACTAATGATGGCAATTTGGGGAAATACCACAACAAACATATTCTAACTCTATAGCCATTGAGAGTTGGTTTAGCTCATGACTTCCTGTGGAAACTTTAGACATTAGCATACTGTCATCTTAAACTGTATTAAGGATTTCTAAAAATGTTTTGGGTCTATTTCATCCTAAAATACCTGACTTTATGCTCAAGTTATAGCACTGGTTTGGTACTACTTATTAGTAGTACACTCCAGGAGATAAATACCATATCAAAAAGCCAGTTTCAGTAATTGGATAGACCTGAGTACTAAAAAACAATTTCTAAGCCAAAAAACAAAAACAAAGAACAACCAAAAAACTGTATACCTAAATAAACATTTTAAAAGAAAATAAACCAATCACCCTCTGAAAGTCAAACAGTATTATGTTGTAATCCCATTTACTGTTAAGCTGCAATTGGACTACAACACTGTATTTTTTAATTCTAATTTTTTTGTATTACTTATTGTCTGTATTTTCATTGTCATCTTCCTCATATGTGAAGATTGTCAGATTCTGATGTCTATGGGATTCTGACAAAGCTCTAAATGACTAGACACTGACAGAAGCTAAAGGTCCAAGTGAAGCAGTATGTTCTGACACCTTGTTTTCTTCTTGATTATTATCTGTGTCATAGTCTGAATCACCTTGAGAAGGAACAAATTGTTGCTTGCAAAGTGGACAGGTTTTGGTTTGTTTGTTTGTTTGTTTGTTTTAGTGATTGAAGGGTCTACACACTTGCAGTGATAAGCATAGGAACAGGGAAGGATTCTGAGCTTATCTCCATCTTCATGTTTATCCTAACAAATGGCCTTTACATTATACTCATCTCCCTGCTTGAATTTATATAGAGAGCATTTCTTAAGTTGATCTTTACAAAGTCTATTTCTTCTAGCTCTATGTCTGTCCTATACAAATACTGTGATGGTGAAACTGATTGTCAAGATAAAAGAGATGCCCACTCTGATGAGGAATGGGACTAGGTTATATCCCAGAGGAATTAAAAATTCTGGCACTAAGATGATGTGGCCCCTTTGTCATATATGAATTTATCTTTCAGGCGATTAGCTGATGATTCATTAATAAAGATAGATTGTCAGTTGTCTTTAACATCAGTGCCATTGGATTCCGTGCTAATGAGGTCATAAGAATCAACATTGCGAGTTATGGCTGCTTTGTATCCTGCTCTCCGTGTATTTAAAACTTTTACATTGAAATTACAATCAAGTCTTCTATTTAATACTATGAAAGTACCAGATGAATTGTCTTTTTGTGGTGGAGGCACTACGGGTTTGTAAGCATTCTCTGATTGTGAGTTAATTTAAAAAAATCCTTTAAAAATCCTTCAGCTGGAAATCTATAACCGAATCTTGCTGGAAGATCACTAAATGTCTAAAATGCATTTTCAAAATTATACTAAATTGCTAAAGTGCCTGCTTCTACAGACAGTAGATTTAAGAATGCAAAGAGCCAGACAGTCAGGATAGTGTAGACCTGTGTAGCTGACAGCATGAGCATCCCTCTGGAAAGAGCAACATCTAGTAGTAAAATCACCTGGAGGGGCTGAGGGTGTTGCTCAGTGGAAGAGTGCTTGCGTAGCATGTGTGAAGTTCTGGGTTCTATTCCCAGCACAAACAAAACAAAACAAAACAAACAAACAAACAAACAAACAAAAAAACACAGTCACCTGGAAACATGGCCCCTGCATTTCTGCAGAAGTCCTGTTTCTGACTTCATGACTGAATATCCTCACTGACTTCCACAGTCTTTAAGTTGGAGAAGGGGCAACACCGTTGAGGCAAAACCTATACAGTATTTTAAACTATCACTCCTATTGATATTTGATACACACAAACACAAACAGATGGCAATAAGATAGAAGCTATACATATTATTGTCATTTGTATATATATGTGTGTATGTATGTATACACACACACACACACACATATATATATAAAGCTAGAATGTGACAATCATTTCACAATGTATATGTACATCAAAACATTAAATTGCATACCCTAAATATATATATATATATATAATTTTATATTTTTCAAAGAAAATTAATAATTGGGAGTCAAAGATGTTATTTAAAGTAATTAAAAAACAGCAGAAGTCAAATTAAAAGGGGGATATAGAGCATTTTAGAAAACAACCATAAAACCACAAAAAGTATATAGGCATACGTAAATGTGTGTGCATGTGTGTGTGACGATAAATAAAGAGCAAAAAAAAAAAACACACCTAGAAATATAACATAACATATATCAGTACATCATAAATAGCATGAAATGATTGCTACCAAAAAAATTCATTTCTGTAAAAGCAATGGGCTTAGCTCACTTATTAAAATAATTTCAGATTGAGCTCACCTATTAAATTTCAGATTCATTCACATAGTGAAAACCACAGAAAGGCTGAAATAAAAAGTGATGAACCAATGTATACAGAGGAAATGCAAGTTATAAGTAGACATAATGATCCTGATGATAGGAAAAATGAATTCAGGACAAAATACATTTAGTAAAGAAGGAGACTTTCAGACAAATACAGAAGAATGTAGAAGATCTAAACAATATAACAAGTAAGATAAAGTAATAATAGAGAATATATCTTCTCATCAAATTACCATAATAGGGGTTCAGAATTAGTCATGTATCAGGTCATGAAGAAAATTTTGGTAGGTACCAGTAAGAGAAAAAGCTAAAAGCAACATTCTCTGATCATGACAAAACAAAATTTAGTCTCTTTGATTTGTACTTTGACTTTCTTCCTCATTTTGAGTCCTATTTTCCTGCCTCTTTAGATGCCTTATAATCTTTTATTGGATGTCAGATGTGATAAATTTCACCTTGCCCAATGCTGTATTATTTTGTACTCCAAAAGGTCTTTTTTGAACTTTGTTCTGAAATGCAGTTAAGTTACTTGGAATCATTTTGATCCTCGTGAATCTTGTTTTCAAGGTTTGAAAGGAAGAGAGCAGCAATTAATCTAGGAATAATTTGTCCTACTTCAGAGGCAAAACTCATCTGAGCACCCTTCCTAATGCTTCCTGAATTATGAGGTTTTCTGCTCAGATTGCTGGGAACAGGATCTATTTCTCATTTCTTTTTCTTGGGGTCACTTTCATTCTCTGAAGCCCAATATCTTGAAATCCATCATCTTATATATTTTATTGATTTAAAAAATTATTTCAGTTGGGAGGGCAAATCTAGCCACTGTTGTGAATAAGATTTATAAGGATGTGACTGTTGTACATTTTCAAAACTAGAAATGAGGGGTTGTGGCTCAGCGGTGGAGCGCTCGCCTAGCACGTGCACGGCCCGGGTTCGAGCCTCAGCACAACGTAAACATAAATGCATTGCATTGTGTACAACTAAAAGCAAATAAATAAATATTAAAAAATAGAAATGAATAGAAAAAAATTGGGAAAAAAACAAACACTAAAATTAAATGTACACAGAGATAAATGAACACAACTATACAAACTTGATAAATATAGAGAAACAGAATATGTTAACTTTCAAGTAGAGTATAATCTAAACACCAAAATAACACTAAAGATGCTTGGGAATTTTATTAGGTTTATTGTTGGTACTGGTGGGAAAAAAATTTGTGAATGAGAAAAAACATTCAAGTTTTTGGAAATCAAGTTTCTCTCTGTATGATAAAGGGGATATAAAATGGAATACAGACTTATGATTTAAATAGAGAAATAGAAAAATATTGATTATAAAAGGCTGACACTTAACAAAACAAATAACCATCTCTGTCTACACTGTTATTTTCATCCTTCTTTGATTTTGTTTATATTGACATTTTATATTCTCCCCTATTAAATATTTGGACTTTACAGATTCAATATTTTCAAAGAATGCATGTGCATTTAGAATTAGAATTACAATTAAGAATTACTATTTTTTCAATGCCCAAATGATCACAATCATTTTAATTTGGGACTTTTGTCCTTTCAGTACTACCTTAGACATTCTAATTTTGTGGAATTAAAAAAAGAGGGACAGGTTCATGTTTGTTTTCCTTTTACTCAGCAACTTTCTTCATTTCTTTTAGTGGAAAAGTGCATTGATACCAAAACTTGGTCATGAACTTACAGCTAAGATGATCCCAGACTTGCACTGGTGATGGGTATGGTAACAATACTATAGGCTACTATAATGTAATTTGGGGGAAAAAAAAAAAAACATTTGTTTTTAGGATTATGAGTTTCTATTTATTTTTCATTTTGAGTTTAATGTCATCCTGAGCCTTCAATTTTTCTTCCTACATAACAATTAAATTAATTGATTTATTTAGATTTTCAGCTCTTCTTCCAAGTTCTCATTATATCTTTTTTTTTTTTTTTTGGTTAAAAGGCCTTTTTGACTCGTTGATTACAATTTGTAATGACTTTATTAATACTTATTTCTGGGTTTTATATTATATTGGCTTTATAATTTTATTTTCCAATTTACTTTATACAGGTTTATAACAAATACCTACATTGCTGATTATATCAAACAGGGTTTGGCAGAGAATAACCACAGTCAAATATGGAATTAAGGAGAGTTTAATAAGAGATTATTTATACAGATATGAGAACCATTTAAAGGGAGCCAGCTAGGGACAGTGTAGTATCCTGCAGTAACAAAAGAAGAAATTGTTACAAATTCTAGACCTGAAGAAAAAAAGGGAGGGGGCAAGCATAATTATTAAAATCTGGATAGAGAGCTAAAGCTTATAATAGAGGTCAGTTAGGGGAATGGGTTCAGGGAAAA
Source organism: Tamias sibiricus (assembly GCA_025594165.1). Taxonomy (NCBI): domain Eukaryota; kingdom Metazoa; phylum Chordata; class Mammalia; order Rodentia; family Sciuridae; genus Tamias; species Tamias sibiricus. The sequence continues at coordinate 104,501,358 of CM046667.1, read as the reverse complement.
GGGGAGGGGCTTCAATAGAGGAACAGAGTCAAAGATCAAAGAAATAAATACTCACACATAACTCTACTACTGTTTTTTTTTTTGTTGTTGTTGTTTTGTTTTTTGTTTTTTGTTTTTTTTTTAAGTACTAAGGGTTGAACCCAGGGGTGCTTAACCAGTGAGCCATATCCCCAGCACTTTTTATATTGTATTTAGAGACAGGGTCTTGCTAAATTGCTTAGGGCCCTACAAAGTTGCTGAGGCTGGCCGTGAACTTGCAATCCTTCTGCCTCAGCCTTCCTAGTCACTGGGATTTACATCCACCTGCCGTCTTACCTTCTGCTGATTCCTCTCATTGGCTAACTTCAAGGATAACATCAGGGCAAGAGATTCCAATGATATAGTCCACAAAGTTTAGCCTCCTACAACAAAAGCTGGGCAGAGAAGGACAAAAAAGAAATCTGGAGAGAGGGCAAATGGAAAATATCTACCTCCCTCAAATAACATCAATGCTGGGGAGGTGGCACACTTGTAATCCCAGTGGATTGGGATGCTGAGACAGGAGAATCACAACTTCAAAGCTAGCCTCAGCAACAGGGAGGTGCTAAGAAACTCAGGGAGACCCTGTTTCTAAATAAAATACAAAATAGGGCTGGGGATGTGTCTCAGTGGTCGAGTGCCCCTGAGTTCAATCCCGGTACCAAAAAATAAAATATATATAAGAAATAACATCAACAACAACACCCACCTCTTTTCTAAGCTCTAAATCTTTAATTGTCAACTTCATTTAACACATGCTATTTCAAATGTATTATCTCCAAAACAAAATTTCATTTCCACAATTTACCTCTCCTCCTAAGTTAATGAAATTACCATCCAACTATGTGCTGAAGCCAGGAATGTAAATTTCATCTTTGATTTCTTTCTGCAACAATGATCCTCAAGCACTATGATGTGGAAATTATACCTTCAATGTATTTTTAAAGTCCATTCCTTTCTTTTAGTCCTGATCATCACAGTCTTCATTCAGGGCCTTATTATTTTCTCCTTATTATTTTCTTCCTATCAGGTCCTACTGTCAACAGGTTTGCTCCTACCCATTTTGTCCTTTGTATTGCTATTTTCAAATCTACTTCTCTTCATCAAGGCATATAGTCTCTTATTAGGACTACTTCTAGAGCCTGCTAATTTGCATTTTCTTCCCACTATTACTCCACTCAAATCAGTCAACATTATATTGTAACATATTATGCCTTTTATCTGATCATCATATAAAGGTTGAACTCCTGAGCTTGGTATTAATGATCTTTTGTGATCTATCCCTACGTATGTCATTTCCACATCTCCTTCATATTAATCTTATTGTCTCATCAGACCCAAATATTTATAGCTCCTTATAGACAACTATTTCTTTTTTTACGACAAACACTTATTGCTTGCCTATAATATCCCAAACATGGAACTAAGTACTGTGTATGAAAAGATGGATGACAAAGTCCGTTCCCACAGTAACCTCCTTTTATCATAGTATTTCTCCTATCCATATCACGTTTCTCATTTTGTCAGTCTGGAAAACTCTATGTAGTTATTTAGAATGAACTTAAACATAGCTTCCTCTGTGAAGCCTTTCCTGATTATACCAATTAGAGACATCCACTCACTCTTCTGTGTCCCCAGACACTTTTGCACATCTCTACTATAATAGTTATTACCTACTACGTTTATTTACTTATATATCTTGCTTTCTGAGTAGACTTTAAGTCATATTAACATAATTTGAAAATCTTTGTATCCTCAGGGCCTAGCAGCAATCTCAACAAATGGTTGTTAAATGAAATAATGTTTTATTAAATATTTGAATTAGAATAAGGTGAGAGAAAAGGAAAGCAGAAGAGAAGGAGGAGAAAAGGAGGGGGGAACCCTCCACAACATGCATTTTGAATCTGATTTAGGGCTATAATATTTTCAAGTTGAGACAGAAGACAGGAAACTAAAGTGTTTATTTTGTAATGTCCAAATGCTTCACATTAGGCAATTATCTTTATAATAGTCTTCATTTCAAGGGCTATATTTTGCAGCTATGTTTTAATTAAGTGAAAGTGATTCCACATCCAAGGATTGGAAAGCCTACAAGGTGACATCATTATAGTTGATGAGAAAGGTCACGTAGCCCGCTGCTCACATGTGCAGTCTTACCTAGAAGCAGCCCAAGCAATAAAGCATATCTACAAACATTAATTTTTAGTAAGTATCTCCTTTGGTGCTGTTATATACAGTGTCTGTGTAAATGCATTTTTCTGAAAGAAATTTAACTCTTGAAACTAACCAGAAGGTGCTGATTCCCAGAGGACTTATTTAGGGTGTTTCTGAGTTATTCCAAGCATCTCAGTTCTGCTTTGCTAATTCTCTTGAAGTAATATGTCTTTCTTTATTTAACCTGAAGTTAAATGTGTTTCCAGTTATTACTTTTATATTTTATTTCTCTTTGAGAATTTACTGATATTCAAAATAGAGTATTAGAGAAAGAAAGGTCTTTGGGTTTAGTGGAAAATGTACTGGATGGGGCCATAGATGACCTAGGTTCCCATTCTTACTTTCTTAGCTAATGAAACAAATTGCTTTTAGCCTAAATCACTTTCCTTTAGGATCCCAATTTTCTTTCCTGGAAAAATGTATGTTTAAATTCATCACAGGTTGTAAGCTGCCTGGTAAGCTACCTGGTACCGAAAACCGGGAGGAAATCTCGGAGGCAGAGTATAGCTTTTACTACTTTTACTTCTACTTTCTTAGAGCTTAGAGAGGGAAAGAAAGATTTTTAGAGAGAAAGATTAAAGCGAGCTTTTCTTCTTGTCTTCTTAGCTTAGAGTCTTAGCTTAGAGTAGATTAGAGTAAAGAAAGATAGAGCTTAGCTTAGAGAAAGATTAGAGCTTCTTTCTTCTCTCTTCTTTCTTCCTTCTTCTGTCTTCTGTCTTCTGTCTTCCTCAGGAGTCTCGGCCTAACTCTGACCAGTCATTACTTCTTCTATCTGGTTTCTTTTCTGTAACCGCTCTGCCTACGTTCTGGCCGCTCTGATTCTTCTGACCGACCGAGTGACTGCCCGGCTGACTGAATTCTCCGTTCTCCTAACTCGGACTGCTTTCACCCGGTTATATACCTTCAGCTTTGCAGGTGCCTACAGGTGCGTCACATACATATCAGGTGGAACCCATGGCTTCCAGCTAGCTGCAACAGCCCTTCCTAATTAGGGCTCCTTCAACAGGTGGCAAACTAGAATATCATGGATCAAGTGCAATATCAAATGGGTTTTATAAAAAACGTTTTGGTTTGTGTAACATTAGCAAATTAATTAGAAAGATTCAGGTAGGCCTGTGATCTCAGACTTGCCAAAGTCCCTACCTTCACTCCTGAACTGCACATGCATAGAATATACCCAAAGAAAAAATAACAAAGGGTTTGAGAACTGAATTTCAATGTAAACATTGCCCAAACCCCATTCCCAACCTTGCTTTAGTAACTGCCCCAATCTTTCTAGCCCTATACACACAAACTGGTATTTATCCAACTTTTTCAAGTTAAAAATTATTGTGTATTTTAATAGCTCAATTATGGACAGGGCGGAACTCAGTGGCAAAGTACTAGCATGTATGAAACCCTGGCATTCCCAGCACTGCTTAATAAAAATAATATAAAATAAATTTTTTTCTAAATAGCTAAATTAAAAAAAATTGTAGAAGTTTCAACCCAATCGGAAGGCAAAGGTAAGAAGTATTTCTGATAAATCAATTTAGATCACTGAATAATTATGTATTTCCAATTCTCTGAAGAAAGGACATCTCTAAATTTTAGTAATATTATTCCCCATGTTTTACTTGTTTGTTTTTGTGTCAAGATAAGTAAATTAAATTATCTTAGAACATTAGTGTCTTATGACAGAGATGTGAGGATGCCTTTTACTTTATCTAACATTGCTCATCTATTAGCCAATCAGTAATTATTCATAGAGTTTATTTCAAGGATTTGTTTATCTATAACTTTTAAATTTTCTTTTTTAAAATTTATAAATCCCATCATTTTTTTTAATGTGTGCAGAATTTTGGAGTTGAACTTAAAGCTAAATGTAATAGAATTAATAAGATGCTCTTATTTACTTACATTTTAAATCTTTTAAGTAAAGTGTAACTTTCTTAAAAACTACTTTATATTTTTACTTAAAATCTTGAATGGTAATGACTGTAGGTGAAAGAAATAGGACATAATGTGGGTTTTATTTGTGTACTGACTTGAGTAAATGTATCTACTAAAATGGGCTTCTGTCAATTTCTATAACACATTTTATGATGAAAAAAGCAGCCTTATTACATATTTTCACTTTCAGGGTTACTAAAGAAAAGTTTTATTAGTCTCTGATAATCATCAAAAAATAGCAAACACATAGGTTTGGTGATATGGCCATTTGCAGAAATTACCTGATAAGAAAATATACACAGTTATATTCTGAAAATCACAAAATGATTACCTGTTATTTGATTATCTGAAATTTCAGTATGCCTGCTGAGGTGTGTCTTTTCCATTATGAGATCTCCAGTTTAAAAGAAATTGCACAGTGACTTCTAGTCCACTCAGATTGTTGGGGATATACTGTATAAGCAATTGTTTAGAAAAGTGTTGTTTGGAAAATTGAAGATAACCTGACACCTAAAAAATCATTGCTAACTTTCTTTAGAAGCAAATTATAAGAATTTTCTGTTCTTCCTGTGTCTAGTTTGTTGACTGTGATTTGTCTTAAGATAAAACACTCTTGTTTTGTATTCAGGTTGAGATAAATGAGATCTGCCTTCTCATTCATAGGGGAATCCAGACAGCAGAATGAGAAGTGGAGTTCATGCAACTTTTCCTTCCTTCAACTTTAGGTACTGGTGATTAAAAAAAATTTAATGGGTGCATTATAACTATACATAATAATTGGATTCATTGTGATATATATTCCACATGCACATAGCATAATTTGATCAACTTCATTTCCTCATATGAACTGGAGATTTTTTTAAACTAATGGATTGCTGATGGTAAGGAGAATTAGATTTCATTCACAAAATATTAACATCAAGGTTTAGCATCTGCCATTATTTCACATTGTTATTTGTGAACTACCTATAAAATTACTTTATTTATGACTTAAAAATAAGAATATAGGACATGATACAAGCCATAATGAATAAGCCTACAGCATTACCTTAATTACATATGAAAACTAAGACCAACAAATGAATAAATAAAATAAAATAAATTGCCTGAGATTATTAAAAAAAAAAAAAAGTAAATCATAAAGACGGGCACAGTGGCACATGCCTGTAATCCCGGTGGTTTGGGAGGCTGAGGCAGGAGGATAGTGAGTTCAAAAGTCCAGCCTCAGCAAAAGAGAGGAGCTAAGCAACTCAGTGAGACCCTGTCTCTAAATAAAATACAAAATAAGACTGGGAATATGGCTCAGTGGTCGAGTGCCCCTGAGTTCAATCCCTGGTACCTGCCCCCCCAAAAAAAATAAATGATAGGCACATTGGGACAGGAAATCAAAACTTAAGGAAAGACCTATGTGAAGGAGGTATTTTGTTATTTGTTTACTTTTTTCTCCTTACTTCATCTTCCAGTTTTAATTCTGGGGCAGGACATACCAGTAAGTAGATAGCAGGTATCAGCAAATAGTCCAAAAAAAATCTATCTTTCAGTGCAACAGAAAGGTAGAAATCTCCATTTTCTTTTACTGCCTGTCTTTATCTCAGCCCTGCCTTAACACTGGTCTCATCTGAGGCATAGCACAGTATGGCTTGATCACCCAAAACAGAGACAGAAAGTCCATCTCTCTGAATAGAGGAATTGGGAAGCAGGGACCCTGTTTTACACAGTGCAGGGGAAACCTCTTAATTTGCATATGTCTCTTTTCTCTTACCACTTGAACCCAAATACTGTCCAAGTGGCAAGGACCTGTGTATTATCATGGGAAGATACAACTTTGAGAATTATAAATTTTTGGCCAGAGGAATGGGAAAATGGACCCTCTTGTAGCTGGAGAGCATTGGAGAAATCCCCCTTTGGAAGAAAGAATAGAAGGAGAAGACCAATTGTAAGAATGAACAAACAAGAGCTCAGGGTTCACCTCCAAGCTGTGAAGGCATGAAATATACCCACAAAAGACAATAAGAATATCTGGCTATTGAGCTGCAATATAAATATTGCTGAAGTGCAGGCCAAACTTAGGTGGCATCTGTGAGGAACACACACAGACATTACTGAAAATGCTTTGAAAAATGAACTGGTGTCAGAACCTCTTACATAGAAAACAAGAAAGATTGTGGAGTCTGAATCTAACCAGGATGATTTCCTACATGGTGGGAGAAGTAGATTGAATTCAATTGATTAGGGTATTTACCTGTTAACTGAAATTTTATGGGTTCAAATCACATCAGTCTAGGAGATAAATTGGTAATAAGGATTTAGTTTAATTGAAGTTGTCTGCTACAATAACAACAATAATAGTAACAGCAGTAGCAAGAACAACAACAAATCAGCTTCTCTAGAGAATTTTTTTTTTTTTTTTTTTTTTTTTTTTTTTTGGTACCGGGGATTGAACTCAGCGGCACTAGACCACTGGGCCACATCCCCAGCCCTTTTTTGTATTTTATTAGAGACAGGGTCTCACTGAGTTGCTAAGTGCCTCGCCATTGCTGAGGCTGGCTTTGAACTCGCGATCCTCCTGACTCAGCCTCCCAAAGTGCTGGGATTACAGGCGTGCGCCACCGCGCCCGGCTACTAGAGAATTTTTAAAGGAACAAAGCCCTCATCAAAATGTTCAAATGTCCAGGACACAATGCAAAATTATTTAACATATGAAGAAACAGGAAAATATGGCAAAATCTCAAAAGAAAGACAATCAATAGATAAATACCAGCTCTGGAATAGAGTTTAGTATTGTGAAACAACAATTTTCATTACATGACTGGGGTTATGGCTCAGTGGTAGAGCACTCGCCTAGCACGTGCAAGGCCTGGGTTCGACCCTCAGCACCACATAAAAATAAAAGGCATTGTGTACAACAAAAATAAATAAATAAATATTAAAAAATAATTTTATTACGTGTCATTAAGTCAAAACGAATGCTCTCAAAACAAATGTAAACAGATAAATTGTCAACAGAGAGATATAAACTATATAAACAAAAGCAAATAGAGATTTTGAACTTAAAAATACAATATTTGAAATAAAAATATACTTTGTGATCTCAGTAATGGAATGAAGATGACAAAAGAAAGAATGAGTGAACTTGAAATTAGATCAATAGAAATGATCCAAACTGGCCGGGCGCGGTGGCGCATGCCTGTAATCCTAGCACTTTGGGAGGCTGAGGCAGGATGATCGCGAGTTCAAAGCCAGCCTCAGCAATGGCGAGGCACTTAGCAACTCAGTGAAACCCTGTCTCTAAATAAAATTACAAAAAAGGGCTGGGGATGTGGCCCAGTGGTCGAGTGCCCCTGAGTTCAATCCCTGGTACCACAAAAAAAAAAAAAAAAAAAAAAAGAAAAGAAAAGAAAAGAAAAAAGAAATGATCCAAACTGAAAAACCAAGAGAAAAAAAGCAATGAAAAGAGTGAACAGTACTTCAGGGACTTCTTGACAGTTTCAAAATATTTAATACTCATGTCCATGAGGAGAGGAGATTCTTTATTTGTAGAAAAAAGTACTTGAAAAACTGATATTTTTAAAAAGCTAATGTTGAAACTTCTAATATTTGGTAAAATTTTTATAAATTAACATATTCATGAAGCTCTGTGAACCACAAACCAGAAAACCTCAAAGAAAACGATGCTTAGACATATCATAGGTTACTGAACACCATAGATGAAGAAAAACCGTTCCCTGCATAAAAGGGAATAACAATTGGGATAATTACAGTATTTCTAATTAGGAACCATAGAGGTAAAATACCTTTAAAATTCTAGTGAAAATAACCTTTAGGAATGAAGGCAAAATCAGACCATTTTTAGTTAAAGAAAAAACTAAGAAGATTCATACTAGCAGAACTACTCTGAAAGAGTGCTAAAGGATCTTCTTCTAGCTAAAAGGAAAGGATACTAGAATAATCTTCACACTATTTATTAATCTTCATATTATTAAAGGAGGTCGTAATCTTAAGTAATAATCTTCAGATTATTAAAGGAAGAGTAACAAGCATTAATATCCAGGTAGATATAATGCAGAATCCTTTTC